>JAUIMM010000798.1:30000-520000 GCA_031769625.1 Taudactylus pleione | reverse complement strand
TGTCCCTAGCCTTTCAACTAGTTCGTCCACCCTAGGCATAGGGTAGGCATCGAACTTTGACACACTGTTCAATTTCCAGAAGTCATTGCAGAATCGCACACTCCCGTCGGGTTTTGGAATGAGCACAATGGGACTTGACCACTCACTATGTGATTCTTCAATTACACCCAACTCTAACATTTTTTTAATTTCCTTCAACACTGATTCTCTTTGGGCTTCTGATAATCTATAGGGCTTTAGGTTAACCTTAACCCCTGTGTCAGTGATTATGTCATGTTTGATGACAGTAGTTTTCCCTGGTAGGTCAGAAAACAGCACCCTATTTCTGATCAGAAATTCCTTAACGTACTGCTGTTGACTGGCTGACAGGGTTTTTGCTACTGTCACTTCGGGAATCAAGGACCCTGGGTTAACTGGAGGGGCTCGGATGGCTGACAGTGCTGCTCTATCCTTCTAGGGTTTTATAAGATTAACATGGTATATCTGTTCTGGCTTTCTTTTCCCCGGCTGGTAAACTTTATAATTGACCTGCCCCACTTTTTCTAAGATTTCAAAGGGTCCTTGCCATTTAGCCAATTTACTTTCTACTGTAGGATCCATCACCAACACTCTGTCCCCAGGAGCAAAGTTACATAAGTGAGCATTGCGATTGTATACCCTCTGCTGTGCCTGTTGGACCTGTTCTAAGTGCTCTCTTACTACCGGCACCACAGCAGCAATTCTTTCTTGCATTTGAGAAACATGCTCAATAACTGTTTTATACATACTGGACTGCCCCTCCCATGTCTCTTTGGCAATGTCAAGTAACCCCCTTGGATGTCTCCCGTAGAATAAATCAAAAGGGGAAAACCCTGTGGAGGAATGGGGAACCTCTCTTATGGCCAACAGCAAATAAGGTAACAAGTAATCCCAATCTCTACCATCTTTGTCCACTACTTTCCTTAGCATGTGCTTTAAAGTTTTATTAAACCTCTCCACTAGCCCATCGGTCTGGGGATGGTACACAGAGGATCTTAATTGGTCAATTTTAAACAGGCGGCATAACTCCGTCATGATTTTTGACATAAATGGGGTACCTTGGTCAGTCAGGATCTCCTTAGGTATTCCCAACCTGCTAAAGACATGGACTAATTCTCTAGCAATAGTCTTGGTTGACGTATTGTATAATGGTATCGCTCTCGGGTACCGGGTAGCGTAATCCATTATCACCAGAATATATTGGTGGCCCCGGGCAGATTTCATTAATGGCCCAACCAAATCCATAGCTATTCTTTCAAACGGAACCTCAATAATGGGTAACGGAACCAGGGGACTTTTGAAATGTGGCCTTGGAGCATGATACTGACATTCAGGGCAGGATGCACAATAGTCAGATACCTCTTTATGGACCCCGAGCCAAAAAAACCTCTGCACAATTTGCTCAGTAGTTTTCTCTACCCCTAGGTGGCCTGCCATTATATGACCATGAGCCAGATCTAATACTGTTCTTCTGTATGCTTTGGGAACTATTAATTGTACCACAATATCTTCCCCCTTCTTAGTCCCCTGATACAACAAATCCTGACATACTGCCATGTGAGGATATGACAAAGGACTATCAGGGTCTATGGGTTTACCATTGATCACCTTGACATTCTCCCTGGCTTTTACCAGAGTAGGGTCATTCAACTGCTCCATGGCAAAGACCTCTCTCCTGACCTCAAGATTAGGCAGGTGGTCCATGGGCTCAATAACACTCCCCACCTCAGTGGAAGGCACACCACTTGGCAAGCCACCATCAGGCTCCGCATTCTCTAGTTCGCCAATCATACTAGAAAAAGGGAACATCTCTGACTCTGCTACTACATCAGTAACCCTCTCAAACAAGTCAGGATGATTTACCTCTGTGCAAAATCGGCTTTCCCACAACTTCCAGAAGTGAGCAAAGTCCCTGCCCAATATTGCATCATAAATTAAGCCCTGTACCAAACCCACAGAGACTATTGCAGAACCACATGGTGTTTTTATGTTCACTTCTGCAGTATCACAATACCGGGTATCCCCATGTATGCAAGTCACACCAACAGTTTTCCCCTTACGCTTCAAGGGGTCCACCAGTTAAGCTTTCATAAGTGTAACCAGGCTACCAGAATCTAACAGAGCCTCTACTCGGTTGCCTTTTACAGTGAGTATACACATGTGCTTATCTGTCTCAACCTGCCGGTCAGCAGTACAGTCTGGTTGTGCAAAGAAAGACATACTGCGGTCAACATGTGCAGTATCACATTGCATAGGTTCAGAGGTAAGCGAACAATTAGCCGCAATATGGCCAAAAACACCACATCGGAAACATTGAATAACATTAATATCTAGTCTTTTACGGGGTAGAAACCTTCCTGGCCTGGCTGGCCCGTCTCCAGGTTCCACACGCCCAGTCTTGAGTACATCCACCGCCCAGCACCCTTCTCCTCTGGAACAGTCTTACCAGTGTCAATGGGAGATCACCGATGCGCCATCGGGGCTCGGTGGGGCACACTCACCAGCTCTTCAGCCACCACGTACCTGTCCAGCAGTTCGACTAGCTGGTCTGTGGACTTAGGGTCTGCATGGCTCACCCATTTGCACAGAGATGCAGGTAGCAATCGCAGATACCGGTCCATCATGACTCTTTCCACAATCTGTGGTCCTGTCAGCGTCTTGGGCTGCAGCCATTTTGTGGTTAGATGGACGAGGTCATGCATCTGTGAGCATGGAGGTTTTTCCATTTGGAACTCCCAACGGTGGACTCGTTGGGCCCGAACAAATGAGGTAACTCTCAAGCTGGTTAGGATCTCCCGTTTTAACTTTGAATAGTCCTTGGCATCATCCAGGCATAAATCATAGTAGGCCTTTTGTGGTTCTCCAGACAGGAAGGGTGCCACAAGACTTGCCCACTGCTCTTTAGGCCACTTCTCTCTTTCGGCGGTTCTTTCAAAGGCCATAAGGTACGCCTCCACATCATCACTCTGGGTCATCTTTTCCAGAAAGTCACTGGGCCGTATGGTGTGAGTGTTAGTTAGAAGAGCAGGGGAAGCATCTCCAGACCAGACTATAAGCTGTTGTACCACCACTTTTATGGCCTGGCTGTTTTCCACTATGGCCTGGTGGGTTTCCTCGATGGTGACTTGTTGTTGCATCTGGGCTGCCTCCAAGGCCAATAGTTGCACCTGGGTGGATTCCTGCTGAGCCCTGGTAGCTTGTGGCTGAATTTTGTTCATTTCCTGCTAAGCCCTGGTAGCTTCTTGCTGAGCTTTCGTAGCTTGGAATAAGGCTTTAACAATGTCCTCCATTTTGTCCTGGGGTGTAGGTTGGAAGCAGAATCTGGCTTCCCTAAGCATCTGTGGACGCCACCTCTATGGACTTCGAAGGACACAACTTTATATCCACCCTGACGAATTGGTATCTGTCCCTTTAAATTGTAAACGAAAATTTTTCCTTCCTGCAAACTTCAGTGTGTGATTGCCCGCATTCTCCACCAAATGTGACACAATCAGGATAGGGGTCCCTCTCCTGGAGTAGATGGACTCCCTCTTTACACACACAGCAGCTGTAGAAACAGTACACAAGTCAGGGGTTCTCGTACAAACTGGTCGGCGCCAGTCTTTATTGTGCCCAAATGAATATAAACATAAACAAAATATAAACATAAGTCCGAGCCTGGCTGGGCACTAGCTACACAGCAGATTCCCTCTCTATAATAATGGTAGGGCCTACTGCCCTCACCATCAACAAAACACGTGCACAGTACTTACAAGGATTATCACCAAGTGTCTCTGAACAGGCTAGTCTGCCTGCTCTCCCAGGTGTGAGACACTCAGCCACAAACAAACCCAGCTTATATTAGCCATTTCCAGCTGCAAGCCCTAATGAGCCTGTAACCAGGCTGAAAGGCCCAAAACCTGGAGTGGCCTGTGGATGGAGCTCTCCCTCTCCTCACATCCACACCCCCAGGACCCAAACTGGCTTCTCCAACACTCTGGTCTGCTTACAAAACAGACTTCTCCTGGGGTTTTTTAAAACACTTAGACAAAAAACCTAGGACAAATGTACCTGCCATTGACCACTTTACCAGTGCTTATATCACAATATATATATATATATATATATATATTTATATTTATATATGATCCCCCAAAAATGGGCACTCACCACATGTCAATGTTAAAAACCAACAAGGGATATATTAATTCACATACATATTGGGTGTCGGTTTCGATCCAACTGGACCATTTTCAAGACCAAACAATAGGAAACACTGTGGCAACCACCAAGGAACCAAAACCCTCACTCACCCAGAGCCAGCTTGAATAGTATTACCAATTAGCCCCAAGCTCCACCCAGTCTAAACCATGATGCCTCTACATGTGAACGGGTGGTTGGGAGACTGCCCGTACACACTGGCCTGATTCAGACCTGCTAGCGAGAGCATAGCGCTCGCAAGTGGGTCGATGATGGGGTACTGCGCACGCATGGTGTGCGCATGCGCAGGCCCCGGAGCGAGAGAGAAATTCTCTCACTCCAGGGCTCACCATAAACGGGGTGGCTGTCGATGTTGATCGACAGCTCGCCCAGTTTTGTAGGCGGGGAGGGGGGTGGCTACACAAACAAAGGCGTTCCCGAAGGAATGCCTGCCGTTTGTGGGAGGCACCACTGACATCACCAGTGATGTACGTGGAGAGCTTCCTGCTCAGTTAGAGCAGGAAGCTCTCTGGGGCTTGCGACAGATGAGACCCTACCACAAGGGTCTCGTCGCAAGTCGCGATGGTCGCGACCATCACCTGGCTGCTTGCAAAAGCTGTGGGTGGTCACCCATAGCTTCGCGAACGGCCAGGAGGCCCCCCCCCAAAAAATGCCCTAATTCAGAGCGAGTGCTCTTCAAGCACAGCAGGCGCGATATGTCTGAGAATGCCGTCGTTCACAGACATATCGATGGTATGTGTGCTTTGATCGGCCAATATAATGTATCTGTCAGTGTATACCCAGCTTTAGCAACAGTAAACAGATACACCTAATGTTCTAGTGCAACAAACCACTTGGAATATTGCTCAACTAAGCCTTCTAACCAGTGTAAATTAGTGGTACAATTGCTGCCGGAAGTGTCAGGCGTTCCACCTAGTGGAACGCACTACTCCTGGAAATCGCGGGATACTGACTCCCGTGATAGACTCTCACTCACCCTGGACAGCTCCCGACAGAATCACACAGGCACAGAAACGGGATGCAGTCAGGAAGCAGACAGTCAAAATGCTGACCGCCGGCTACAAGACTGTGCAATCCCAACAGGGGGCTAATGATAGGTGTCGGAATCCCGACACCTATCATTATCCCAAAGCCGGGAGCCCAACATCTGGCATACCGAACAAAAGGGGAGGGGGAGGTTAGGGGCTCCTGGGGGGACGTAGGGTTAGGCACCCCGCGGGAGGGTTGGCTAGGGAAAGGGAGGGTTATGGTTGGGGGGGAGAGGGTTAGTTACACTAACCTTAATTACCTGTCGGGATCTTCACTGCTGCCGGTCTTCCGGCATTGGGATTTGAACCGCTGGACATAGGTCCGGCGGTCATTCATACCGATCCCACAGAAACAGTACACTCAGTCAGGACACGGACTGATGGACGACTAGTGGCTGCCTATAGAAGCCCCGCCCCCTTGTTGACATAACGTTGCAATTTGCGGGTGCATGTGTAGGGGGTGGGGCCTAATGCTATGAAATGCCTGCCCCATCAGAAAGCTGATGGTTCCTGCAGCTGCAACAGGTATGTGTGCACGTTCTCTCAGTCCCTTCTCTCCCCCTCTTCCTTCTCTCTCTCTATCCCCTTCTCTCGCTCTCCCCCTCTGTCCCCTCCTACCTCTGTCTCCCTTCCTCACTCTCTCTCTCCCTCCCCTTACTCCCTCTCTGTCTCCCTCCTCCATCCCTCTATGTTTCCTGTCCCTCCTTCCCTCTCCCTCTCTCTGCCTTCCCCTTTCACTCCCTGTCCCTTCCTCCCTCTCTTCCACCCTTTCTCTGTCTATACTGTGTATATATACAGTATATATATATATATATATATCTGTCTATATCTTTCTCTAGCTATACATATATCTATATATATCTATCTCAATTTATATATCTATCTTATCTATCTACAGTATATATATATCCCCCCACTCAAAATCCTGGATTTTTCCCTGGCAGCGTAGAAGATCATGTCCCATATGCTGCCAGGAGTCGGTTCTCAGCAGTGGACATGGGCCCTCATTCAGAGCCGCTCGCAAAAGCGAGCGCTCGCTCTGAATGAGGGCAGCTGCTTTTGTTTTGCAAGCCGGCCTCCTGACCGCTCGCTAAGCTGTGGTTTACCACCCACAGCTTTAGCGAGTGACCAGGTGATGGTCACGATGGTCGAGACCATCGCGACCATAGGGGCTTGCGACGAGACCATTGTAGTAGGGTCTCGTCTACCACATGCCCCAGATAGCTTCCTGCTCTAACAGAGCAGGAAGCTCCCTAATGACATCACTGGTGATGTCAGTAGGGCCACCTACAGACGGCAGGCATTCCTTCAGGAACGCCTCCGTTTGTCCGGCCACCCCCCATCCCGCCTACAAAACGGAGCGAGCTGTCTATCAACATCGACAGCTGCCCCTTTTGTAGCAAGCCCCGGAGCGAGTGAATTTGTCACTCGCTCCGGGGCTTGCTCACGCACACTGCGAGCGCTGCGTGTGCGCAGGCCCTCACCATCGACCCGCTTGCGAGCGCATTGTGCTTGCGAGCAGGTCTGAATGAGGACCTTTATGTAGTATGCTCCGACTTTGTCAGCTAGTGGGGAGTCCAGAGAAGATAAGGCTGGGTAAACACTAAATGATGTGTACCCAGTGTGATGTCTCGTGCATCGGGTCCCGACATCGGTAAGTGTGTACAGACTTGCTGATGTCAGAAGCAACGGCGCAACCGCAGGTGCCATGCTGCATCCGGCAGCATGGCCCGCTGACGATATTGCCCATTGGACCTGCATGCAAGTCCGACGGGTGATGTCGCTGACGTCAGCGACATAGCGGGTACTCACTGCCTGATGTGGACAATGGGCCTGATGCAGAGTTGGGAATAGAGAGAGAGATAGCACTTAACTGCAAACATGAACAAACCATATTGCAATGCATGGGGTGTAAATACATACATTTTTTGGCATGTAGTGTAAATACTGGCTGCTTTTGCATGTTACTCACAAATACTGCACAGCTTTATTATTACACTGCACTTTAGATGTCAGTTTGGACACCTCCCTCCCAAATCTAAATCTCTCTGCACATTTTAAATCTGCCCCTCCTGCAGTGCAGCATGGTTTCACCAAGATGATCAGTTGAGAGAGAGATCTCTCTCTATTCCCAACTCTGAATCAGGCCCAATGTGTTGTCCAATCCACTAGATCGGACGTCATATCATCTAGTGTGTACGCGGCTTAGGGTGTACCAGGGAAATAGTAGTCATGCGTGAGGCAATTTTACTGATGGGGCACCCACAACTTAGTTGCCCTGGTGCCCCCACACACCTTAATCCAGCCCTGATGGTGAGATGTGTTTCATAGTTGCACAAATAGATTTATTATGTAGTTTATGCATGCTAAGCTTAATACAATAAAGCATTTATAATTGCATGGAGGGATGTCCAGTATCATTATTGGAATCATTGTAGAAAAGAACTGCAAGTTTATCTACCAGATGAGTATTCACCATTTCACCTAGTGCAGGCTTCATTACCATGTTATATAATATGAGATTTTGAAATGAACAAAACCTCTGGTCTGTACAGTACATTACTGCAGCTTAAAGCTAAAGCTCAACGTCAATTGCTCATATTTATAATCAAACAATTTTACCTTTTCATTGCATGGGCTACATCAAGGAATCCAACAGCTGTTGTGTTATTTCTGTCCCAAATTAGTGTCCTGTCAGAAATGAAAGCATATATATGACACTTTACTTTTCAGGAATAAAAGCAACATATGCTGTTAAACAAAAAGATGTAATTCATTTATAGGTCATTTTTGTAACGGGTCGAACAGACAATGATCAGATATCGTCATGCTGTGCTGGATGATCCCGCGATCAACTGGATTTTTGTCTTGCCAATTGTTTATATAGGCTACTTACCACTTAGGGTTGAAACACACAGTTTTTTGGGGAGTTTCAAATACGACTGAATTCTGCTAAATTGTGTGACAAAGACTGTTGTACTGTGGCACTGTCTACATTCTTCATATATAAGTACTACATATATATATATATATATATATATTTAGGATGTAGGTTGTGGTGGGCATGGAGGGGTCATGGAGGCAGTGCAGTGTTTGGTATGGAGTGGCCAGGGTGACAGTACAAACAGCAGAGAAGTGATGTTTGGTATAGAAGGGTTAAGGGAATAGTGTAGAGTGGTAGTGATGAGTACAAAAGGGTCATGGCAGTAGTGCAAAGAAATAGTGTTTGGTAAGGAAGGGGTCAGGGGGGTAGTGCAGATAGGTAGGGATGAGTATGGAGGGGTCAGTGAGGTAGTGGTAAGCATGGAGAAGTGAGAGAGCTAGTGGCGACCCACCCAGTAACAATTACAATGCTAGTCAGTTGTGGGAAAATAAGACCACTACACATGTACTAACATTATGCTACACTGTAGTGCCCCCACATTATACCACACTGTAATGCCCACAAATTATGCTACCTGTAGTGCCCACACATTATGCCACCTGTAGTGCCCACACATTATACCACAATGAAGTGCTCTTCACGTTATACCAGACTGTAGTGCCCACACGTTATGCCACACTGCAGTGCCTCCCACATTATGCCACACTGTAGTGTCCACACATTATGCCACTGTAGTGCCCATACATTATGCCACACTGTAGGGCCCTTCACATTATACCAGAATGTAGTTCCAACACACTATGCCACACTGTAGTGCCCCCACATTATGCCACACTGTAGTGCCCACACATTATGCCACACTGTAGGGCCCACAAAGTGTATTCACCAGAAGCCACAGCAGCCTCTTTCACCCAGCAGAGCAGCAGTCACAGCCTCACAATGGGGTCTATTTATCAAGCAGTAAAAAGTGTGGAGAAGTGGAGAAGTTGCCCATAGCAACCAATCAGCTCCTACCTCTTATTTTATAGACTGGACTTGATAAATGCTACTTTAAAGCTGATTGGTTGCTATGGGCAAATTCTCCACTGGTCCACTCCTCCACACTTTTCACTGCTTGATTAATAGATCCCAATGAGTTGCTCCCATGAGGGAAAGGTATATTTCCCCTTCAGTAGCTGTACCTGGAAGTGACGTGGACTGAGGGTGGAAGTGCAGTTTCCTGGCCACACAATCCACCAAAAAAAGAAAGTTGGCCCCTTGCAGGCTCGCTTCGCTCGCCACACTTCTGGCTTGGTGGGTCGCTACATTGTTATATTCCCCCTCTATGACCTCTTGATGGTAGGGAATGAGTTGGACACTGGCTGATGATGTCAGGGTACAGAAATTGAAGGGGATCTATCCACTTCCCTCCCATGAGGCTGCACTGCTGCTGATCTCCAGCCAGACAAGCATGTGATGGGCACCTCCAAACAGAGCTCAGCACATGCTCCTCTGACCCCTCTACAGAGACTACTCAGATTTATCACCCAGTAGTGCAGTGCTGACTGTAGTGTGGCTGCTGGCCGGGTCATTCCCAGCCTTGATGACTGCTCAGCAAGCAGCTGCACTGCAGACTGCTCTAGAGGATGACACCACATGCCACATCCTCCCGTTATAGAGGGTGTGGCTACAAATCAGCGGGGTCCACTGGGGATTTCACCGAATCCCCGGTGGACCAGTCTGAGCTTGTAAGTTTCTTTTGTATTGCAGTGCTGCATACTATGGGATCTCTGTACTGTAACAAAGAATCAGCATGGTGTATGGTGTCTTGGAGTATAAAATAGGAATTGTTACTGGTAATGTTTGAGGTATTACAGCTGCTGCACAACATTATGCAGTGACAGACCAGCTGGAAGGCTAGGGACAGTTGGTAGATGAGGTGTAGCAGTTGGTCAGCAGCAGTTAATATGATGTAGCAGCCAGAGAGGGAAGACCTGCACCACTGTTAGGGAGAACAGTTTACCTTACAGTATGGAGAGACCTGTGGAGACAGACCAGCAATGGCATCAGATGATATCTGAGGTGCTGACCTATACCACGGATATGAGCACTGAGAGATAATAACCCTGTGTGAGGTAACATAAGAGGTTTCTGACAGCTGGAGAAGGACTGAACCCACCTGCAATGTGAATCAAGTCTGTTCCTAAAACGCAGCAGGTGACTTTCACGCAGCAGAGAGTCACACAGGCATTAGAGACTACATAAATTACATGTGCGACCAGGAGAACACAGTTTTCATCATAGTTAAGGAGTATAAAGGAAACCTTACGGCAACACTCCCTAACTTTAATGAATAATAAATTTAAGGAACATATCTGATCCTGGCTGACTGTGACTAACAATATATAGTGAGTATGTGAAGTTGCATAAACCCTATGGCGTTAAGCAAGGAAATATCATGAACCACCGAGCTCATAAACTGAATTGAATTTAACAGATATTCAGCTGAAGTGTGTAGTTTATACTGCAGTATAAATATAATTGTAGTGAGATAGAGGTTAATGTGTTTAATGGTGTTTTGGGTACTTGCGTACTTTACAGATTCATTGCAGAGAGAACCCAAGTGTCCTACACTCATTATTATTATCGATCATGGTAATGTCTAAATCCCCTTCACAGAGAGGACCCTGACGTCATCAGCCAGTGTCCAGCATCATTCCCTACCATCCAAGTGGGCACAGAGGGGAATATAACCTTGTGGTGAGCGTAGCAAGCATGCAAGGGGACAACTTTCTTCTTTAGGTGGGGTAAACTTTTGGTACTTGTGTACGTAAAGTACACAAGTACCATTTAAAATATTCATTGGGTTCTCTCTACAATAAGTCCGTAAAGTACACAAGTACTGTGTTTTGTAATAGAGTATTAGACAATGATAGAACACAAAACAGTTTATGGTTAATTATTATTATTGAATTATGAAAATATATTGCAATGTGTGTGTCATGAACTAATCTTTTCTTTCCGGAAAAGTTAGCCAGAGGAGACATCTGTTCCTCCGTTCCTGACAAATAAAGTTACACTATTTGTAATTATTATGTTCATTACCCGTGGCTAAGTAAACCTAACCTAAGGTCTAGTAGGGGAACTTGCCTTTCTGAAATGCACTAATTATAGTGGACGGTGGGTTTGGGTCACCACATTACTTACATATAATGCAGCTTTGCTACAGAAATGGAGCAGGGACTGATCCCCACTGCCTGAGAGGTGCATGAAAGAGAGGTTTGTATGGTACACGTGTCACATGGTTATGATGACCAATCTCATTACCATTGGTGTGTGAACTGTAGATCTGCTATGTGATCTCCTTCTGACATCCTGGCAGCAGATTGCTGAACAAAAGCAACTAAGAGGAGGCAAGTACGAGTGTTTGCATATTATGCAGAACTTTTCAAAAAATAATCTTACACATTTATACTGTATTAGTCCCTGCCCAACAAATGTATTTAACATGTCGAACTCCAGCTGCTGTTGTACTACACATACCAGAAAGCCCTGGCACAGTTATAGCATGCCCTAATAGCAAAACTGTGGCAGGGCATGCTGAGATGTATAGTTTCACAGCAGCTGGAGGGCCACATGCTGACTACACCTGCCTGCCATACAAGAAAGACACACAGTTGAGACATCGGATACTAGAAGGGGCATGGCCACTGAGGGGACACAGCTATGCCTTGTCATGGTATATATTACTATGGATTGTATAACATCCCATAGATTTGTGCAGCTGTTGTAAACAGTAACTGGATTTCAGCAGGATCAGGATTTAGAAACTGACAGGGATCGACAGTGGATTCTGGGCCTGATTCAGAGCCGGGCGCTCTGACCAGAGCGCTCGCTCTGAATCAGGGCCCTCCTACCTAAAAATGGAGCGGCCTCCTGGCCACTCGCATAGCTGTGGGTGACCACCCACAGCTTATGCGAGCGGCCAAGATGGGCTTGCGACCATCGGGCTTGCGACGAGACCCTGCGGTAGGGTCTCGCTGCCGCAAGCCCAGGAGTGCTTCTGGCTCTATCAGAGCCAAAAGCACTCCCACTGACATCACTAGTGATGTCAGTGGGGCCGGCTCCAGACGGTAGGCGTTCCCATGGGAACGCCTCCGTCTGGGCACCCACGCCCCCGGCACACCCACCAAAGGGGGCGTGCTGTCACTCACCATCGACAGCACGCCCCCTTTGGTGCGAGACCCACAGCGACAGCTTGGCTGTCGCTATGCGGGTCTCGCGCATGCGCACGACGGAGCTCCCTCCGTCGTGCGCATGCGCATCAGGGCACCATCGACCCGCTTGCGAGCGCTCAGCGCTCACGAGCGGGTCTGAATTAGGCCCTCTGTTTAGTAAATGCTGTGCCTTTGGTTTACAGCCCCCCATCAATCTGCGACTTTTACAATCTGTTTCTAAACCCTTTAAAACCTTTCAAATCAACCACTTAATAAATTTAGCCCAAATAGAAAATATATAAAATTTTTATATTGCCAACAGTACTATCTTTAAAATGTTTAGTTATGCCTTACATATATTATATAAAGGTATTGATAGAGTAGAATATAATTATATATTAATTAGAGATGTGCAATTTGATTTCCATGGAAACCGAACACACATGAACTTAGGGATTCCGAGTCGAACTGAGTCGGGGCTCAGATGTTCCTGCCATGTTCAGATCTCAAAATGAGGCAAAATGTCACCTTCCTGGCATCGGATCTCGCATGTTTTGGATTGCATATTAAAGTCCCTCCCTAGTCAACAGGCGCCATATCGCACTGGAGACCAGAGGAAGAGAATGTGGTTATAACGGCACTTTGTTTAAAAAAATAAAAAAAACAATTAGGAGCACTGTTAAGGCAGGGGAACTGTGTACTATGGGCTGGCTTCAGCACTCTGTGAGGCACAAAAAAATACAAAAAAACGCCATAGGAGTGGACTGCAGCACTGTGTTGTTTGTTACAAAAAAGCCTACTGGTACACTTTTTTCTAAAAAAAAAAATAAAAAATGATTAGGAGCATTTTGTCAAATGGGCACTGTAGAGGCAGTATTTGCTGCTGCAGCACAAAAAATGCCATATGCCCTGCAGCATTGTGTTACTTAAAAAGCCTACTGGGGCACTATATACTAGGAGCACTGTGAGCAGTGGCGTAACTAGGGGGGGTCAAGCAGGGCTCGTGCCATGTCGAACCGGCGGCGTGCTGTGGTCCAGGACACGGATTGCACTACACAGTAACAAATGCCACCGCCGGCTAGTACACTCGTACTACCCAGCAGCAGTGTTTGTTTTGGAAGTCAATGAGAGAGAGACAGACTGTCATTGAATGCTGCACTGCGCCCACTGCCAGAGCCGGGCTGGAGCTCACTCATGAGCTCCATCTTCCGGCTCCCACACAGTGGGTGATGGGAGAGACGTCATGACGAATGATGATCAGAGGTAGTCCTACTGCATTCAATTTGCAAAGTCCTCCCCTATTCAGGATTCCCAAGGCGAATCCTTGCACACTGGGACTGCTGATGCTGGGGGGTAAATCTTCATCAAAGAAGGGGACCAAGAAGTTTAGTAGCTTAAAACAACAATTGACTATGAAACAATAATTTGCAAAAAGAAGTAAGTATGAAAACTGCCATCCTGTTGCACAGGAGATCACTGACGCCATGACAGTTATGTTAGCATTAGATCTGCATCCAATATCCACCATCAATGCATCTGGTTTTAGACAGCTGAGGTCCTGTGTCCACACTACTAAATACCATCTTGACTCCATTTAACAAGAACAGCAATTCCTTGCCTGTTCTGGGACATTAAAAAACGTATTCTTGGCCTAGAAAATGCCATCATACTGTGTATCCACTTAACTGCAGCTATGTGGACAAGCGGTAGTTGGCAAACTAAAGATTACATGACTGGGACAGTCCACTGGGTAGGTGTATTACCTTTAGCAGCAGCAGTATCTAATACACAACACGAGTTCATTCATAAGCAGGCTACTCTTTGTACCAAAAACAAGAGATTAGGGCCCTCATTCGGAGCCGGACGCTCTGAGCAGAGCGCTCCCTCTGAATGAGGGCCGTCCTCCATAAAAATGGAGCGTCCTCCTGGACGCTCGTATAGCTGTGGGTCACCACCCACAGCACATACGAGTGTGCAGGATGATGGTCGCGATGGTCTTGACCATCGCGACCATCGCCAGTGCGACCAGAAGCCTGTGGTCGGGGTTTTCGACCACAAGCCCCAGAGTGATTTTGAGTCTATCAGAGCCAAAATCACTCCCACTGACATCATAATGATGTCAGTGGGGCCGGCTTCTGGCGGTAGGCGTTCCCTTGGGAACGCCCCCGTCTGGGAGGCACGCCCCTACACGCCCACCAAAGGGGGCGTACTGTCAATCAACATCGACACCACGCCCCCTTTGATCAGACACAACAAGCGAAGGAAAGTCCTTCGCTCGCCGCGTCTGGTGCATGCGCACGACGGAGCTCCCACCATCGACCCACTTGAAGAGCGGACAGCCGCTTGCGAGTGGGTCTGAATGAGGCCCTAGGTGCTAATGAATAAAAAGATATACATATATATCTCTATAATTTTGCAGTCAAATGACCAAAATATTTTTAATAGCAGCACAATGACATGTGCTTGTGAATACACACCTACACCATCACATACTATGGTGTAACAAAGACATGCAAAGAAAAAAAAGTCTATTTGCGCTGATAAGACACCATTAATTTATAAAGTAGAATAGAATAATCAGGGGGTCTGATGTTCAATAAAAAAAAATATATATATATATATTTAATGATATATTCTATAGTCAATATATATTTATTTTTTCAGACTAGGATATGACTAGCCAAATTGCAAACATTTATATTTGAACATGTAACACATACATATGTACCAACAAATACTACATATAAAAATGCATAAAACTAATTGAACAACAATAGTGATCACAATGACTCCATGGAGATCTCCAAGTTTAATCTATAAATGACACTGCTATTAAAAGGACCGTGGGCCTGATTCAGACCCGCTCGCGAGCGCTGAGCACTCGCAAGCGGGTCGACATTGGCCCAGTGCGCATGCGCACGATGGAGCCGGCTCCGTCGTGCGCATGCGCGAGACCCGGATAGCGACGGGCAAGCCGTCGCTCCGGGTCTCGCACCAAAGTGACAGCACGCCCCCTTTGGTGGGTGTGCCGGGGGCGTGGCTGCCCAGACAGAGGCGTTCCAATGGGAATGCCTACCGTCTGGTGCCGGCCCCACTGACATCACAAGTGATGTCAGTGGGAGTGCCTTTGGCTCTGATAGAGCCGAAAGCACTCCAGGGCTTGCGGCAACGAGACCCTACCACAGGGGTCTCGTCGCAAGCCCGATGGTCACGATGCGAGCGGGCAGGAGGCCGATCAAAAAAAAAAAATAGCCAGGCCCTGATTCAGAGCGAGTGCTCTGTCAGAGCATCCGGCTCTGAATCAGGGCCTCAGTCCATATATTCATAAAATATCGCTCCTGGTTTTAAGCCACAAATCAGATGCAAATGGAAACATGAAAACTTGTAGTCACCACTCTCCACTAATGTTAGTAGTCAGCACTATGTATGTTGTGCGGGATTCGGCAGTACTGAATATCTCCCGTGCTGTAAAGAGTGGTGCAGCGACTGCGCTTGCACGCCGCCTGTATATCTACCTGCGGGGGTCCACCTGGGCCACAAATGCTGATGATAGAATTGGACGTCAGTAGCCTCTATATTTCAGATGGTATGGAGGATTGCCCAAGTGGACAGCAACAACAATGGAAAGTGTATGGCAACTAGTCCCAGCGAAGGGGTGAATGCACTAAAATAAAAATTGTCCAGACGTGCATTCGCATAGGGCTTTGTATCCTCTAACCGGGTTTGCTCCTGTATAGAGGGAGCTTTTTCAAAGAGTATTCAGTACTGCCTAATCCCGCACAGCATACTGAGTGCTGACTACTATTACTTCTGGAGTAAACTCTTCATCACCAGTGCCACTTCCATGCGGTGTCCCACAGGGTTCTATACTATCTCCCATGCTTTTTGCAGAATACATGCTACCATTGGATTAAATAATCAGACGTCATGGCCTAGTCTACCACTGCTATGCAGATGATACACAACTGTACCTGTCCTTTGCTCCAGGTACAAAGGACCCCATAACAACCCTAAATCGCTGCCTAGCTGAACTTCAGGAGTGGATGAGTGCCAGATGGCTGCGACTGAACCCTGATAAAACAGAGGTCCTTATGATAGATCAGAAGTCAGGGCTACAGCATAGCCAACCTACAGGGCTTACGCTTGGGGGATCAGAATTACAAAACACTGAACATGTGCGGAATCTTGGTGTTGTCCTGGATAGTGGCTTGACACTTAAACATCAGGTATCAGCCACAATCAAATCCTCATTCTTTCACCTGAAGAACATTGCCAGAATCAAGCACTTAATTCCCTCAGATCTGCCTAAAGTCATACATGCATTTATATCATCACGCCTAGACTACTGCAATGCCCTCTACCTTGGACTCCCAGCAAAAGAATTGCACCGCTTGCAGATGGTACAAAACACATCTGCCAGGCTATTAACAACCAGCCCCGTTCCAGCCACATAACACCCACTCTCTACTCCCTTCACTGGCTGCCTGTCAGATGGCGAACTGGTATCAAGATTGGCTTACTAACTTACAAAGCCCTACATGACCATGGCCCAAGGTACCTAAAGCAGCTTCTGACTCCTTACCGTCCCACTCGATTGCTGTGATCCGTTGGCAAAGGACTATTAACAGTACCTAGAATCTCCCGGAATTCATCTGGGGGTCGAGCTTTCAGTTTTGGGGCTCCAACCTTATGGAACTCACTTCCCCGCACAGTTCGAGTGGCCTCCACTCTAGAATCCTTAAAAAATAGACTCAAGACTTACCTCTTCACCCAAGTATTTCACTAATGTCCCTTGTTTAAGTGAGTTCATTCTGGGTCCTTGCCGACGCCGACTATCTGTGGAACATACTCGTCAACCTGATGACGATCATCAGGTTCCACATGTTTGCAAATAAGAAGTCGGTCTCCTGCACTGAATGACGTTCAGTGAACGCCGTTTAGTGCAGGTGTCGCACCCGACGACTTGAAAGACTGAACACTAGATGTTCAGTTTTTCAGGTTGCCTAATGGATAGGCCCCTTAAGAGGCATACCAGTGTAAACCTGTTAAAAAAACTCAAGGATGTGATTGAAGATAGCTTACCCCACTTAGACTCTCCTCAGGATATGTAATTTCAAATAACACAAGTAACATTGTATGTGCATAACAACTGGGTACATTTTGAACATGAACCATGTTTTGCACACAAAGTAATTTTGGTGGCTCAAATCTTTTTTTTCAATGACAGGTGCCTGCAGGACATGTTGTTTGAGGCTCAAACAAATTCTGGACATTTAGCAACCGCAAGATTGCAGCAGCTGCAACAACTGTTCCATTTGCCATGACACCAACTGAATCAAGAGGTAGTAACCAGCAAGTGGAAGAACAGCAACAAGTTTTCCATATGTGCAGCAATGACATGACATGATATTCTCCATTTTATACTAGCTACTGAAACCATTTTAGATAGTAACTAATGAAGTGAGTTCAGACACTACCAGCATTATTTAGGGAATTCCCTTAATTAAACTACTATTATTGACACCTCTACCGTGACTCAATCTGATACAGTAAGCATCAATAGAATGGTGGAGGATTATTTTAATGACAATGTACTAATTAGCATGTCACACAGTCCCTTTGAATACTGAGAGGAAAAAAAGAGAATTTGGAGCCTCCTGTACAAACTAGCTTCTGTTTAGAGCAGTCAGGAACCTTGTATGTGATGTAGGAGGCTACTTACTAAAAATGTGGAAAAACTGATTTTCATAAAAATGAACTACGAATTCTTCGAGGAAGACTTTTGCCACCAATTACAACAAAGTAATAGTGGACTTCTGTGATGGTGGATTCCTGTCGGGATGAGCTAATATAGTGTAATGATGATATAACACTGATGAGTGTGAGGATGTGGATCTTCTCATCCAACTTTAGAGATGATTAGCTACACTGTTAGTCACATGAAGCCCATTAGTAGCTTGTTTGGTGGGGATCCAAAGAAACCGAGCACTTCAGCCACAAAAGTGGCAGTCCTTGTTGCTGAAGTGCTTGGTATGTTAATCTTTGCATATCCTTTTTAATATACAACATAAGGGTGGGTGGAAGAGCCAAGGACAATTCTACCATGCATCATTTTTCATTGCCAAGCTTGTGTGTGTTTGGCAGTGTATATTACTGTACTCCACTGGGGAGTTCATGTTCTCTTGTATCTTGTAATACCATGCATTACCAGGTTCTCATCCAGATGTATAGGACCCATTTCCTGCAGCTTCTTAGTAGATACAAAGTAGTATCATTAAATCATATAATTAATAATTAAATACTGACTTCAACTAGGCTGCTATACTGCCTTGAATCCTGAGGTCTATGATTTACTGTTTGGATTCAGTTTCCACTTTAAAAATAATTGGATTTTTCAATGTTTTAAAAAGTGTTTTCTGTGTCTCATATTTGTTTTTCTTATAGTTATAGTTATATTAGTACTATAATCAATGAATCAATCAATTAATAAATCAATCCTTTACCTGGCTTTGTCTTCTAGTTCTTGACAACATTTTATAGCATCATATAGTTTATATTAAACTGCCATTCTGTGTGACTGCAGTGCCACTATGTTTCATATAAGTGCTATATTCATTTTTAAACTTCCATATGTTTGTGCCACTGCTCTGTTGCTTAGTTTAGCCAGCCAGCTCACTGCAGCCTTTGGCCAATATGGGTTACAACAATATTGTGGGTTGTGAGGTGGTCAAAATTGACTGGAAATGACTGTAAATGAATGTTATTGATGTTAATAATACTGTAGGGAAAAAAACATGCCCAAATTACATGATTTTAGCTGTTTTATCAATTGTAAAGGAAAACTAAAACTAAAACAGAAAATAACCAAAACACTTGTGGATGGTTTTGTCAGAACCAAAACATTGAGGCCATGTAAACATCTCTAGAAATTATAGAGATATTGGAGAGAAAGAAGATAGAGGAGAACCAGGAAAGACAGGGTTAAAGAGGGATAAAAAGAAAGAAATGGGAGCGCTTGGACTGATAATGTAAAAAGTAGATATATGGTAAGAACTTACCTTTGTTATCTCTTTTTCTATGAGGTCCATAGGTTCCACAGGAAGCCTTGGGGTTTAGGTGATGACAAAGACATCCGGGCACCATGCATTTAAATTTTTTATCCCAGGATGCAACAGGGCCTCCCTCTATACCCCGCCCCAGGGTCAGAGGCTCCTCATTCACGTAGCAAGCCAAAGGCCGGAGGAGGATAAAAGAGAGAGAAGAAAGTCTGGAACACATTAGAATCACATTCTCACACAGAAGGAGATGGAAAACCGGTAACCATAGTGAAGCCCATCTGAAGCACATGTTTGTCAGGGTGGGCGCCCTGTGGACCCTATGGACCTCATAGAAAAAGAGATAACAAAAGGTAAGTTCTTACCATATCTCTACTTTTCTACTTCAGGGTCTATAGCAGGTACACAGGATACCTTGGGGATTCGCAAAGCAGTACCCTCAAGTTCAGGGATGCTCCTGTGCAGAAAGAATAATCCGCTGCACAAAGGAAGCATCCTGAGTGGCAAAGGTATCAAAGGCATAATACCTCAAAAATGTCTGGATAGAAGACCACCTTGCTGCCTTACAAAGCTGTACAGCTGAGGCACCATGACTAGCTGCCCACGAAGGGCCTACAGATAGAGTAGAATGAGCAGTAACAGAGGGCAGGACTGGAAGGCCATCATGAATGTAAGCCTCAGAGATAGTCATGCAAAGCCATCTAGCCAAAGTTTGTTTATTGGCTGGCCATCCTCTCTTGTGGAAACCATAAAGAACAAACAAGGAGTCCAATTTCCAAAGAGAACTGGTACGATCCACATAAATCCTGAGGGCACGTACCACAACCAATGAGGCATCCCCTGCCAAGAGGTCTGAGGAATTAAAGGCCAGCACAATAATTTCTTCATTAATGTGGAAACTAGACACCAGCCTAAAGAAGGAACCCAGGGTGAATTCGAAGCACTGCCCTGTCCCTATGAAAAACTAGAAATGGGGAACGACAAGAGAGAGCCCCTAAATCAGAAACTCTTCTGACGGAAGCAGTGGCCAGAAGAAATACAGTCTTGGCAGTAAGCCATTTGCGATCCACTGAGCCCAGTGGTTCAAATGGAGGGCTCTGGAGAGCCTTAAGTACAACAGCCAAGTCCCAAGGTGCTACAGGAGGGACAAAGGGAGGCTGGATATGAAGGACTCCCTGCAGAAAAGTGCAGATGTCAGGAAGAGGAGAAATCCTTTGCTGGAACCACACTGAAAGGGCCAAGATATGGACCTTTAGTGTAGCAAGACGGAGACCAAGGTCTAAACCCGCTTGCAGGAAAGCCAACACTCTGGGTATCCTAAACACCTGGGGGTCATAACTTTTTGGACAACACCATTCAAAATAGGTATGCCATACCCTGTGGTAAATTCTAGCAAAAAGAGGTTTACAGTCAGGTGCATAAATATTGGGACATTGACAGAATTTTCATATTTTGGCCTCTATTCACCACCACAATGGATTTGAAATGAAACAAACAAGGTGTGCTTTAACTGCAGATTTTCAGATTTAATTTGAGGGTAATTACATCCAAATCAGGTGAACGGTGTAGGAATTACAACGGTTCTATATGTGCCTCCCACTTTTTAAGGGGCCAAAAGTAATGGGACTATCAACTCAAAAGCTATTTCATGGACAGGTGTGGGCTATTCCCTCGTTATTTCATTATCAATTAATCAGGTAAAAGGTCTGGAGTTGATTATAGGTGTGACATTTGCATTTGGAATCAGTTGCTGTCGACTCTCAATATGAGATCCAAAGAGCTGTCACTATCAGTGAAGCAAGCCATCATTAGGCTGAAAAATCAAAACAAACCCATCAGAAAGATAGCAAAAACATTAGGTGTGGTCAAATCAACTGTTTGGAACATTCTTAAAAAGAAAGAACGCACTGGAGAGCTCAGCAACACCAAAAGACCCGGAAGACCACGGAAAACAACTGTGGTGGATGACAGAAGAATAATTTCCCTGGTGAAGAAAAACCCCTTCACAACAGTTGGCCAAATCAAGAACACTCTCCAGGAGGTAGGTGTATATGTGTCAAAGTCAAGAATCAAGAGAAGACTTCACAAGAGTGAATATAGAGGGTTCACCACAAGATGTAAACCATTGGTGAGCCACAAAAACAGAAAGACCAGATTAGAGTTTGCCAAACAACATCTAAAAAGCCATTACAGTTCTGGAACAACATCCTATGGACAGATGAGACAAAGATCAACTTGTACCAGAGTGATGGGAAGAGAAGAGTATGGAGAAGGAAAGGAACTGCTCATGATTTGAAACATACCACCTCATCAGTGAAGCATGGTGGTGGTAGTGTCATGGTGTGGGCATGTATGGCTGCCAATGGAACTGGTTCCCTTGTATTTATTGATCATGTGACTGCTGACAAAAGAAGCAGAATGAATTCTGAAGTGTTTCGGGCAATATTATATGCTCATATTCAGTCAAATGCTTCAGAACTCATTGGACAGCGCTTCACAGTGCAGATGGACAATGATCCGAAGCATACTGCAAAAGCAACCAAAGAGTTTCTTAAGGCTAAAAAGTGGAATGTTATGGCCAAGTCAATCCCCTGACCTGAATCCGATTGCACATGCATTTCACTTGATGAAGACAAAACTGAAGGGAAAATGCCCCAAGAACAAGCAGGAACTGAAGACATTTGCAGTAGAGACCTGGCAGAGCATCAACAGGGATGAAACCCACTGTCTGGTGATGTCTATGCATTCCAGACTTCAGGCTGTAATTGCCTGCAAAGGATTTGCAACAAAGTATTAAAAAGTGAAAGTTAGATTTAGGATTGTTTAGTTTGTCCCATTACTTTTGGCCCCTTAAAAAGTGGGAGGCACATATAGAAACCATTGTAATTCCTACACTGTTCACCTGATTTGGATGTAATTACCCTCAAATTAAATCTGAAAGTCTGCAGTTAAAGCACATCTAGTTTGTTTCATTTCAAAGCCATTGTGGTGGTGAATAGAGGCCAAAATATGAAAATTCTGTCAATGTCCCAATATTTATGCACCTGACTGTATGTGCTCTGAGCATGGTGTTAACCACAGAGCCAGAAAAACCTCTGGACCTTAAGAGGGATGTCTCAAGAGCCACGCCATCAAAGACAGATGACCCAGATCTGGGTAGAGGCAAGGACCCTGAGACAACAGGTCCGGACGTTGAGGCAACAGCCACGGAGTGTCAATGGAGAGACTCCGAAGATCTGAGTACCATGGACGACGGGGCCACGCTGAGGCCACTAGCAGGACCATGCCTCCCTCTTGTTTGAACTTCCAAATTACTCAAGGAACAAGGAAAATTAGAGGAAACAGGTACACAAACTGGAAAGTCCATTTGACTGACAAAGCTTCCACCAAGAGAGCACTGGCGTCTCTTGTCCTGGACCCTTACTGAAGCAGCTTGTGATTTAGTCGAGAGGCCATGAGGTCCATGACTGGAAGGCCCCACCTGTCCACTAGGAGTTGAAACACTTCTTGGTGAAGAGACCATTCCCCTGGATGCATGTCGTGAAGGCTGAGGAAGTCCGCTTCCCTATTCAGCACTCCTGGAATGAACACCGCCGATATGGCTACTAGATGGCCTTTTGCCCATGTCAGAATGTGTGACACCTCTGTCATTTGTCGCATGACTTTGAGTTCCTCCTTGACCCTTTTAGATAAGCCACTGTCATGGCACTGTCTGTCTGTACTTGCATGGGTTTTCCGTGAAGCAACAGCCTGGCTTGCTGCTGAGTCCTGAAGACTGCCCGCAGTTTCAATATATTGATTGGAAGCACAGATTCCTCTGCAGTCCACCTTCTCTGAAAGGAGTGTGGACCCATCACTGCACCCCAGCCCCAAAGACTGGCAACCATCATCAGAAGGACCCTGTCCGAGATCCAAAAGGGACACCCCTTGGTGAGGGGAGTCATCTGTAGTCACCAGGTCAGTGATAGGCATACTTCCAGAGAGAGCACCATCATTTCAGTTCGTATATGATGGGGAAATCCGTCTCACTTGGAGAGGATCAATAGCTGCAGAGGCCAGGAATGAAACTGGGCATACTCCACCATGTCGAATGTCAACACCATGGATCCCAGTAACTGCATTGCTGAGTGGACTGACACTCAGCGATTGTGAAGGGATCTGCGTACATGTGTCTGCAAAGTGGAGATCTTTTCTGCTGTCAGAAAAAACCTTTGCTGTTGTGAATCCAACAGGGCTCCCAGATGAGACGGAATCAGTGAGGAACACCCGCACAATTATCGTTAGCTGCAGGCAGTGGTGAAGTACCTCTGAGGACCCTGCTAGTAGCAAGAGGTCATCCAGGTATGGTAACAGGCAGATCCCCTGCAGCCGCAGATGGGCTGCCATTACCACCATGACCTTTGTAAACACCCAAGTTGCAGTTGCAAGGCCAAATGGCAGTGCCTGAAACTGGAATTGTTGTTGTGACAAGCCGAACCTGAGAAAACATTGGTGAGCTGAAACAATTGGAATATACAGGTATGCATCCTGAATATCCAGGGATACCATAAAATGCCCAGGTTCCATAGCCTTATAACTGAGGGTTTCCATTCTGAACCTGGGTACCCTGAGGAATTTGTTCAGGGACCTGATATTGAGAATAGGATGGTAATAACCATTTGGTTTCAGGACTAGAAAAAAGCTGGAATAATAACCCATTCCCCTTTGGGACATCGGGACCGGAACAATGACTCCTGCCTGTAGCATGGATTGTACCACCTGTTGAATAACCAAAGCCTTGTCCACGTATTTCGGAAGCCCTGTGCAAAAGAATTGATGGGGAGGCCTTCTGCGGAAGAAGGTGTACCCCAGACACCACTTCCTTCACCCAGGAATCTGTGGTGGTTTGACACCAGTACTGGGCAAACTGAAGAAGTTGGCCTCCTACCCTGGGGTCCCCCAGGAGGAGGCCCATCTCGTCAAGCGAAGGGTTTGTCATCAGGCTTGGCAGCCGGACGTCTGGTACTCCAGGGCTGCTTCTCAGGCCTGGCAGATTTCTTGATGGTGGATGGCCTGGGAAAGGACTGAGTTCTAGCCTTAACTGGGGCCCAATATATCCAAAAGGACGGAGTCCGAACCCCTGAAAAAGCTGGAGCAGAAGGCAGACAAGTCGATTTAGCTGCTGCTAAGGTATTCACAATCTTGTCCAGATCAGGGCCAAACAAGACTTTACAGTCATAAGGCAAACAATCCAACTCCTTCTTGGATTCTGCATCAGCTCTCCAAGAATGGAGCCACAGAGAATGGCGAGCTGCAATTGCCGGTGCAGAAACCCTGGCATTTAGTAGGCCAATATCCAAAGCTGCCTCATTTATATAGGTAACCGAATCTCTGAGATTTCCCCTCGGATTCAGCTGTTCCCTGCTAGCATTAGAGGCTAAGGATATTTCAAGGCTATTAGCCCAACATTACATGGACCGAGCCACCCAGCAAATGGCTATACCTGGTCTGCATGCAGACCCCGAAAGGGAATAAACAGATTTAAGGCATATCTCTACCTTCCTATCTGTAACATCCTTCAGGGACGACATGGAAGGCATAGGAAGCGTTGCGCTTCTTACCAAGTGCGTGCCATGGGAATCCACCTGTGGTGGAGTCTCCCAGTTGGAAAAATAATTCTCAGCAATGGGGTAAGCAGAGACTAGACACTTCTGTGGTTGATACCACTTTCCAGGCTTTTTCCAAGCTACCTCCAAATGATTCACCAATTGGTCAGACAATGGGAATGTAGCCTTAGTCACCTTTTCTTCCATGAAATATTCATGCCTAGATTTAGGCGCAGGAGGCTCATCCTCCTCAATGATCAGAGCTGCTTTTACAGCTTGTAAATATGTATATTAGACTCGACCCCTGCCTCCAGAGGAGGTAGCTCAGAGTCAGACTCATCCAGAAGCAGTCCATTATCAGATGACACATCATCATCATCATCCCATACAGTAGTTTGCGACAATAGCAAGATCCTTTTAGATGGTCTGCTAATCGGTGCATCCTGCTGACGTACCTCAGTCCCACCCTGCAATATAGGAGGAACTGTATTAACCCACTGAGGGGGCAACATCTGTGAAGGTGTAGGAGGTTGCAGCAGGTTTTGCGCTGGCAAAAGGTGCTGTTGTTGAAAACTGAACAGTGGAAACATAGGAGGGCCTGCTAAACACCCTGCAATGGTTGTTAGTGCTTTTGCACAGCACTCCCATGGCGGCTACTGCTGAATGGCAGAAGCCTCAGAAGGACCCGGGGCAGTGTAACACTGGAAACATAACTCCTCAGAGACTATGGGCCTGATTCAGAGCCGGACGCAATTAGCGCTCGGTCGTCCTGAAAATAGGGGTGGCTATTCAAATCAACCGTTCGCTGTTTGCGGTCTGTTCACGCCTCTAGGTCTGAACGAGCGAACAAAACTTGCGGTCGTTTTTTGGGAAACTACGCCCCCTGGCCGCTCGCATCCTACGTCATGTCCGCTATTTATTATATTAATCGAGTACATCGAACAGGGTATGAGCTGCTCGCTATTCTTGTGGTTGGTTTTTGCTACCACAATTTTGCAAGCAGTTCTGGCTAAAAAAAAACCAGTGACGTGGTCAATGACGCTGCTGTTTTAAATATGCACACCCATAAAACGCCCGTTTTGACCTTTAAGCACGCCTGCGATCGGATCTCCACTCCCCATTTTCAAGCACCTTCCCCTGTTACCACCCACATACTGTACGCCTCATCCTGTCACTCAAATTAACAGGCATTCGCTATTTTGCGAGCACATGAATTTCAGCCGCACTGACTGGTTCGCGCATGCATATAACGATCCGTACGCATGCGCAGTTGGGCAAACATCGCTCGGAGCGAACGAGCTGCCGCTTACGAGTGGCTCTGAATCAGGCCCTATGTCCCCTGCCCCTAACACTGCTGTACATTTTTTACAGAGCAGTGTAATAGGGGTTAACTTAGTCATATCACTCTCACTGCCAGGCATAGTAAAGAGGAACACTTAATCAGAGACTGAGTCTCAGTTGCGACTTGTGCCACACCCGCACCACACCTGTGCTTATGGCCCAGAATAGCAAACTAGGTACAGGGATATCAACAAAAGAATGATAGTTTTTAGCAAAGAAAACAGACAGACAGTGCTAGCATACAGTCGCAAGCAAATGCAGAAAACAATAATACCTGCACTTAATGGCACTTCTTTAAGTCAACTACAGAGACTTAGCATCTAGTAGGACAAAAGTGCTACATACACTGACCACCAACCAGAGGAGAGGTATGTAGGGGGACCCATACTCCACACTGCCTGTGGAGATCAGCGACACACAGCCAGGAGAATGACCATAGAAGAACTCATGGGGAGGCGGAGCCGGAAACAGGAAGCAGTCACAGATCAAGCCAGACCACAGTGGAAAGGTGTGTTCAGCAGCAGGGAGGAGCTGACTGTTAGACAGGGAAGGCTGCCTCCCCGGCCAGCATTTAACCCCTGGCATGCTGGAACGTTCCGCAGAACTCCAGTCCCAAGTCCCAAGTGGCTTAGTGAGAACGCAGGACTCAGTGCCTGGCCACACTTGCTGTCATCCCCAGGTTGTCCCCCAACCCTGGAGGGAAAAGACTGCATCTCGGCAGGCACCACCACGGTGCATGTCGCTTACCTAGGAATTCTCCAGGGTCCCTGCTAGCCAAGACCCCTGAGGCCCGCCGAGAGGCACAGATCAGTACCGGCGTCTCAGCACCAGCGGGGTGATGATGTGGCCGTGCGAACTTCCACTGCACTGCTCATGCTGACCGCACTTAGAAAAAACTTCAAATTTTCAGGGCTGTTAGTAACAGCCCTGAAAAAGGCCGGCCGGCCAAGTTAAGTAAACGCGATCAGTGATAAAACAATGGACCCCGAGGGTACCGCAGACCATTAAGAGGCTTAGGATGGATCCTGAAAGGTTTTTGAGTCCTTGAAGTCCATCCAGCGCAACCATGTATCTCTGAAAGCTGCATAGTTATCATCTGTAGAAGACACAATATCTTCCATTTCCAAGTAGAAATCGATTTTATTGAACCAGTCTCTAACCGTTGGAGGAGAACAAGAGTATCACTTTACCAGGATAACTGGTACAGCAGGGATTTATTATATCTTGAGATAGGGGCAGGGGATAGGTGAAACAGCCAGAACAACGGATCAGAAGGAACCAGATCTCCTGTAATGATTGCAGAAAGTTTAAGGACTTCCGACCAAAACTGATGGAGGTGAAAGCATTACCACCATACAGTATTTGAAACAGGTTGCTAGGGGCATTTGAGCACCACCAGAATGTATTAGACATGCTAATCCGCATCTTAGAGAGGACATCTGGAGACCTATACCAGCGGGATATTAACTTGTATTGGGTCTCCGGAACACCAACACTAGAAGAGCAAGCCTTCCCCACCTCTTCCCAACCCCAGGGGCAAGGGACCAGCACAAAGGAGTCCAAAAGGCAGTGAGCCAAATGAAGAGTGTAAGAGGGACCAAGAGAGTGAAATAAGTGGCAAACCTGTAAATATTGCCAAAATTCCTCTTGAGGTAAGTTTCAATTGCCTTGTATGTCGGCAAAGGTTGCAACTCTGCCCCCATTTACCAGCTGTCTGACTAGAAAGAGGCCACTATCTAACCAACAACTAAAAGCTCTGTGATCCAACCCAGTAGTAAAGTGAATATTTGACAAGAAAGACAAATATGGGGAAGTCTTAGTGAAATGGAGGGGTTCTTTTTTGAAAGACCTCCAACAGGACAAGGTAGGCCCAAAGGGTAGGGTGGGATGAGCTGGGGGGTGTGGGCAGCCACAGAGCTGTGAAAATAGGGACAGTTAATGACTGTATTTCAATCTGTATCCATTGCTTCCACATGTCATTTCCCTACCATGATTCTAGTAAGGAGATATGCGTGATAGTAACTCTGGCCCCCTCTATGTGTTGTCCTGTACATCAGTTCTAATTTCAGGTGTGGTCTCCCCATCACACAATGGCCCTCATTCAGACCCGGTCGTTAGATGCAAGCAGTCGCTCTGAATGAGGGCGGCCGCTTGCATCTTGAAGTGCGGCCTCCTGGTCGCTAGCTAAGCTGTGGGTTACCACCCACAGCTTAGCGACCCACCAGGGTGATGGTTGCGATGGTCAAGACCATTGCGACCATCAGGGCTTGCGACGAGACCCTAAGGTTGGGTCTCGGCAAGCGCAAGCCCCAGGGAGCTCCCTGCTCTGATCGAGCAGGAAGCTCCCCACTGACATCATTGCTGATGTCAGTGGGGCCGCCCCCAAATGGCTAGTGTTCCGTCGGGAATGCCTCCGCTTGGCCGGCCACCCCCCCTGCCCGCCTCCCAAACGGGGCGAGCTGTCATTCAACATCGACAGTTCACCCCCTTTGGTGCGAGACCCGTAGTGACGGAGCGCCCGTCGCTAGCTGGGTCTCGCGCATGCGCACATCGGAGCCGGCTCCGACGTACGCATGCCCAGTGGGTCAATATCGACCCAGTTGCAAGCACTCAGCGCTTGCAACCGGGTCTGAATGAGACCCAAAGTCTCTAATGAGGGCCTGGATATCCAAAACCCATCGCTGGGGTGTCTTAATGGGTAAAGTTTGCAGAAGATACAAAATCTTTGGGAGATAATTCATTTTTAGTATACCTAACCTCCCAAACCATGAAAAAGGTCTAGCTCTCCAAGACAGTAGATCTCAATGTATTTTGGCCAAGAGGGAGGAAAAATTAGCTTCAAACAAGTGGCCGAGGTCTCTAGTAAGGACTACTTCAAAAGGTATTTCATCTGGAAAGCATGCCAGGCAAAATAATTCTGCTAACATTTGGGGCTGTGATATTTAGGGCAACCGATTTGGTATAATTAACCTTGATGTTGGCAAGGTCAACAAATAGCTTAAACTCTTCCAGAAGATTAGGTAGGGAAGTAATCGGAGAAGTAACGGTGCCCAACAAATCATCAGCGAAGAGAGCCAATTTATATTCCTTATCTTGTAGGGCATATCCAGAAAAAATTAGGGTTTAAGAGAACAGATCGTGCCAAGTCCTCTATACAAAGAACAAAAATCAAGGGCGACAGCGGGGCAACCTTGTTGCGTGCCATTATTAATAGTGAAGGAGCTGGAAAGGGAGCCATTAACTTTAATCTTGGCTGACGGGGAGAGGTAGAGGGAAAGAATGCATTGAAAGAAGACAGGACCCAGTCCCAAATGTTGCAACCCACTGGACATAAAAGCCCAGTCGGTCCTACCAACCGCCTTTTCAGCATCAGTAGACAATAAAATTCCTGGGGTCTTCATTGTGAAGATATGGTGTATAAGGGCCAGGATCTTCGAAGTATTGTCCCGAGCCTCGCAACCCGGAACAAATCCAAACTGATCTCTGTATTTTTGATGGGAGAAAAACTTTCAATCTATTCGCAAGAAGTTTTGCAAATAATTTGATATCAACATTAAGAAGGGAAATGGGCCGGTAGCTGTGGCAGAGGTAGGGGTCCTTGCCTTCTTCAGGAATCACTGAGATGTGGGCTTCCAGGGAATGGCCAGAGAAAGGGTACTGTTCGAACTCTGATTTAAAGGCATCCAAAAGTAATGGAAGTAGATTATTTTTAAAGGCCTTGTAATAGTTGATGATAAAACCATCTGGGCCAGGACTCTTCCGAGAAGAAATAGATTTGATAGCCTCCTCCAATTCAAGCATAGTAAAAGGCCCCTCCAACTCCTCACAATCAGACACAGTGAGCCTAGGGAACCCTACTCTAACAAGGTGATCACTAATGGCCTGTTGTTTCACCAAAGCATCGGGGTAAGCTGCAGAGGAAGGAAGATTGTAGAACTCCCACTTCCCAAATAGTAAGCCTTGATATGTCAGGGGTTATATTACAATCAATATACCCATAAATAACCTCTTCAAGTGTCAGACAGTAGGGATTCATTAAAACACCAAGATCGGCATAAGAGGTCAGCTACTCCTAGGGATAGGTCCATTTGGACTGGGGCATGGTCTGACCAAATCATCAGGCCTATAGAGGCATTACGCACTAAGTGGATATGTCTATGGCCTAACATTATATAAGCTATCCTGGAATAGGACTGATGTGGGTGTGAGAAATGAGTAAAATCCCTATCTGTGGGATGAAGAATACAGCAAACATCGACAGCTTGTGAGTGTTGTGCAGACGCCTTACTTTATGAGTTGTACATTCGGGGAAGGTAGAGGAACCAGAGAATATATCCAGTTGGTGATCTAGGGCCCAGTTCAAAATACCTCTGACCACTAGGATCCCTTCCTGGAGAGAGTCCATCTTACCAAATATCTTTTCAAGGAAGGCTGGTTGACCCCGATTTGGGGCATAAATATTAACAATGGTGAAGACTTGGGTAAACACAGTGCATTTAACAAGTAGGCACCTCCCCTCCTCCAACCTATAGACCACAATACTGGATACAGATAAATGTTTGGCAAACTTAATCGTCACTCCTTTAGATTTAGAGTGGGTGTAGTTGCAGTAATAGACTATGGGGTAGAATCGGATTACTAAGGTGAGGAGTTGAATCAGAATGACAAATTTGAGTTAGCAGAGATTCATGAAGTTGAGATTCCAATGCTTGCAACGACTTGACATGGGACAAAATCTCTGCAATTTCACTTCTCAGCTGCGAAATGTGATATTGCTTGCTCTGAGACCCTTTCCCTGTTTTGCCCATTAGAGAAAAAAAAATAGTGGAAGTTACACAGAAAAAGAGCACTGTGAAAAAGGATAATGAGTGGAGTGGCATAGTGGTCGGAAAGTGCCTAAATGAGACCTCGAATGTTGACAACTTAAGGTCACATTGAAGGCCAGCCGGGGAAGAGGGTGCGGACAATGCTCCTAGATAGGACAGTCCTCAATAATGCTGCGTTACAAATCACAATAGAAGGTAAATGTAATGAGTCTCATTCTACTGAAAAAGAAAGGTATGAGAATGACGCATGTCCGGCGGTTGGAATCCCGACAGCGGCTGCCCAACATGGTTGAAAATCCAGATTGTACCTAAGGTAAGTATTGACTAACCTAATTCCCTCCCCTAACCCTCCCTTAGAGGTGCCTAACCCTAATCCCCCCTTCCCCACCGCCTAAACCTAAGTCCCCCGGGAGGGTGCCTAACTCTAAGTCCCCCCCAGGGGTGCTTAACCCTAACCCCCCTACCCCTAGCCTAAACCTAACCTCCTGGGGGGGTGCCTAACCCTAAGTCCCCCCCAGGAACACTAAACCTAACCTCCCCCCGCGCGGCTATCCACGCTCGGTGCCCTGCGTCCCTTCGATCGGGATCCCAGGCATCGCTCTCCCAGCGTATGTCTAATGATAGGCGTCAGGCATATTGAGCAGGAAACTCCCCACTGACATCACTGATGATGTCAGTACGGCCGCCCACAAAACGGTAGGCGTTCCTTAAGGAACGCCTCTGTTTTGGAAACCACCCCCCTGGCCCACCTACAAAACGGGGTGAGCTGTCGATCAACATCGACAGCCGTCCCTTTTGTAGAGAGCTCCGGAGCGAGAGAGTTTCTCTCTCGCTCCGGGGCTTGCACACACGCAGTGCGGCCGCTGCGCGTGCACAGGACCCAAACATCGAGTCGCTTGCGAGCGCTCAGCACTTGCGGCCGACTCTGAATGAGGTCCACAGTTTCTAAATAATGTTCCACTAGAGTACAGAATTGTTATATTTTAGCCAAAGTTGTGTCCTTTTTTGTACTGAAAACACATATGATATTACATATCAAAGGCTTACATGTAATGGTTCGACTATGTTATAATAAACAGTAGGCTCATGTGCTGGGTTCGTTTTAGTTCTCTTTCATATAACAATATTTGTATTATAGCCCAGCCTTTTATCCTCCAAACTCACTTTATTAATTATCCTGTTCTAGTGCAGCATATTATTTAATTAGCTACGTACTCAATGTGTTTGTCACACGCCATCACAGAGACCCCAGAATCAGACCCCGCTACTTACCTCTGCGGGTGCTCTCCCTCGGCACCCGCACAGTGCTGCAGTGGATCCATCCCCTCTGGCTGGCTCCGTAGGCGTCCTCTTCTCCTCCACTGATCTCTGCTGGTATCAGCTGTCATCCTGCGGTGGTTGCTTCAGCATCCCACGGAGTAGATGGGCTCAGCCATCTTGGTCCAAGTCGTGTGATGCCACCTCCACCAATGGAGAAGCTCTCCCTCTGAAATCCGACCAGTCAGCATCCAGCAGCTTGTATAAAGGGACCTCCTGTCCCACTAGCAAGTTGCCAGTGCAACAAGTCTCTTAATTTATCTAGTGAGCATCCTCACTGTGCTTCACCAGCGCATCTGCTGATTCTGCAATATTTATACTTCTGTGTGTATCCAGCTGTCCTCCAATTCCCTGGAGTCCAGTCACCTGCTGGTCCCAACCGGTGAACCAGCTGTTCTCCAATTATCTGGAGTCCAGTCACCTCCCTGTCCTAACCGGTGAACCAGCCATCCTCCAATTATCTGGAGTCCAGTCACCTCCCGGTCCTAACCGGTGAACCAGCCATCCTCCAATTATCTGGAGTCCAGTCACCTCCCAGTCCTAACCGGTGGACCAATCATTCTTCTACATTTTCTCAATTTAATCAAGTACTCTTATCATGCGTAGGAATTTCATTAAACCCAGTCTCCTTTCGAGAGCATCAGGATCTAGTGAACCAGATACAAGACCCAGCCCGGGAACACAGCCTCTCAATCTTTCTCCTGTGACAGTATTTATCTATATATTATCCTTCAGCTTATAGCAAGCTTTCATTGCTATTGTATATTTGCTGAATTATACAGTATGTAAAACTGGGTACACACTGACAGATATATTTTTCGATCAATTGATTGGCCAATATACTGTATTTGCTGCCCGTCGACCAGTGTGTACCCGGGATATGTTGGTGAACATCGTCATTCACCGACATATCGCATTAGCTGTGCTGCACAGCCGATGGACAGATATGTCTGAAAAACCGCCCGTACACACACAGTGGCAGCTGCGGGGAGGGGGCAGGACACGCCCCTGACATGACCGGGACCCACAGATGATGGCCATTCAGTGTGCAGATATACTGTATCTGTTTAGCGTGTACCCACCATTACAGTAGCTGTTGTTTTATCCACTGTAGATCTATGTATCTTTAAATAAATACTCCAATTAGCTTTCTTCTCTTTGTACCTTTAACGTATGTTTTAATATAACACATTTTCTAGTGTTGTTCTGCTGCCAGTAGTTATTTTTAGATCTCTGTTACAGCTACTATACTGTTTGCTGAACATGTATTTACTAGTGTTGTTAATATGACCGCTTGTTGATCCTTCGGTCAAGATACCGCTTAATTTCTTATGAGATTAGGGTGCATTTTTTTCTTATTAGTAACATTTACTTTCAGTGTCTGTGTATTGGCATATAAGAAATGACAGCTATTTCAGTGTGTCATTATCTGTGGTATGCTTTGTCACTAATCCTTTCATTGCCCTAAGTGATTCTTCTGACAAGTCATTCCGCTATCCGTGTCTGTAAAAATGTATTCACTTTGGCTCATAAAGCTGATTGTGGTATTCCTATTTAGCAGCTGGGTTCAGTGATGGCGTGACCGCTTACACTTCCACAGTCTGACCGCACTTTAGTTATGTTTTACAATTGGTGTGCGGCTCACTGTAAAAAACATCATTCACACTTAATGATCAAGCATATTTAAGATTTTAATATGTCTTCATATGTGATATATTCTGACATTATCGGCGTTTCTTTTTTTCAAAAAGCAAGTGGTGCTTCCAGCATCTTGATCAAATATCTGTATCTATGACAATGTGCCCACTCTGGCTCAGGAAACTGCCCATATTATCTCCCTTCCACAACTGGGTTCAGTGATAGCATGGCCGCTTGTTCCTCCACGGTCCAACTGCCGTTTAGTTATATGCTACAATTGAGTGTGGCTCACTACAAATTATGTCATTCATATTCGATGATCACATATTGTCATATATATACATAAATTAAACACAACACATATAAACACAGCGGACAAAGCCGATGCGCATTTCGCTGGTGTTTGGCATTGCCAAAATATAATAAAGCTGTAAGTTCTGTAGTCGACCACTAGAGGGAGCTCCAACCCAGGAGAACAAACAGCCCGGGCAAAGGAGAACAATGTAACTCAGGGGAGCAAATCCACAATTATTGGGGAAAAGAGCTATAGGATAAAATCCATTTCCCAGGTTAGCAGAATGTGCATGCAGCTGTTAGACCTTTAATAATATCCAGCAGCATCAAGTAATGGTTACTAAAAGCCAGAGTAGGGAGCCCTAGGGAACTGAGGCTGCTAAGGGACCTGCTGCTTTCAAGTACAGGTAACAGGGGAGGAGAGTGAAGTCCTCAACCAGGAGAACTGTCACCAGAGGTATGGTAGCAAGTGGCCTTGAGAGAGAATCCACACTGGCAAAGTACCTGTAGCTGGGAGGTGATGCAGTATCAAGGGCAGTCTTCTCTGCCCAGCGCTAGGCCCTGTGCCTTAGAGCCAAAATGGCAGTTGGGATCCCCTGCATGTCCGGTTTCCAGGCTCCGGCCGTCCCTCCAGTCAGACGAGGGAGCTGGGGGTCAGCGGAGGGAGGCAGTGGCGTCTCAAGAGCCGGGCCGAGAGGAGAGACAGACCACCGGAAACTGGAAACCGCAGAGATGTGGTGGCGGGGTGGCAGCAATTGAGGCCACAACTCTGGAGATTTGTAGCCTGTGGCTTGGAGGAGAGCCGCGGGGATGCGGGGGCAGCAGCGGACCAGTAGCTCACCCAGGTTGCCTGCGAAGGCGGGGACATCCCAGGACAGCCCCAAAAGTTGTAAGGCCGCAGGAGCTGATGTAAGGCACGTCAGTGATCACTACCTGCCAAGCCACAACCCCCCCTCCCCCGAGGATTACAGTTTAATTTTCTTAATGGAGCAATATTATTTATTAAATATATTAGAGGGCCAATATTAATTGATACAGTATTTCATGGTTTAAATGTTTTTATGACAGAACCAACATTTATTATTTTATAGCTATTTAAATGGTGACGATATCATTAAAAAATAAATGTTGTCCCCATCTTAAAAACATTTTAAACACCAATTAACAATAAATTAATATTGCCTCTCTTTTAAATTATCAAATAATATTGCTCTCAATAAAATGAAAACAATAATTTCCCTCTTAATACATTAATAAAATAATATTTCACCTAAAAGATATTTATCAAATTTATTTGTATCCTTATTCAATACATAATGTGCCTGATTCAGACCCGGAGGCAGCTCGCAGGTCTGAAGGGCTTTTTTTTTTTTGGAGCCCGGCCTCCTGGCCGCTCGCTAAGCTGTGGGTGACCATCCACAGCTTTAGCGAGCGGCCAGGTGATGGTAGGGATGGTAGGGTCTCATCTGCCGCAAGCCCCAGTGAGCTTCTGGTTCTAATAGAGCCGGAAGCTCACTACTGACATCACTCGTGATTTCAGTAGGGCCGCCCCCAAACGGCAGGAATTCCTTTGGGAGCTCCTCCGTTTGGCCAGCCCTCCCCACCCCCTCCGCCTACAAAACGGGACGAGCTGTCGATCAACATCGACAGTCACCCCATTTGTAATGAGAGAACTTCTCTCTCGCTCCGGGGCTTGCCCGGCCATTGACCCGCTTGCTCCAACCACCTCCACTGCGTCCCATCCCCCTACTGTACCATCCTCCTTGAGGCAGCCAAAAGGTCGGCAAATATGCTTGACCTGAAGAGAACATTTTAAAATGACACTACTTTTGTTCAAATGAACACAATGTTTGTTGAAATCAATATATTGCAGCTATTGGAGTTCATAAACAATTGGGGATTACAAGGGAAACAATGTACATAAACTGGGAGGCAGCATTTGTGTTTTCACTAAATCCGGGTTTACTGTAACAGAGAATGTTATCTTTCCACTTGAAGATGGTGACTTTGGAAAGATGTATACCTTTCAGCTGGACAGGAAGATCCATCCAAAAATGGTATTTTAAATGAAACATTTTCACAATGTGTTGAATTGATATTTGACTTTTTATATAATTTCAAAAAGTAATAATTAGTGACTCACCTAAGTTTGATATTCATCTGTAAAGCTTTTGCTAATAGCTTGACCCCAGTATCTCCTATTGCATTTCCACTTATATCTATCTTGGTTAGGCTACTGTTGATTCCGAGAGCATTCAGAATAATATTGGTTCCGGATTTTAATCTTGAATCAGCCAGAGACAGAGACTGCAGTGGCTAATATTAGATCAAGTAAAACAATGGAAAACAAAAATAGTAAAGTGAAATTATGAAAATCACATCAAAATTCTGTACAGTAGTCCAAAAACTTGGTAGCTAACAACAGTTCCTCTAACGGGTACATTTTGTCAATAGTTAAATATGTTAACAACATTGTTTCAACAACAGTTAAAATGTTGACATTCATTAGGTCAACATGAAAATGTCAACATGGTCATTATGTAGATATTGACCATGTTGATATTCAGCATGTCGACACTGATGAAATGTTGAACTATGTTTTTAGTATACTTCTATACCTAACCATAACCTTAATGGTAACCCTAAGCCTAATGGTAACTATAACTGAAATCCTAACCCCAACAATAATATTAACCAAAACCCTAAACCTAATGGAAATGTCAAAATTATGTAAATCATTAATGATGTTGACCTTTTAACCATAGCAAACATTAACAGTACACTAAGTTTTCTTTGCAATTTCAGTAGACCTTGAGCATATTTAGAAGCTTCCCACTTTATACAACATTTCTTTATGTGCATAATTATTCTCTTACTCCACCTCACTGCTCATGTTAGGAATGTAATGCCCCTACATTTTTTTTATTTTTATTTACTATATATAAAGCAGAACAACGACCCCAAACATGCAGCCAATGTCATTAAGTAGCATCTTCAGCGTAAAGAAGAACAAGGAGTCCTGGAAGTTATGATATAGTCCCCACAGAGCCCTAATCTCAACATAATCGAGTCTGTCTGGGATTTCATGAAGAGATAGAAAGATTTCAGCAAGCCTATATCCACAGAGGATCTGTAGTTAGTTCTCCAAGATGTTTGGAACAACCTCTCTACCGAGTTCCTTCAAAAACTGTATGCAAGTGTACTGTACCTACAAGAATTGATGCTGTTTTGAAGGCAAAACGTGGTCACACCAAGGGCTCTATTTACTACAATCCGCATATTGAATGCGGATTGTAGTGTGATATTACCGAGTGAATTCGCATTGCGAATTCAGGCAATATCACAGGGATTTACTATAAATCCCTTGCAGGGACAGAGCTTGCGATAAAGCTCTGTCCCTGGGGATCCCATCCGCACTCTAGTCGCGGTATTTTCAGAAAAAATACCGCGAATAAGACCCCGCGCATGTGCCGACCGACCACCGCTACTACCCCCCCACCGATGCTAAGCCCCACCCCCCGGCGCTAAGCCCTGCCCCCACAATCACGGACCCCCGCGACCCCCCTCCCCCTCGCGACCCCCCCTCCCTTCATTACACTTACCTGCATCCTCCTGGCCTCCGGTGATCTTCTCCGGGCTTCCCAATCAGGTGATCTCCCATACTGCACTGGGGCCCGATCACCTGATGACCGGGCAGCAGTGCACTGTGGGAGACCAGCTGACCGGAGAGGAGCCATCACTGGAGGCCCGATCACCGGTCCCTGGATTCAGGTAAGTAAAAAAAAAATGTTTCATTTTTTTTTCCTTTTTTTTACAGCAATCAGATTGCGGTCTATTTAGACCACATAGCTGATTACTGGTACCGGCTCCCAGCTCTGCTCTCCCCATTAGAGCAGAGTGGGAGCCCGGTATCCGTTGGAGACCCTGGATAACGCCACCTCCAGGTGGCATTATTATCACAGGGCTTCCCCCAGTATTTTTTTACAATTTATTTTTAGTAACTATGGTCGGATCACATTTCCCATTACAATTATGGGAAGTGCGATCTGCTTTACTAAAAATAAGTGATACTAGGGGTTGGAGTAGAATTTTACTAATTCTACTCCAATTGCCCTATAGTAACTACAGGTGAAACTAAAATAATGTGAAAAGGGTGTGAAAACACCCTTTTTCACTTTATTTTACTAAAAATAATGTTAATAAATAGAGCCCCAAATATTGATTTGATATGGATTTCTCTTCTGTTCATTCACTTTGCATTTTGTTAATTGATAAAAATAAACTATTAACACTTCTATTTTTGAAAGCATTCTTGTTGTGCAGCATTTCTTCCACACCTGCCTAAAACTTTTGAACAGCACTGTATATATAAAATAATAACAAAAAAATTATATATATATATATATATATATATATATATATATACAGTATTTATTATTTAATTATATAATTATATATAATATATAATATATATATTTTTTTAGACCTTTAGGATGGCACTCTCAGTAATGTAGGTAAACAAGTCCTGGGTGCCCTCCGTGGGAAAAATAGCAATTCCCCAATACATACAACAAATTGGCAGCACTCCATTATAAATATCACGCTCAGACAGGGAATAACATCAACGTTTCGATGCTTTATTGCATTGTTTTCAAGATACAAAACACATAATAAATTACACTTACTTTATACCCGTCACCACACCTCATGTATCGCCGCGGCTTCCGGGTCCAGCCAGAGGACGCCCACATGTGACGTCATAGGCGCGACCCGTCACCGTAGTAACCACCAAGATACACTAAAAGCAAATGAATAGCAACATATAAACAGCAAGACGACATACAGTAAATGGTTGATTATCAAAAAAAATCATCAATCTCATATATACACAATAAAGTATTCCTGATCAATCCCATATGTACCTAATAACTTCATTAAAATATCTGGAGCAAATACTCAAAAAAATAATCACCAATGATCTATAATCCCTTAAGAATGAGGGACAAATAAACCTTATCAAAAACAACAGCATAATCCGCTGTAAATAAATAGTGTAAATGTTCTACATATATCACAACAAATGTCGTTTCCCCCACTATACTCCCGGACAGGCATCCGTAGAGAGTGAGGTAACAACAATATGTATACTACTCGCAGGCCATCATACACAGAAGAAATGGACCCAACAGACCAAACATTTTTTTCAAATATCGGGACCCTCATAAAAAGCAATGAAGTCCTAAATTCTCATTCAAGCCCTTAGGTTGAAGTGTTCCTAGTTCATGAATCCATCGGCATGTAAACGCGTACATGTGTCATGTAGCCATTTTCTTTTCAACATCTAATGTATCTGGATGTATTCAATTTTACACCCGATACATAGATGATATTTTCATTGTTTGGTCAGGGACCAGGGACCAGTTTATTGAATTTTTGAACAAGCATATTGCTTCAGGAAGTCCAATCAAGTTTACCTACACCATCGATGAGACTAGCGTCACTTTCTTAGACATGGAGATTTGCAAATGTGGCACGAAGTTAACTACATCACTATTTAGCAAACCAACAGATAGAAATACCACACTGCATGCCAATAGTTTTTATCCGAGGTCATCTAAGTATGGGCTACCTTATTCTCAATTATTGCGTGGCAGATGAATATGTAGGTATAGCTTCTGAGAAAATTGATCTGATGATTTGTAAATTCCTGGACAGGTGGTACAATAGACAGTATCTCTTAAAAGTAAAAGATCATGCCATGTCGATAAACAGGGAACAACTTTTAGGTCCCAGCAATAATAGAAAAACAGAAGTTGAAATGCTTGCCTTGGGTAAACCACTATAACAGTTTAAGCAAAGAACTATACACCATTTTAAAACAGCACTGGTCCATCTTGCAAAAAGATAGTGATTTAAATCATTCTGAGATTTCTCTGATGCCCAGTTATACTCGAGGGAGAAATATCCATGACTGGGTTGTTAAAACAGAGCCAGTTTAAGGAGAGGAATGAGGAACATTATCTTAGAGCAAAGAAGGGCTGCTATAAGCGCTTAAACTGCTTAACAAGCAGATACCAGTATACTGGGGATAGTTTCTATTACCCACATAAAGGCAAGCGGTATACCATCTGACATAGAGTCACTTGCACTACCAAGTTCGTGATTAACACGATCACTTGCCCATGTGGCTTGAGCTACGTGGGCAAAACTGATAGGACACTCAGAGAGCGTATGGCCTTACACTGGTCGGCCATTAGGGCTGCAATCAAACTGGGCTCTAGAGACCAACCGGTGGCGAGACATTTTGTGGAGGCGAGCCACAATCTGTCTTCCCTTAGATACATTATTATTGACCATATACACCCTCTAATCCGAGGAGGCAATACATCACAAAAACTTTTACTGTGTGAATCCGGATGGATTCACAAACTAGGAACACTTCAACCTAAGTGTCTTGAATGAGAGTTTGGGACTTCATTGCTTTTTATGAAGGTCCCGATAGTTGAAAACAATTTTTTTGTCTGTTGGGTCCATTTCTTCTGTGTATGATGGTCTGCGAGATGAATACATATTATTGTTACCTCACTCTCTATGGATGTCTGTCCGGGAGTATAGTGGGGGATACAACAATTGTTGTGATCTATGTAGAATATTTACACTATTTATGTACATTATGCTGTTGTTTTTGGTAAAGCTTACTTGTCCCTTATTCTTAAGGTATTATATATCTTTGGTGATTATTTTTTTGAGTATTTGCTCCACATATCTTAATGAAGTTATTAGGTATATATGGGATTGATCAGGAAAACTCTATTGTGTATATATGAGATTGATGATTTTTTATGATGATCAAGCATTTACTGTATGTCTTCTTGTGTTTATATGCTGCTATTAATTTGTTTTTAGTGTATCACAGTGGTTACCACGGTGATGGGTCGCGTCTATGATGTCACATGTGGGTGCCCTGTTGGGCTGGACCCAGAAGCCGCGGTGATACATGAGGTGTAATGATGGGTATAAAGTAAGTGTAATATATATATATATATACACGCTAGCTGATGTACCCAGTTTCACCTGGGTAGATGTCACCACTCCAGTAACACATTAATCCTTCACCTCTATAATACTGCATCCTCTCTCTCACTGCTGTAGTAAGAAATTACCCTCTGTTACCTTTGTAGTAACATATTTCTCTCCCTTGCCCATGTTGTAACATATTTGACGGTCCCCTCCATCACTTGTATAGAATTATAATCTCTCACTCACACCTCTAGTAACACATTACCCTCACTCACCCCGGTAGTAACACATTCCACTCCCTCGCCCGTGTTGTAACTCATTCCCTCACCCTATAGTAACAAATTTAACATTTCCCTCCCTCACCTCTTTAGTAACACATTCCCCTCTGACTGCTGCTGTAACACATTTTCCTACCTCAACTGTGTAGTAGCACATTCCTTCCCTCACATCTGTGCTAACACATTACCCTCCCTCACCTGTGGCCTAAGAGCTATTGAGGAATCTGTGAAAACACATTTTACCCGTTTGCAGTGCTGTCTGCCTCATACGTCACATTAGGATCATATGGCTAGTGGCAGCTCCATTTGTGGGGCTGAAGCACAGTCCAATATTCAATTAGGGGAGCCACACTAACTGCAAGTGATGTTTGGCAACAGTTAGGGTGATAGTTGTAGTGGCCCCCCTATTTTAAATATTAAACTGCAGCCACAATGAGGAAGTCAGTCAGGACATTGCACAGGGGGAGGAAACATTTTAGCCCATTTTGCCCCCCTTAGGAGTCGAAATTAGAAAAATTCCTGCTTAGTGGGTACTTACGTCATGGAAGGCATATACTCCCCGGTTTTCATGTTTCCAGGTGCAGGGGTCTAGTTGGGCTGGGCTATATATATATATATATATATATATATATATACACATACATATATATATATGTGTGTGTGTGTGTGTGTATATATATATATATATATATCAAGAAGTAGGTGGGTGCGGCGCCACTACTTGTGTATTTAGTTAGTGAACAAAATGTAGTGTGTGCAGTATACAATTATGGCAAATGAGCCTACAAACGTTCAGGTGTCTGCTCTAGGTTAATGATATAATACTGGTGTGAGTATTTGGAAAACAGTGGTAAAGTGTAAATTGACAGTTGAGCGACAAGTTTGCTAAATATATTAACCGTATTCTGCAATGTGAATGATACAGTATATCTCCTGTAAATTAGGTATATACCAAGTGATCATAATTAAAGATATATAAGGTTCATAACATTAGGAGAAATAATCCTGACAAGTGAATATTTATAACAACTCAAGAATCAAAAAAGTGCTAGTGCAATAAGTTAAGTGTAAAAAATAACAATTTAATACAGCACAATAAAAGAATAGGTATTTAAAAATTAATAGAGTACCATAAGGGTTCAGAGATATAAGTTAAATTTAAAACATATAAACGGCATTAAAGGAGCAATTTGATATTTTAGCAGCTTATCTGAATGTAAGATAGAGGTAGTATTCCACAGTTCATGAAGCAGCAAGTAGTCCCAATGCGTTTCGTCTTATGACTTCATCAAGGGGATGATGTATGGGTGTGGTGGTCCTGTATTTATACCCCACTAGGAGTTCAATGGAGGTCAGGTGTCCGCGTTACTTCCTGTATGTTGGAGAACTCCCATAACAATGTATATGTATGTTCCATTAGCTCATCAGCTTTAGGATTGTATATTACAATAGATCCCGTTAGAATATTGTCCTTATAAATAGATTGAAACCAATTTTAGTTTGGGCTACTTCCGCCCTTTTTAACATGGCTTCCACCCTCACTCCGAGGCGGAGGTGACGATGCTAGAGTTGAACGCGTTGAACACATGCGGCTAGGCATAAGGCAAGGATCCAAGGAAAGCACGTGCCCGGGTCAACACGGCCGTCAACATGCTATATGCTCACTTGGTATATACCTACTTTACAGGAGATATACTGTATCATTCACATTGCAGAATACGGTCAATATATTTAGCAAACTTGTCGCTCAACTGTCAATTTACACTTTATATATATATATATATATATATATATCTGTCATACAACCAGGACGGCACTCCTAAAGACTTGTCAAATGCAAAGAAAAATGAGGCAGCACTAACGAACTTATTAAACATTCATTAATAAGTTCATTAGTAGAGGGTATAATCCTAAAATGCTAAAATTGGCCAAAGATAGAGTACTGGCCTTAACCAGGAATAATACTTTAGTATCATCTACTAAGAAAAACACGTGTGAAAAAACTATTTGGGTCAGTGATTACACTACAGCTAGTGGACATTTAAGCAAAGTTGCGAAACAAATATGGCCCTTGCTTAATCAAGATCCTGATCTCCCTGTCCTAAAAAACAAAAGTTTATTATCTTGTTACAGAAGAGGACGCAATTTAAAAGATCTTCTTGTGCATAATGATATCACGGGAAGGGACATACAAGTCCATCCTCATTTTCTTACCAGGAAACCTGGGAATTTTAAGTGTCTTGGATGCACTACTTGTTCTTACTTGGACATTGGGTACATATTTATGCATCCCAGATCCAGCAAAAAATATAAAATTAGGCATTCATTGACCTGCACCTCACGTTTTGTTATCCACTATATCAAGTGTCATTGTGGACTTCTATATGTAGGTAAAACTATGAGAATGTTCAAGGAGCGGATGGCGCTTCACCGCTCCTCAATAAGGATGGCCCTGGAGGGCAAAAACTCATACTTGCCGGTACCCAGGCACTTTGTTCAAAATCGTCACAATTTGGCATAAAGTGCAAGACGATTGATTGGATTGCCCCGAGATTGAGAGGGGGTAATCGAGGTAGAGCATTGCTGCGTAAGGAAGCCTTCTGGATACATGAGCTCCAGACTGTGTCCCCAGTGGGGCTCAATGAACAGCTATCATTAGCTTGCTACATTTAGATCTGTTAGCCCTTTCTGACTACTGGCTGTATACAGGTTCAGAGATGCTAGGATCCTTTTCCTTTTCCCTCTGCTTGTTTTCCTCCTCCCCTCCCCGTTTCTTCCCTTTTTCCATTCCCCTTTTTTTCTCCTTCTTTAATGTAATTTGCATTTAATATTGTTGACTTTTTCTGCATTTATTGAACATATAGTTATGTATGATTTCTTACCACAGCTATGTGTCCTGATTTTTTAATGGGGCTCACTGACATTTTATGGTTTGTTCCCCCAGGTTCAGCGCTTTCAGCATTTGTTGTTGTTTTGCCTGTTTTTATGGTGATGGGCTGTGCACATGTTCTTTCTGGCCCCGCCCCCTGAGGTAGTCGTGATGCCGGCACTTGATGCGCATTGTGATGACGTCATCGCGCCTCCGATAGCGGTGGCTGGAGCACTGCACGGGGTGACTACTTGGTATAAAGGTATGTGGATGTTACTTGTATGGTGTTCCTGACTAAATTATTTACAGCATGAAACACTGAAATCGACACTGCTGTGTCTGCCTCGTTTTTCTTTGCATTTGACAAGTCTTTCGGAGTGCCGTCCTGGTTGTATGACAGATGTGACGTTATTTTGGACTGGCACCTAGAGTGATTACAAGGTATGGATAGGAGTGCCAGCCTGTTGTATCATTGATGTATATATATATATATATATATATATATATATATATATATATATATATATATAATAAGGAAGTGGAGAAAGTAGTGGCTAATAGTGTCAAATAAATTAAAATCAACACACAAGTGAGAAAAAATACTGGTAATAGAACCACTACTTATCTGGTAGGATGTTTTATATATAAAAATATAATAGATAAAAAGGTTTCCATATGTGACACACCCCAAAGAACACAGGGCCTGATTCAGACCGGCTCCCGAGCGCTGAGCGCTCACAAGCGGGTCGATGGTGCCCTAGTGCGCATGCGCACGACGGAGGGAGCTCCGTCGTGCGCATGCGCGAGACCCGCTATGGGTCTCGCACCAAAGGGGGCGTGCGGTCGATGGTGAGTGACAGCATGCCCCTGTGGTGGGCGTGCCGGGGGCGTTGCTGCCCAGACGGCTCTGAATCAGGCCCACAATCCCTCTGCTTGTCAGCACAGATTTCCTGCACCCAGCCAGCTATCAGGCTGGTTATACTGAATCTCTTCCTGCACACACTGCTTGTAAAGCCAACGTTGGGGAGTGAAAAAAAGGTTTGTTTCACTCACCAACTTTGGCTATGTTAAATTAGATTTATGCTTCAGAGTGAATGTCTGCTGCTTAAACCACACCTTGGATACCAATACCAATACAATGCATTTTAATTATTTAACAAAAACATCCTACCAGATAAGTAGTGGATCTATCACCAGTTTTTTTCTAACTTGTGTGTTGATTGAAATTTATTTGACACTATTAGGCACTTCTTTTTCCACTTCCTAATAATTATTGTGGGTGCCAAAACCCTACACTATATTGGAGCCGCCACTCAATTATTCTTTGGGGTGTCACATATGGAAACTTCTTTATCTATTAGTCTTAATATATTTTGGAGTGTTACACTACAATCAGTGCACCCCTATATCCCATACACTATATATATATATATATAATCTATCTATATAGTAGAGATGAGCTGGTTCGGATCTAGGAAATCCGAACCCACCCGAATTTGGGGGATCCGGGGCGATCCGTGCACGGATCTCCCTGCCTGCCCCAGATCCCTGACCCGAGGCAAAACCTTGCGACCCCTGTCGAGTCGCAAGGTTTTGTTTTCAGTGGGCTTAACACTGATTGGCTGAGAGAGCCGTCTGTGAAGGCTCTCAGCCAATCAGCGTTAAGCCCATTGAAAACAGCACAAAAGAAGAAAAGAAGATGGCGCCCATCATCCCCTGCCTCCTGACACCGCCGGCACCCCCCGCTGCCGGCACCCCCCGCTGCCGACACCACCACTGCCGACACTCCTGTACTGCTGCCCAACATACTGAGGACACCGTCAGTGACCCCCACACTGCCGACACTCCCACACTGAGGACACCACCAGTACCCCTGCACTGCCAACACAGTCAGCAAACCTGCACCGAGGACACTGCTGGCACCCCTGCTCTGCCGACACCGCCGGCACCCTGCATTGAGAACACCCCTGCACTGCTGACCTAGTCAGTAAACTTGCACTAAGACACCACTGGCACCCCTGCACTACCGACACCGTCAGCAAACCTGCACTAAGACACTGCTGGCACCACTGCTCTACCGACACCGCCAGCATCCTGCATTGACAACACCACCACACTGCCGACACAGCCAGCAAACCTGCACTAAAGACACCGCTGGCACCCCCGCACTGCCGACACAGCCAGCAAACCTGCACTAAAGACACCGCTGGCACCCCCGCACTGCCGACACAGCCAGCAAACCTGCACTAAAGACACCGCTGGCACCCCCGCAATGCCGACATCAACGGTACCCTTCACTGAGGACACTGCCAGCACCGCAGCACTGCCATTCCATGTACTGAGGACACCATCAGCAACCCCGCTCTGCCGACACTGCTGTCACAGTAAGTGCACTAGTGGTGTATCCAACCCACACTGTTTAACACACTGTATCCGTGTTGGAAATTAGAAACTGAACTGCCACATGTTAGTGTCACTTAGCTTTATCAGCCAGCTAGCTAGATGCGACATTTTGGCCTTAACTAGATGAAGCAAATAATATTGTGAGGTGGTCAAAATTGAATGGAAATTACTGGAAATAAATGTCATTGAGGTTAATTATACTGTAGGAACAAAAGCAGGCCCATTTTATGTGATTTTAGCTGTTTTTATGATTTTTTAAGAAAAAATACAGATCCAAAACACGAAAAGAAAACACGGAGGTGAGGTTTTGGCAAAACCAATCCAGATCCAAAACCAGGGTAGATCCAGATCCAAACCCACAACATGGGGATCGGCGCACATCTCTAATATATATACATACATACACACAGTATATATATATATATTAGGGGTGAGCGGGTTCGGATTTCTGAAATCCGAACCCCCCCGAGCCCCTCGATCCGAGTCCGATCCGAATCAGGCTCGACTTTTCCCGCCTGACTCGGATCTGAAATCGAGGCAAAACGTCATCATCCCGCCTTCCGAGTCTCGCGGGTTTTGGATCCTATATAAGGTACCCACGTCGGCGCCATTTTCTCACTCGGCTGTGGACAGTGAAGAGGGAGGGTGGGAGTTAGGGCTGTGTAGTGTAGTGTAGTGTAGTGCTGCTGTTGTCCACTACTTCAAAGTCCATAGGGGCTGGCTGTGTTGTGCTGTGCTGCTGTTGTTAATAGGGGCTGTGTCCACTACTTCAAAGTCCATAGGGGCTGGCTGGACTGTGTTGTGCAGTCAGTTCTCCATAGGGGCTGTGTCCACTCCAAAGTCCTGTGCAGTGTCCCAGTCCTAAAGGAGTGCTGCAGTGTTGTCCAGGGGGTGCTCTGTCCATCAGGGGTGCTCCCCCCAAGTGCTAAAAAAATAATATATTTTCTGTGTTTGTGAATTGTGTGCGCAGTAGCCGCACGTGCATCAACAAAGTAGTGCCAAGCGTGCGCCTGTGTCATAAGTAAAGGGCCGGCTGGCTTGACCGTTAAAGGGTGCTGTAACCCCCGAAAGTACACTCCAGTCCAAACCAAAAAAAAAATATTTTCTGTGTTTGTGAATTGTGTGCGCGGTAGCCGCACGTGCATCAACAAAGTAGTGCCAAGCGTGCGCCTGTGTCATAAGTAAATGGCCGGCTGGCTTGACCGTTAAGGGTGCTGTAACCCCCGAAAGTACACTCCAGTCCAAACCAAAAAAAAAATTATTTTCTGTGTTTGTGAATTGTGTGCGCAGTAGCCGCACGTGCATCAACAAAGTAGTGCCAAGCGTGCGCCTGTGTCATAAGTAAACGGCCGGCTGGCTTGACCGTTAAGGGTGCTGTAACCCCCGAAAGTACACTCCAGTCCAAACCAAAAAAAAAATTATTTTCTGTGTTTGTGAATTGTGTGCGCAGTAGCCGCACGTGCATCAACAAAGTAGTGCCAAGCGTGCGCCTGTGTCATAAGTAAAGGGCCGGCTGGCTTGACCGTTAAGGGTGCTGTAACCCCCGAAAGTACACTCCAGTCCAAACCAAAAAAAAAATTATTTTCTGTGTTTGTGAATTGTGTGCGCAGTAGCCGCACGTGCATCAACAAAGTAGTGCCAAGCGTGCGCCTGTGTCATAAGTAAAGGGCCGGCTGGCTTGACCGTTAAGGGTGCTGTAACCCCCGAAAGTACACTCCAGTCCAAACCAAAAAAAAAATTATTTTCTGTGTTTGTGAATTGTGTGCGCAGTAGCCGCACGTGCATCAACAAAGTAGTGCCAAGCGTGCGCCTGTGTCATAAGTAAAGGGCCGGCTGGCTTGACCGTTAAGGGTGCTGTAACCCCCGAAAGTACACTCCAGTCCAAACCAAAAAAAAAATTATTTTCTGTGTTTGTGAATTGTGTGCGCAGTAGCCGCACGTGCATCAACAAAGTAGTGCCAAGCGTGCGCCTGTGTCATAAGTAAAGGGCCGGCTGGCTTGACCGTTAAGGGTGCTGTAATCCCCGAAAGTACACTCCAGTCCAAACCAAAAAAAAAATAATTTTCTGTGTTTGTGAATTGTGTGCACTGTGGCTGCACGTGCATCAACAAAGGAGCAGCGCCAAGCGTGCGCCTGTGTCCCATAAGTAAAGAGCCGGCTGGCTCATTTCTTAAAGGGTGGTGTAACCCACAAAGTGCACTACTCTCCAGCAAAAATAAAATAATATTTTCTGTGTTTGTGTGCGCTTTAGCCGCACGTATATATATCAATATAACATAAATGGAGGACCAAACTTTCTCCGATAAAAATAAAATAGGGAAAGATCAAGAACCACTTCCTCCTAGTGCTGTTGCTGCTGCTGGGAGTTGTTCATCATCCCAGAGAGGAAGTAGGAACATCACTACTTTTACTAAACAATTGACCCTCCAACAGTCCCTAGCGATGAGGATGAAGTACGACAGCAGTCATCCTGAAGCAAAACGTATAACTGAGGCCTTGACTGCTATGTTGGTGTTAGACGTGCGTCCGGTATCCGACATTAGTGCAGTGGGATTTAGACAATTGATGGAGGTAGTGTGTCCTCGGTTCCAAATCCCGTCTAGATTCCACCTGCATCCTCAAAGCAGCAGCGACAAGCGTGCGTCTGTCTGTTAAAGGGTGGTGACACCCTCAAAGTGTGCTACACAAACAATTAAAATATTATTCTTTTTTTTTCTGTCTTTGTGAAATGTGTGGGCTGTAGCCGCACCTGCATCCTTAAAGCAGCAGCGACAAGCGTGCGTCTGTCTGTTAAAGGGTGGTGACACCCTCAAAGTGTGCTACACAAACAATTAAAATATTGTTCTTTTTTTTTCTGTCTTTGTGAATTGTGTGAGCTGTAGCCGCACCTGCATCCTTAAAGCAGCAGCGACAAGCGTGCGTCTGTCTGTTAAAGGGTGGTGACACCCTCAAAGTGTGCTACACAAACAATTAAAATATTGTTCTTTTTTTTTTGGTCTTTGTGAAATGTGTGGGCTGTAGCCGCACCTGCATCCTTAAAGCAGCAGCGACAAGCGTGCGTCTGTCTGTTAAAGGGTGGTGACACCCTCAAAGTGTGCTACACAAACAATTAAAATATTCTTCTTCTTTTTTCTGTCTTTGTGAATTGTGTGGGCTGTAGCCGCACTTGCATCCTCAAAGCAGCAGCGACAAGCGTGCGTCTGTCTGTTAAAGGATTACATCGGTGACAGCATCCAAGTAGGCATGTCAGACAGTCCGTACCTGTACTGGCAGGAAAAAGAAGCAATTTGGAGGTCCCTGTACAAACTGGCTCTATTTTACCTGAGTTGCCCCCCCTCCAGTGTGTACTCCGAAAGAGTGTTTAGTGCAGCCGGGAACCTTGTCAGCGAAAGGCGTAGGAGGTTGCTTCCACAAAATGTGGAGAAGATGATGTTCATAAAATGAATTATCAACTCTTCCAGGGAGACCAGCCTCCAGAACGTACAGAGGGACCTGTGGTTCCAGCAGGGACGAATTAATACTCTGTGAGGATGAGGATGTACACACTGAAGAGGGTGAGGAATCGGTGGATGAGGAGGATGAGGATGACATCTTGCCTCCGTAGAGCCAGTTTGTGCAGGGACAGATAAATTGCCAGCTTGTTTTGTGGGGGCCCAAACGAACCAATCATTTCAGCCACAGTTGTGTGGCAGACCCTGGCGCTGAAATGATTGGTTTGTTAAAGTGTGCATGTCCTGTTTATACAACATAAGGGTGGGTGGGAGGGCCCAAGGACAATTCCATCTTGCACCTCTTTTTTTTCTTTGCATTATGTACAGTTTGGGGCCTAGTTTTTCAATGCCATCCTGTCTGCCACTGCAGTTTCACGCCTAGATAGGTCACGTGTTTGTGCCGCCCACTTGTGTCGCTTAGCATAGTCATCCAGCTACCTCGGTGCACCCTTTTGGACATAAAAACACTATTGTGAGGTGTGAGGTATTCAGAATAGACTGGAAATGAGTGGAAATTAAGGTTATTGAGGTTAATAATAGCATAGGAGCAGAAAAACCTACAAATTCTGTGATTTTAGCTGTTTTTATGCTTTTTTTCAAAAAAATACAGATCCAAAACACAAAACCCAGAACCCAAAACACGCAAGGGTGGTTTTGGCAAAACCAATCCAGATCCAAAACACGAAGAAAGATCCAGATCCAAAACCAAAACACGAAAAGTGGCCGGTGCACACCCCTAATATATATATATATATATACACAGTAGCGGCTCCAGGCACAGGCAAGCCGGTCCGTCTCCCGGAGTGCTACTGTTTCTGGAGGGTTCAGGAAACGCCCACCTCCCACCCGGCGCTATGGGGTATATTTAAGCTCAGCTCAGGGGGGAGGGAGTGGAGGAGGGAAGGGACGGCAACACAGGACGGCGCTGGGCGCAGCCAGCCTAGCGTCGGCCCTATATATATATATATATATATATATATATATATATATATATATATATATATATATATATATATATAGATGTAACTAGTAGATTCTTTAGAGCGCCAGAGATTTGTGGTTTACCATAAAAACATATATATGTGTGTTCTAATATTAGTAATAATATATATATAAATATCAAATATGACATAAAACAAGTGGGGCACCCCCCGAAAATATATGGGGTGTCAGCTCAATCCAATAGAAATGAGGGGTGGTAAACCCCTTAGAAAATTGTGAGACTAGCAGAACTGGATCAGAGCGCCAGAAAGTGCCACAGAGTGTGAAAGACAGTATGTAGGTTTTAAAGTGCAAGTGCTGAAGTGCAAAAAAATGACCTAATTAAAAGAATAATATAGCACCAACCAGAAGGTATACATAAAAACAATGCAGTTTATTTATAAAAGTAATTGTAAAAAGCGGGAGCATATATAGTATACAGACTGTGTAATAACAAATAACAAAATCAGACAATAAGGGATCCCCTTGAAGAAGTCTAATAGGAGACGAAACGCGTTGGGTGCCTTACCACATTGCCACACTTCTCCTTGGAATAAGATAAGACACTTTGGGCCTGATTCAGAGCCACTCGTAAGCGGCAGCTCGTTCGCTCCGAGCGATGTTTGCCAAACTGCGCATGCGTACGGATCGTTATACGCATGCGCGAACCAGTCAGTGCGGCCGAAATTCATGTGCTCGCAAAATAGCGAATGCCTGCTAATTTGAGTGACAGGATGAGGCGTATGTGGGTGGTAACAGGGGAAGGTGCTTGAGAACGGGGAGTGGAGATCAGAACGCAGGCGTGCTTAAAGGTCAAAACGGGCGTTTTATGGGTGTGCATATTTAAAACAGCAGCGTCATTGACACTGGGTTTATTTTTAGCCAGAACTGCTCGCAAAATTGTGGTAGCAAACACCAACCACAAGAATAGCGAGCAGCTCATACCCTGTTCGATGTACTCGATTATCTAATAAATAGCGGACATGACGTAGGATGTGAGCGGCCAGGGGGCGTAGTTTCCCAAAAAACGACCGCAAGTTTTGTTCGCTCGTTCAGACCTAGAGGCGTGAACAGACCGCAAACAGCGAACGGTTCATTTGAATAGCCACCCCTATTTTCTGGACGAGCGAGCGCAAATAGCAACCGGCTCTGAATCAGGCCCTTTGTTTTAAAACCTATAATAATTATATGCTCTTATCCATGCTTCTTTTATTATTTTATTGTCTGATTTCGTACTTTGTTATTACACAGTCTGTATACTATATATGCTCCCGCTTTTTACAATTACTTTTATAAATAAACTGCATTGTTTTTATGTATACCTTCTGGTTGGTGCTATATTATTCTTTTAATTAGGTCATTTTTTGCACTTCAGCACTTGCACTTTAAAACCTACATACTGTCTTTCACACTCTATGGCACTTTCTGGCGCTCTGATCCAGTTCTGCTAGTCTCAGATTCAGATTTCTGAAATCCGAACCCCCCCGAGCCCCCCCGATCTGAGGCCAATCCCAGTCAGGCTCGACTTTTCTTGCCTGACTCGGATCCGAAATCGAGGCAAAACGTCATCATCCCGCCTTCCGGGTCTCGCGGGTTTTGGATTCTATATAAGGTACCCGCGTCGGCGCCATTTTCTCACTCGGCTGTGGACAGTGAAGAGGGAGGGTGGGAGTTAGGGCTGGCTGGTCAGCATAATTCCACATGAAGTGAGTGTGGAATGTCCAGATATCTCAGGTTTGGCAGAGCAAATGAAGTAGGTCTGAAGGCTCCAGTTCAGGTGTTGCCTCAATCCTTCGTCATCTGATAAATTAAACTGCACCTGTAATCAGCCTTTAAGAATGTGTTCAGAGCACAGAATGGGGCTTCTAATGGTGACTAGCATCCAGAAGGGGATGTAGGGTGTCAAGGCCACTGTTCCTGTGATATGATCCAGTACTGAGATGCAGATATACTGACATGTTGCTATGCAACTATGAGCTGATGTGAATCAGTAGTGCTGTAACATATGCTGTTTGGAGAACTGCCTAATAACCTCAATTGCAAGTCTGGTGTATGAAGCTGTAACCTGCCTGTGCTGGTAATAAAGAGTGTTGGACTTTTATCAGGTATGTGTGATTTCTTATCACATTTGACACCTGAACAGGGAAAAGATTTGCTGGACACTACTACGCAGCAAAGGACCCAAGAGAGAGCAGAGTCTGGCAGTTTGGTGAGTGTGCACTCTGGGCCTGATTCAGAGCTGAACGCTCTGACCAGAGCGCTCGCTCTGAATCAGGGCCTTCCTACCTGAAAATGGAGCGGCCTGTGTGACCACCCACAGCATATGCGAGCGTCCATGATGATGGTCGCAATGGTCTTGACCATCGGGCTTGCGACGGAGACCCTGCGGTAGGGTCTCGCTGCCGCAAGCCCTGGAGTGATTTTGGCTATATCAGAGCCAAAATCACTCCCACTGACATCACTAGTGATGTCAGTGGGGCCGGCTTCAGACGGTAGGCGTTCCCATGGGTGCAAGACCCGGAGCGATGGAGAGCCCGTCGCTCGCCGGGTCTCGCGCATGCGCACGACGGACCTCCCTCCGTCGTGCGCATGCGCAGTGGGGGAACATCGACCCGCTTGCGAGCGTCCTGTCGCTCGCGAGCGGGTCTGAATGACCCCCTCTGTACAGCAGTTACTAATTCCTGAGTATAGGGCTCTGAGCCCAGGCATTGATTTGCAGTGTTAAGGATAATCAGCAGGGATAGTGTGCTGGGAATCTGGCTTGCCCTAGCCCAGTGGTCGGGGAACAGGGGTAAATTACCCCATGGGGTAAAAATTTAATTCCTGGGGGTAATGGACTGACAGCCGGGCATGCATATGAATCATTCTAATATAGAATGATTCATATGCATGTCCGGCTGTGCCGCAGGGAGGCTCTAAGCCGGACGCCTGCTGGTATGTTATTACCAGCAGGCACCCGGCTCCTTCCCTGCAGTGCCGTGTTAGCCGGAGGCTGGAGTTTTCTTCTGAACTCCAGCTTCCGCTCTCTCCATGCACACTATGGGAGATACGTCATGACATCTCTACCATAGTTCCGAGGAGCTGCCGGGCAGACAGGACGGCGGCGGATGCAGGAGCGGGGATTAAGGTAAGTGTTTTTTTTTTTGTTTGTTGTTTTGTACAAGCGGCACTACAGGGGCATTTTATGGGGGCACTACTACAGCGGCATTCTATGGGGGCACTACTACAGCGGCATTCTATGGGGGCACTACTACAGCGGCATTCTATGGGGGCACTACTACAGGGGCATTCTATGGGGGCACTACTATATGATTTCCTTCCTTTCAAATCAAGGGGGTAATGTCGGCATATCTAAACATATTTTGGGGTAAAAGGTAAAAACGTTCCCTGACCCCTGCCCTAGCCGGATAGTCAGGCCTGCTACATCTGTGTACAAGCAGTAGGGGGAAATGAAAGAAGTTTTTAAGGCGTTTGCTGAATTGGCTGCAGGCCAACAAAAACTTTCTACTGAGCAGCAAACACAAATCCAGCTACTGCATGAAGAGCTGAGGAAAATACGAAAAGGTGGGCAGGATCGTGAAGTTTTGAAAAGCTCACAGCTTCAGATTATATTGAGGCATTCTTGTTCAATTTTGAACTGACTGCCACCTGAATAAAGTGGCCAGAAAGGAATAGGCTGCCCGGTTAGCTCCCTGTCTCACAGGGGAATCCCAGCAAGCCTATAATGACCTGACAGTAGTGGAGGCTAGCTCATACCCTCATCTAAAGCAGGCCATTCTTAGCAGAGTTGGGGTGACCAGCCCCAGTAAAGCCCAGGAGTTCCATGATTGGCGGCTGAACCCCTCTGAGCATCCCAGAGTTCAACTGGTTAAGCTAGCCAGACTACAGCTAGAGAAACATGCAGCACTACGCATAGTAGAACTTGTTGCCTTAGACCATGCTATATGGGTATTAGACCGTGGGTTACAACACTGGGCCCTGCAGTTGACCCCCCAACATTTGAGGAGTTAGCGGTGGTAGTTGAGCGGCATTCTACCTTTGGGAAATTAACCATAACTAAGCAAGGGTGGCAACCAGTGCTGAAGCCCAGAACCCAGGTACCCATTGCTAAGGACAAAACCCCACTTCCTGTAGTGTATTTCAACTACGGCCATAGTCCTATCATATGCGGCGGGACTGTCAACTATTTCAACTATGGTGAGTCCGGTCATATGCGGCGGGACTGTCCAAAACAGGGTGAACAGGTGGATTGCAGCTCAGGGAAAGCAACCCAATCTATGGTCAGCATGGCTGCTGAGACCATCTCTCTGGCAGAAACCACCTTGTTCTGTATGATGGTACAAGTGGATGGCCGAGAGATCTGGGCACTAGTTGATACTGGCAGTGCCCTCACCATTGTCGCTGCTAACCTGATACCTCCAGTGGCTGACAAGGTTTTACCCCTTGTCAACGTGTTGTATATTCATGGGGATGTTGAGGAGTCCACGTGTGCATCTACCACTATTAATAAGAGGCCGGTCATTGAAAGTGGTAGCCACGGTGACAACTAGACCACCTTATCTGCTAATCCTGGGCCGGGATTTCCCGTTGCTGAAAGAGGTGCTTACGTGGCATGATGACAGTAGACTGTCAGCAGCTGAGGTGAGCCAGGAGCATGGGTGACCAGAGCTTAGCGACCATGAATGCTTTCTTAGTCGGTGAGTTACAGGAGGAAACAGAGACTGAGGCCCAGTGGTCCCCTGTTGGTTAGCAAGTGTCTTTAAGAGGACTTTAGCAGAGACCAACAGGACGATAGAAATCTGGTTAATACCTTTGAAAATGTGGTAGAAATTAATGGCAAAATGGTTGCTGCTGTGCCACCGAAAATTGTACCATATTTTATTTTGAAAAATTATTTGCTGTACCATGTAACCTCTTTGCAGAGTAAAGAGTAAAATAAATCAGTTATTAATTTCCCGGAAACACAAGCAGTTGGTATTAGGGGTGGCACACACACATCTGTGGGGCGGCTACATAGGGGAGTAGAAAATTCCAGCGCATACAACTAAGATTCTTTTGGCCTGGTATTCAAGCCACAGTAAAGACATTTTGTCAGGCATGCCCAGTATGTCAGAAGACAGCACCCCAGCCAGGGTTTAAGGCGCCCCTGGTTTCTCTTGCTGTGATTTCAGTGCCTTTTGAGAGAATGTGTATGGATCTGATAGGGCCAGTGGAAAAATCTGCTCGAGGGCATCAATACATACTGGTAGTAGTGGACTATGCCACCTGATACCCTGAGGCCATACCACTACGAAATCTAGTACCATTGCCCAGAAATTATCACTGTACATCACTTGGAAACACCAAAGGAGGTATCACTTTTGTCTCTAAACTAATGAAAGACTTGTGTCGACTGTTAAAGGTGGATAGGATTAGTACCTCAGTTTAGCACCCGCAAACAGATGGCCTAGTTGAATGCTTTAACCAGACCCTTAAACAAATGATAAAAAGTGTGGTGTCTGACGAAAAGAGAGATTGGGACTTGCTCCTACCCTATTGAATATTTGCAGTGCGGGAGGTACCCCAATACTCTACGTGATTTAGGGCTTCATTCAGAGGCGGCCGTACGGTCTATGACTGCACGGCCGCCTCGATGTTTGTCCAGTGCGCATGCGCACGAGGGAGCCGGCTCCTTCGTGCACATGCGTGAGACCCACTACGACCGACAGCGCCGGTCGTAGCGGGTCTGTTTCCAAAGGGGGCGAGCTGTCGATGTTGATTGACAGCTCGCCCCGTTTGGAAGGCGTGCCGGGGGTGTGGCAGCCCAAACGGAGGCGTTCCCATGGGAACGCCTGCCGTTTGAGGGAGGCCTCACTGACATCACTAGTGATGTCAGTGGAGAGCCTCCGGCTCTGACAGAGCCAGAATCTCTCTGGGGCTTACGACAAGTGAGACCCTACCCTAGGATCTCGTCGTAAGCCCCGATGGTCGCGATGGTCATAGACCATCACCCTAGCGGTCGTTAGAGCTGTGGGTGTAAACCCACAGCCTAACGACCGAAACAGAGGCGGCCAGTCAGGATGCAAGCGGCCGCCCAGTTTCTGAGCGACCGCTTGCATCCTCCGACCACCTCTGAATGAGGGCCTTAGTACTTTCAAACTCCTCAATGGGAGGCAACCTATAGGGATTTTAGATCTGTTGGAAGAAGGTTGGGAACAACAGCCATGCCAAGAACCTAACACCAGCAGCGGCAAAAACGTCACTATGACGTGACCATGGTTAACTGGTCTTTTAAACTGGGAGACAGGGTACTGGTTCTGGTGCCCACCAGTGAAAGCAAAATGTATGCCCAGTGGAGGGGCCCTTATGAAGTTATAGAGGCAGTGGGACCTGTTAATTATATGGTTCGACAAGAGGGTAGAAGGAAGGAGGTGCAAATCTACAATGTAAACCTGTTAAAACCATGGAAAGAGAGTCCTGATCAGCCCTCTTTGGTCGCCAAGAAAACCATGGAATGTCAGGTATCCATTGAAATACCCTTAATCTTAGCCTGAAAGACGAGGTGGTGAATTTAGTAGCACGACACCAAGATGTGTTCTTTGTCATTCCGGGAAAACCCAAATTATCCTCCCGGGGTGGTTATAAAACGGGATGCCGTCAGGAAGCCGACGGTCAAAATGCCGACCGCCAGCTTCCCGACTGTTTAATCCCGACGGGACTAATGATAGACGTAGAAATACAGACACCTATCATCCCTACGCCTGGAGCCTGATGCATACCAAACGAAGGTAAGTCGGGCGGCAGGCGCAGCGTGCCGCAAGGTTGGGGGGGTTAGGTTTCAGGCTCCCGGGGGGACTTAGGGACAGGCATCCCCCCGGGAGGGTTAGACTATGGGAAAGGGGGGTTATGTTTAGGCACCCCTGAGAGGTTAGGGTTAGGCACCCCCGGGAGACTTAGGTTTAGGCTGCGGAAATGGGGGGGTTAGATTTAGGCACTAGGGGGAGGTTAGGGTTAGGCACCCCTAAGGAAGGGTTAGAGGGGGGAGAGGATTAGGTTAGGGCATGTACTTACTGATCAGGATTTGGATACCTGCCAGTCTTCAAAACAGAGGCCATACCATATACCCGAGGCAAAGCAGGCACTGGTCAAACAGGAAGTAGAGGAGATACTGTGTTTAGGGGTCATAGAGGAATCAAATAGCGAATGGAATGATCCCATTGTTTTAGTGCCTAAGCCTTCAGGTGCTTTAAGATTCTGGAATTATTTTCGCAAATTAAAAAGTTTTGCAGTTTGATTCCTACCCTATGCCCCGGGTGGACGAGCTGGTGGAGAATCTAGCAAACGGCCAGTATCTCACCACCCTAGATTTGACAAGAGGGTATTGGCAGATTCCTTTGACTGAAGCTGCTAAAGCAAAAAACAACCTTCTCTACCCCAGAGTGTTTGTTTCAGTACAAAATGCTGCCTTTTGGTTTGCATAGAGTGCCAGCAACTTTCCAGAGGGCTATGAACAGGTTGCTGCAACCTCACAAGGAATATGCAGCTGCATATCTAGACAACACTGTTGGGAGTCACACCTTCCAAGAGTAGAAGCAGTGTTACGGTCTTTATGGGCACATGGGTTTACTGCTAATATCGAGAAGTGTGACATTGGAATGGTGGAGGCAAAATATTTGGGATATGTTGTAGGCATATACAACCTCAGCCCAGGAAGGTGGAGGCGGTCCTCACATGGCCCAAACCCAAATGTAAGTTTCAGCTCAGAACATTCCTTGGCCTAGTGAATTACTACCTTAGATTCATTCATGATTTTGCCACTAGGGCAGTACCATTAATTGAGTGTCTAAAAAAACAGTTCCCAGACAAAATAGTGTGATCTAGACCAGCAAAAGCTGAATGGCAGGACTTGAGGCACGCCTTGTGTGCAGAACCTGTTTTGCAGGCTCCTGATTTCATGAAGTAATTTATATTGCAGACAGATATCTCGGGTACGGAATTGGGGGTAGTCTTTTTCCAAGGGGTAGAAGGGGAAGAGAAACCCATCCTCTCCCATTGCTGGAAACTGCTACCCAGGGAGCGCAAATACTCAAGAAAATTTTTTATATATATATATATATATATATATATATAAAACACTAATCCACGGCACTCTCCATTCCTAGATTTGGGGTGCAACATGGTATGTGACCACATTGTTTAAATAGAAATCACAGGGGCTCTGCACTCACCATAATAACTAACAATAATAATTGCTCCATTGCTCAGAATTATAACATGGACATAGCCATCACATTGGCTATGTCCATGTTATAATTCCGAGCAATGGAGTAGGGACTTGCAGTAAAGTGGGGTCCCGTGATGGGGGCTGCAAGCTTGAATGCATTGATTAATTCATGAAAAAACCCCACTGTTTATTATGTTTATTATTATTATTATTGTTAGTTATTATGGTGAGTGCAGAGCCCCTGTGATTTATATATATATATATATATATATACACACGCTCAGAAATCAACTGCACTCCCCATTCCCAGGCCTAGGGTGCAACTGGCTTGTGACCACATTGCTTAAATAAATAAAAACCATGAACTCAGAACTCACCATTGTTAAATCACTCACCATAATACATAAATAATGAGGTTTTGGCCTACACTATCTGTCATACTTATGGAGACCTGGTAGCTGTTATCACAGAGCTTAAACTGAAAAAATGTTAACTTCACCTGCCAACTAACTTATGGCTTTTAAAGGCAAGACAGTCACCAAACATGGCTTCTATAATACTACCAAAAAGGCAGCTGACACAGGTTAATATAAATGAGTTTGCACAGGGGTGCATGAGAAAGCAGTGATCACATTAAAAATTAACCAAATATACAAAGTCAGAAATCCACTGCACTCGCCGCTCCCAGATTTGGAGTGCAAACCCAGACCTGGGGTGCAAGTGGTTTGTGACCACATTGCTTAAATAAATAAAAACAGAAAACTCAGCACTCACAATTGTTAAATCACTCACCAAAAAAAACCATTATTTATGTAATATGGTGAGTGATTTGACAATGGTGTGTGTGTGTGTATATATATATATATATATATATATATATATATATATATATATATATATATATATACACACTGACACTACCGTTCAAAAGTTTGGGGTCACCCAGACAATTTAGTTTTTTACATGAAAACTGACTCTTATTTATCAAATGAGTTGCAAAATGAATAGAACATATAGTGAAGACATTGGCAAGGTTAGAAATAATGATTTTTATTTGAAATAATGATTTTGTCCTTCAAACCTTGCTTTCGTCAAAGAATGCTCCTTTTGCAGCAATTACAGCATTGCGGACCTTTGGCATTCTAGCTGTTAATTTGTTGAGGTAATCTCCTCATGCTTCCTGAAGCACCTCCCACAAGTTGAATTGGCATGATGCGAAGTTGATGGGCACTTCTTGCATACCATACGGTCAAGGTATGGCAACAGCTCAATGGGGTTGAGATCTGGTGACTGTGCTGGCCACTCCATTACAGACAGAATACCAGCTGCCTATTTTTTCCCTAAATAGTTCTTGCATAATTTGGAGGTGTGCTTTGGGTCATTGTCCTGTTGGAGGTGGAAAATGGCTCCAATCAAGCGCTATCCACAGGCTATGGTATGGTATGGCGTTGCAAAATGGAGTGATAGCCTTCCTTATTCAAAATCCCTTTTACCTTGTTCAAATCTCCCACTTTAACAGCACCAAAGCAGCCCCAGACCATTACATTACCTCCACCATGCTTGACAGATGGCGTCAGGCACTCTTCCAGCATCTTTTCACTTGTTCTGCATCTCACAAATGTTCTTCTGTGTGATAAAAACACCTCAAACTTTGATTCGTCTGTCAATAACACTTTTTTCCAATCTTCCTCTGTACAGTGTCTGTTCTTTGGCCCATATTAACCTTTTCCTTTTATTGGCCAGTCTCAGATATGGCTTTTTCTTTGCCACTCTGCCTGGAAGGCCAGCATCCTGGAGTGGCCTCTTCACTGCAGATGTTAACACTGGCGTTTTGTGGGTACCATTTAATGAAGCTGCCAGTTGAGGACTTGTGAGGCGTCTATTTCGAGCTGTTGACGTGTCATGTTCCGCTTCAGCTGACAATGTTTTCACCAGCAGGTCTTTGCACCTCTGCAGGTTTGTGTCAACCGGAAACCTAGGAACAAGCATAGTGGCCAAAATGTAGTGGTCTGATTTCAAAAGATTAACCACCCTCGAATCCTGGCAAAGCGAATGAAGGGTTTCGTCCACAAGTCCCACATACCGAGCGAAATCACTCCATCTTAGCTCCTCCTTCACTTTCTCCAGCTGCTTCTGAAAAAGCCTGATGAGGGGAATGACCTGATTCAAGCTGGCAGTGTCTGAACTGACTTCACGTGTGGCAAGTTCAAAGGGCTGGAGAACCTTGCACAACACGGAAATCATTCTCCATTGTGCTTGAGTCAGGTGCATACCCCCTCCTTTGCCTATGTCATAGGTGGATGTATAGGCTTGAATGGCCTTTTGCTGCTCCTCCATCCTGTGAAGCATATAGAGGGTTGAGTTCCACCGCATCACAAACTCTTGCTTCAGGTGATGGCAGGGCAGGTTCAAGAGTGTTTGCTGGTGCTCCAGTCTTCGGCACGCCGGGCCACCCAAAGCGTCTCCTGCATGCCCCTGTCGTTTTTCAGAAAATTCTGCACCACCAAACTTATTGTGTAAGCAAAACATGGGACGTGCTGAAATTTGCCCAGATATAATGCCCGCACAATATTGATGGCATTGTCAGATATCACAAATCCCCAGGAGAGTCTAAGTGGGATAAGCAATTGGGCGATGATTTCCCTCAGTTTATCTAAGAGGTTGTCGGCAGTGTGCCTCTTACTGAAACCAGTGATACACAGCGTAGCCTGCCTTGGAATGAGCTGGAGTTTCTGAGATGCTGCTACTGGTGATGCTGCTGCATAAGGCGATACATCTACCCAGTGGGCTGTCACAGTCATATAGTCCATAGTCTGCCCTGTTCCACATGTCCATTGTTAAGTGGACATTGGGTACATCTGCATTTTTTAGGACACTGAGGACACTTTTCTGATGTCTCGGTACATTCTTGGTATCGCCTGCCTAGTGAGGTGGATTCTAGATGGGATTTGGTAACAAGGACACACTACCTCCATCAATTGTCTAAATCCCACTGCACTAATGTCGGATACAGGATGCACGTCTACACCAACAAGGCTGTCAAGGCCTCTGTTATCTGCTTTGCTTCAGGATGACTGCTGTCGTACTTCTTCATCCTCGCCAAGGACTGTTGGAGGGTCAATTGCTTAGTAAAAGAAGTAGTGGTGTTCCTACTTCCTCTCTGGGATGATGAACGACTCCCAGCAGCAGTAGGCGTAGCAATGCAGGATCCTCCCAAGGAATCCCGGATAGGAGAGTCAGTCATGCCAGTGACATGGCCTGCAGGACTACTTCCGATCCTGACTAAGTAGGAAATTGACGAGGACGGAGTTGACTGTGTGGTTTGCAGGCGCTTGGATACAACAGGACAAAGGGATTTAGGTGTCCCTGGACTGCTTCCGGTCACAGTTTCTGAACTTGGACAGTAACTTATGAATGTGCTGCAGGTGACGTATAAGGGAGTATATGGGAAAGATGTTCCTAGGTGGTTAACGTCCCTACCCCTACTTATTCCATTTTTTACATATGGCAAGACGGTTGTTGTCTGGATTTGGATAGAAATATTTCCAGACCAAAGAGGTGGAATGTTTGGTCTTCTGCACAGGCATGACCGTGATGGGCTTTTTCATCCCATGGACAACAACTGATTTAAACAAACCACCTCACCATCAGAATCCTCCTAGTCAACTTCCTGCTCAGTGCCAGTTATTACACCAATATCCTCATTCTGTTGTACTTCAACAGTGACATCTTCAAATTGAATATCAGCAAGTGGACTGTGGGTGCTCCTTCCAGCACTTGCAGAGGGCGTGTAAATGGTGGAAGGAGCCACCTCTTCTCATCCAGTGTTGGGAAGGTCAGACATCGCAAAATATCGCCACACTTGGACTCTCCATTGGGATTTGTGATATCTTCTTAGAATTAGAAAGCACAGTTCTTTGCTGTGCTTTTGCCAGCTTAACTCGTTTGATTGTTGTAGCGGAGGAGGGCGTCCATCATCATGTGAAGCTGAACAAATAGTCATGAACATAGAGGAGGATCTTAGCCGTTCCTTGCCACTTCCGTGTCATAAATGGCATATTGGCAAGTTTACGTTTCTCCTGAGACGATTTAAATTTATTTTTTAAGGTAATTTTCCTGAACTTTGCCATTTGGGATTTTATATGCCGTCTATTATGACATTGGGCATCAGCCTTGGCAGACAATGTTGATGGCATTTCATTGTCTATGTTATGACTAGTGGCAGCAGCTTCAGCACTAGGAGGAAGTGGTTCTTGACCTTTCCCCATTTTATATTTATCGGACAAATTTTTGTCCTCCATTTATGTGATATTGATACAAGTGCGGCTAAGGCGCACACAAACACAGAAAAATATTTTTTCAATTTTTTTTGGAGCACACTTTGGGGGTTACACAACCCTTCAACAGATGAGCCAGCCGGCCCATTACTTATGACACAGACGCACACTTGGCGCTACTTTGTTGTTGCACATGCGGCTACACCGCACACAAACAGAAAAATTTGCACCCCCTGGACAACACTACAGCACCCCTTTAGCACTACAGCCTTTATGGGACACTGCACAACACAGCCTAGCCAGCCCCTATGGACTTTTGTAGTGGACACAGCCCCTATAGACAACAGACTGCACAACACAGCCCAGCCAGCCCCTATGGACTTTGGAGTGGACACAGCCCCTATGGATGACAACAGCAGCACAACTCCCACCCTCCCGTTTCACTGTCCACAGTCGGAGTGAAAAATGGCGCCGACGTGGGGACCTTTTATTGAATCCAAAACCTGCGAGAATCCGACAGCAGGATGATGACTTTTTGCCTCGATTTCAGATCCGAGTCAGGTGGGAAAACTCGAACCTGACTCTGATCCGGCTCGGATCGGGGGGGGGGGGGTTATCGGATTTCATACATGCAAGCCCACTGAACCCAAATAAATAAATTAAAATATATTATATATATATATATATATATATATATATATATATATATATATATATATATATATTGTTTGTTCAAAAAGTAATGCCTAAATGCTCACAACTCAAATTTTATTATAGATACAGAGTTGAAAAATTGCATTAATATACTTTGAAGCATTAGTAACAGTATGACTCTACTCAAAAAATTCACCATCTGCCCTCAAACATTTTTCCCACCTCTCAACCCAAGCTGTGAATCCACTTTGGAAAAATTCCAGTGGTTGGTGTTTGACCCAGGAATGTATGGCGTTTTTAACAACCTCTGTGTCTTCAAAATGTTGACCCCGGAGACAGTATTTGAGAGGGCCAAACAGATGAAAGTCAGAAAGGGCCAAATCAGGACTGTATGGTGGATGTGGCATTATTTCCCACCCCATTTTGGCAATGTCCACAGATGTTGCCATCGAAGTGTGAGGTCTGGAATTGTTGACCTTTTTTTGCGGATGGCTTCTTAAGTGTAATAATGTATCGATCACTTGATTGATTGGTTTGGTTCCAAGTAATCGATGAGAATAACACCTCGGCAATCCCAGAAGAATGTGGCCAAATGTGGCCATGACTTTGCTTGCGGATCGCTGCGATTTTAAACTTTTTTGGCCTAGGTGAACTTGGGTGTCTCCATTGCTTTGATTGGGCCATAAAGGAATACCCAGGTCCCATCTCCTGTAATGACATTTTCCAAAAATGTCTCAGAGTTGGCTTCAAAGTTGGTCAAAAGGTCATTGCACACTTCCACCCTCTGGGCCTTATGATCCCTGGTTAATTGCTTTGGAACCCATTTAGCACACACTTTATGATATCCCAAATCATTGATTAGTGTTTCTACAGTGCCATGGCTACATTCAAGTTCATCACTGATATCTCTGGTCACACGACGGTCTTTCTGAATCATGGTATCGACTTTGTGTCAGGTCTCTGCTGTCACTGCAGTTGATGGTCTGCCACCGCATAGTTTGTTGCACACGGATGATTCTCCCAATTGAAAACGCTTCATCCACCTTCTGACATTGCTATAGTCAGTAGTACACTCACCATACACTTTTGTCAGTCTTCTGTGGATTTCTGTAGCACTGCAGCCTTCTTTTTCCAGAAATTCAATGACTGCTCTTTGTATCATCTTGGATTCCATGGTATTTCTTGGACTACCTAAACAAAAATACATATATAGCTAGCAGACATATTAAACTACAAACTGACAAAGTTTCAAATAATTGTTGCATATTATTTCATGAGCATTTAGGTATTACTTTTTGGACAACCCTCATATGTGTGTGTGTGTATGTATGTATGTATGCGTATATATATATATATATATATATATGATGCATGTTTCAGTTCTCCAGAAATCCAAATCCACCCGAATATTGTGAATCGATACAGATTCGAGTCAGCAGCACCAGATCGTTTAATGTGTTCCGGATGCCCAATATGTCGGCCCATTGGCAGGAGGTACACATCGTATAGTGGGCCTAATTCAGACCCGCTCGCTAGCGCTGAGTGCTCGCAAGCGGGTCGATGGTGCCCTAATGCGCATGCGCACGATGGAGGGAGCTCCATCGTGCACATGCGCGAGACCCGCATAGCGACAGCCAAGCTGTCACTATGGGTCTCGCACCAAAGGGGGCATGCTGTCGATGGTGAGTGACAGCACGCCCCCTTTGGTGGGCATGCCGGGAGCGTTGCTGCCCAGACGGAGGCGTTCCTATGGGAACGCCTACCGTCTGGGGCCGGCCCCACTGACATCACTAGTGTCAGTGGGAGTGCTTTTGGCTCTGATAGAGCCAAAAGCACTCCTGGGCTTGCGGCAGCGAGACCCTACCACAGGGTCTCATCGCAAGCCCGATGGTCGCGATGGTCTTGACCATCGTGACCATCTTTTTGGCCGCTCGCATAAGCTGTGGGTGGACACCCACACCTATGCGAGCGGCCAGGAGGCCGCTCCATTTTTAGGTAGGAGGGCCCTGATTCAGAGCGAGCGCTCTGGTCAGAGCGTCCGGCTCTGAATCAAGCCCAGTGTGTACCCAGCTGTAGATGTAGTCCCATGTCTTAATCAGGCATACTATTTATTAACATTCAGTCTTAGGGGCAGCTAGCTGTGAAATACACGAAGTGTGTTTTCTGAACAGTTAAAAAAAACTGTTTTACAAACATTGAGTAAAACCTGTGACCAGACAATTTCTATATTGAACTTGTCATTTGTTTTATGTAATATTCTATAAATGTTTAAAATTAAATAAAAAAAATACCATGTACCAAAAATAGTTTTTCCTTATTTCTTTTCATGGTACTGTATCTTCTCTAAAGCTATTACATTCTTCACTCTCCCTGCTACTCACCTCTCTGTACACATTGCAGCCTCAATAATCTACTCCCCTCTTATTAACACACATGAGTTTTTCACTTATCTATATACAATTACAATAACTGGCCAAATGTAATAGGATGTCTGTTTTGGGAACAGTACAAACTCGCACTTTCTCGAACTTTTAAAAAGTGCGAGTTTGTCCTGCTACTCAGCGCCAGATTAACAATGGGGTGGATGAAGCTACAGCTCCAGGCCTCCAAATAAAAATAGGCCCATCAACATGACAGAATTATTACCAGCTGCCTAACTGGCCATAAATTTTAAGTATTTAAATAGTTTTTCTAGTCCCCCGACCCCCCAAAAAAACAAAATTATGCAATTTTTCTATTTCTATGTTGTTAGGGAGACATTGTGGTCATAGTTTAGGGGGTGTATACACCAAGGTGACTCTGACCACCGCCACACAGCGCCGTTCATAGCTCTTCCCCTTCTCAGTATAGGTCCTTGAACATTTTCAGCTCCAGGCCCATGTGGGCCTTAATCCGACCCTGCTGCTACTAACAAATGTTATAGCCTGCAAATTTTTCAGCACGAGGCTACTACATATGCGATTTTAGGCAAGTTTTGGACTATGTAAACTGACAACTTTTAATGTGGCTAGCATTATAAGGTGCGAGTTATACAGAAGCCATCACAGATCAGTGAGATCTGTGACTGCTTCTGTGTGTGTTTTGAAAAAAAAAAGTTGTGCCGCCCAACCCTCCCCCTGTAGAACTACAGGTACCAGCAGGTCCGTAATGCCCTGCATGCTGGTACATGTGGTTCTCAAAGTACCAGCATACTGGGGAGGCTTGCTGGGATGCATAGTACCACAGCTAAAGACAATATTTACAACTGTATTTTACACAACACTTTGACATTATCAAGCCGGCACCCACCGCCCACTGGTGCCGGGGATAGCCTCAGGCTATCAGCCGAGGCCTGTAGTGCCCTCTAGAGGGGGACCCCTTTATTGGGGGGGTCCGCAACTCCACAGGGATCCCCGGCCTGGGCTGACTAGCGGTCTGGGGTAATGCTTCGGCCGGGGAAACCGCAAAAGGTTTTCCCTGGCTGTGGCATTACCCCCCCCGCTAGAAAGAGTCCGGTGCTGGTTATGGAGATTATAGGGAACCCCTACTCGTTTTGTCCCATTTCTCCACAACCAGGGCTGGCTTAGCAAAGCCATGTGCAGTGGCAAACGCAGGATTTTGAAAGGGGGGTTTCCAAATAATCGCCCCCCCCCCCAGCAGTAGAATAATATGGCACATGGCTGCAGTCACAAAAAAAAAAACTGGGACTCCCAGCCCGCCCCCCACCCCTCCACAGCAGCAGTATAGCAGACTGGCAGTGGAATATGGCAGTGCCTACCCTACCCCCCCCCAGCAATAGATGGCACCTGGCTGCAGTCACAAAAAAAAAAAAATACTGGGACTCCCGGCCCGCCCCCCACCCACCACCCCCCCACAGCAGCAGTATAGCAGACCGGCAGTGGAATAGGGCAGTGCCTACCCTACCCCCCCCAGCAATAGATGGAACCTGGCAGCGGCTGCAGTCACAAAAAAAAAAAATACTGGGACTCCCAGCCCGCCCCCCACCCCCCACAGCAGCAGTATAGCAGACAGTCTGGCAGTGGAATTATGTGGCAGTGCCAGGGGGGGGGGAGCGGGCGGGCGGCGGGGGCTGGGAGTCCGATTAATACTCGAACTCCCAGCCCCCGCCGCCGGCCCGCCCGCAAGATCCCCGGCGCTCCCCCGACACATACTGGCCGCAGGATCAACAATTCAGCGGCCGGGCCACTTACATCTTACGGCCGCTGCCCGGCGCCGAACTCTGCAGGTACGGAGGCGCGGCAGACAGTCCACAGCGGCGCTGAGTGGAGTCACGGTGCCTGCCTGGGAACTGGCTGGGAGGGGCTTGTGCGCTGCAGCTCCCCCTACAGCCAGCCCAGGCAGTGTCACAGTCTTCCTGAAAAAAAAATAAAAAATGTTTTAAGCAGCGCTGCTCGCCGGGTCGAACAGGGGGGTTTCCAGGGACTCGGAAACCCCCCCTGCGTGCGCGGGTGATGTGCTGGTTCTTAATATACAGGGGACCCCTATGCATTTTGTCCCCTGTATTTTTAGAACCAGGACAGGCTTTATATAGCCCAGGGCTGGTTATGCTTTTTTTTTTGGGTGAGGGCTGCACAACTATTTATTTTTTTAAACGTTTTGCATAAGTACACACAGAAACTAGGGGTGTGCACCGGCCACTTTTCGTGTTTTGGTTTTGGATCTGGATCTTTCTTCGTGTTTTGGATCTGGATTGGTTTTGCCAAAACCACCCTTCCGTGTTTTGGGTTCTGGGTTTTGTGTTTTGGATCTGTATTTTTTTGAAAAAAAGCATAAAAACAGCTAAAATCACAGAATTTGTAGGTTTTTCTGCTCCTATGCTATTATTAACCTCAATAACCTTAATTTCCACTCATTTCCAGTCTATTCTGAACACCTCACACTAGTGTTTTTATGTCCAAAAGGTTGCACCGAGGTAGCTGGATGACTATGCTAAGCGACACGAGTGGGCGGCACAAACACGTGACCCATCTAGGAGTGAAACTGCAGTGGCAGACAGGATGGCAGTTTGAAAAACTAGGCCCCAAACAGTACATAATGCAAAGAAAAAAAAGAGGTGCAAGATGGAATTGTCCTTGGGCCCTCCCACCCACCCTTATGTTGTATAAACAGGACATGCACACTTTAACAAACCAATCATTTCAGCGCCAGGGTCTGCCACACAACTGTGGCTGAAATGATTGGTTCGTTTGGGCCCCCACAAAACAAGCTGGCAATTAATCTATCCCTGCACAAACTGGCTCTACGGAGGCAAGAAGTCATCCTCATCCTCCTCATCCACCGATTCCTCACCCTCTTCAGTGTGTACATCCTCATCCTCACAGAGTATTAATTCATCCCCGCTGGAACCACAGGTCCCTCTGTACGTTCTGGAGGCTGGTCTCCCTGGAAGAGTTGATAATTCATTTTATGAACATCATCTTCTCCACATTTTGTGGAAGCAACCTCCTACGCCTTTCGCTGACAAGGTTCCCGGCTGCACTAAACACTCTTTCGGAGTACACACTGGAGGGGGGGCAACTCAGGTAAAATAGAGCCAGTTTGTACAGGGACCTCCAAATTGCTTCTTTTTCCTGCCAGTACAGGTACGGACTGTCTGACATGCCTACTTGGATGCTGTCACCGATGTAATCCTTTAACAGACAGACGCACGCTTGTCGCTGCTGCTTTGAGGATGCAAGTGCGGCTACAGCCCACACAATTCACAAAGACAGAAAAAAGAAGAAGAATATTTTAATTGTTTGTGTAGCACACTTTGAGGGTGTCACCACCCTTTAACAGACAGACGCACGCTTGTCGCTGCTGCTTTGAGGATGCAAGTGCGGCTACAGCCCACACAATTCACAAAGACAGAAAAAAGAAGAAGAATATTTTAGTTGTTTGTGTAGCACACTTTGAGGGTGTCACCACCCTTTAACAGACAGACGCACGCTTGTCGCTGCTGCTTTAAGGATGCAGGTGCGGCTACAGCCCACACAATTCACAAAGACAGAAAAAAGAAGAAGAATATTTTTATTGTTTGTGTAGCACACTTTGAGGGTGTCACCACCCTTTAACAGACAGACGCACGCTTGTCGCTGCTGCTTTGAGGATGCAAGTGCGGCTACATCGCACACAAGTCACAAACACATTAAAAAAATCGTTTTTTATTTTTTGGAGCACTTTGAGAGTTACACCACCCTTTAACAGACAGACGCACGCTTGTCGCTGCTGCTTTGAGGATGCAAGTGTGGCTACAGCCCACACAATTCACAAAGACAGAAAAAAAAAGAACAATATTTTTATTGTTTGTGTAGTACACTTTGAGGGTGTCACCACCCTTTAACAGACAGACGCACGCTTGTCGCTGCTGCTTTAAGGATGCAGGTGCAGCTACAGCCCACACATTTCACAAAGACCGAAAAAAAAGAACAATATTTTTATTGTTTGTGTAGCACACTTTGAGGGTGTCACCACCCTTTAACAGACAGACGCACGCTTGTCGCTGCTGCTTTGAGGATGCAGGTGGAATCTAGACGGGATTTGGAACCGGGGACACACTACCTCCATCGATTGTCTAAATCCCACTGCACTAATGGCGGATACCGGACGCACGTCTAACAGCAACATAGCAGTCAAGGCCTCAGTTATACGTTTTGCTTCAGGATGACTGCTGTCGTACTTCATCCTCATCGTTAGGGACTGTTGGAGGGTCAATTGTTTAGTAAAAGTAGTGATGTTCCTACTTCCTCTCTGGGATGATGAACAACTCCCAGCAGCAGCAATAGCACTAGGAGGAAGTGGTTCTTGATCTTTCCCTATTTTATTTTTAGCGGAGAAAGTTTGGTCCTCCATTTATGTTATATTGATATATACGTGCGGCTAAAGCGCACACAAATATTTTTGCTGGAGAGTAGTGCACTTTGTGGGTTACACCACCCTTTAAGAAATGAGCCAGCCGGCTCTTTACTTATGGGACACAGGCGCACGCTTGGCGCTGCTCCTTTGTTGATGCACGTGCAGCCACAGTGCACACAAGTCACAAACACAGAAAATATATATTTTTTTGGTTTGGAGTGTACTTTGGGGGTTACAGAACCCTTTAACGGTCAAGCCAGCCGGCCCTTTACTTATGACACAGGCACACGCTTGGCACTACTTTGTTGATGCACGTGCGGCTACTGCGCACACAATTCACAAACACAGAAAATAATTTTTTTTTTAGCACTTGGGGGGAGCACCCCTGATGGACAGAGCATCCCCTGGACAACACTACAGCACCCCTTTAGAACTGGGACTCTGCACAGGACTTTGGAGTGGACACAGCCCCTATGGACAACTGACTGCAGAACACAGTCCAGCCAGCCCCTATGGACTTTGGAGGAGTGGACACAGCTAGTATGGACAACAGCAGCACAGCACAACACAGCCAGGCCCTATGGACTTTGGAGGAGTGGACACAGCCCCTATGGACAACAGCAGCACAGCACAACACAGCCAGCCCCTATGGACTTTGAAGGAGTGGACAACAGCAGCACAGCACAGCACAGCACAGCACAACACTACTCTGCACTACACTACACTACACAGCCCAGCCAGCCCTAACTCCCACCCTCCCTCTTCACTGTCCACAGCCGAGTGAGAAAATGGCACCGACGCGGGTACCTTATATAGGTTCCAAAACCCGCGAGACTCGGAAGGCGGGATGATGACGTTTTGCCTTGATTTCAGATCCGAGTCAGGCGGGAAAAGTCGAGCCTGACTCGGATCTGCCTCGGATCGGGGGGGCTCGGGGGGGTTCGGATTTCAGAAATCCGAACCCGCTCACCCCTAACAGAAACATGCACGTATCCTATGGATATGTGCATGTTTCTGTGTTACTCTGACCTGCTCAGGATATACTTGCTATCCTGAAGCTGGTCTATTATTTGGGGACTTTTGATTATCTTTTTTTTGCGAGTCTGAAACTCGCACCTTATTACATTGGGTGAGTTGATAGTTTTCCCATTGAAAACATCTGGTTGCGATTTTGAGACTGGAGATTTTTAGTAACTCTGAACTGACACCCTATTACATTGGTGAGTCGTGAAAAAGTGCGAGTTTAGCACAAAACTTTGCAATTTACCAAAACAGACACCCTATTACGTTCGGCCCAACATCCTCAAACCGCCAGTATAAAATTTTTTTCAAACCTCTCCAACAACTACTGTATATTATTATCTCTCTACTTCTGCTTCTATTAGCTGGTGACATATCACCAAATCCAGGTCCCACCCACATGCCCCACTCACAATGGAATATAAATCCAGCAAACTTCAGACACATCACATGTCTCCCATCAACCTCCAAGTTACTAAAATGTGCATAATGGAATGCACGCGGTTTGCAACAAACTAACATCTATCCATGACCTTTTATCTCAAATAACTTCAACCTTCTGGCGATAACAATAACATGGCTCACACAATCAGACACTGTCTCCGATGCAGCGCTTTCACACAGTGGCCTATACTTCACACACTCCTCCAGGCCTGGTAATAGTAAAGGAGGTGGGGTTGGAATATTACTGTCCCATTCTTTCACATAACACAAATCTTGTATAAATACCATCACTCACATTTACAACATTTGAAGTACAGTCTATCAAGAATTTCACCCCTGTCACTCTGCATGTTGCTGCAGTCTACTGTCCAAAATGGGTATGAAGTCCCAGTAGCTGAAGAGCTGCTGGTTTATATCCTGAGGCCGGAAGTCCGAAGGGAGAAGATCCCGACAGGGCAGGTAAGTACCCTATCCCTACCCCTCTTTCCCTCCTAACCCTCCCTTAGTGGTGCCTAACCCTAACCCCTCCTTACCGTACCCCCGCTAGGGGTGCCTAACCCTAACCTTCCTCCCAAAACCTAACCCTGCTTTGCTCCCTAAACCTAATACTCCCCCACCCCCTGCTCAGCTAACGCTAAGTGCGCCCCGGGCTTACCTCTTTCTGTCTGCGTTGCATTCTGGTGTCAGTATTTCAATGCCTATCTTAAGTCCCTTGCCGGGATTCGGATGTTGGTATTGAGACCAGCGGCCGCATCCCTACTGCCCACCTGGGCCACCCCAACAATTTCTGTAACATTTTTTCTGCCCGACTCCTTATCTTTCTATCCTGTGACATCTCCATCATCAACGTGGGTGATTTCCATATCCCTATTGACTACTCTCTCTAACTTAGGCCCTGATTCAGAGCCGGACGCTCTGACAGAGCGCTCGCTCTGAATCAGGGCCGATTTTCTTGATTTTTAGAGCGGCCTCCTGGCCGCTCGTATAGCTGTGGGTGACCACCCACAGCTATAGCGAGCAGCCAGGAAGATGGTTGCGATGGTCAAGACCATCGCGACCATCGGGCTTGCGACGAGACCCTTGTGGTAGGGTCTCGTTGCCGCAAGCCCTGGAGTGCTTTCGGCTGTTTGACAAGTGATGTCAGTGGGGCCGGCCCCAGACGGTAGGCATTCCCATGGGAACGCCTCCGTCTCAGCAGCCACGCCCACCAAAGGGGGCATGCTGTCACTCAACATCGACAGCACGCCCCCTTTGGTATGAGACCCGGAGCGACGGTTTGCCCGTCGCTATCCTGGACTCACGCATGCGCACGACGGAGCCGGCTCCATCGTGCGCATGCGCACTGGGCCACCATCGACCCGCTTCGAAGCGCTCAGCGCTCGCGAGCGGGTCTGAATCAGGCCCTTAATCTCTTGGCCTCTCCCAATGGACTGACTCCACTACTCATTAGGATGGCCACAGCCTTGATCTTGTATTCACCAAACTATGCTCAGTTTGTGAATTCACTAATGCTCCTTTCCCTCTCTCAGATCACAACCTTATCACCTGTACACTCTTCTACTATCTAAACCACAATGTCATTGAAATAAACCAAACCTTCTCAAACGTGTGCATTCACTTCTCCAGAGACTGCTGTATCACACTTGAACCAGATTCTAGAAATAACCCTCAATGAGTGGCTCCAGCTACCCATCACACTCCACGTAGACTTAGACATCAACTGTGGCATTCTAAACTAACAAGACACCTACGAAAACTCTCACGTACAGTATAACATCAGTGGCGTAATTCTCATACTCCGGGTGACTTCCTCACATATAATACTTTCTACCACTCTTATCGTAATGCTCTGTACACTGCCAATCAAACATATTTAAAATTTCTCATCTCTGTCCAAGCCTCTAACCCCAAGCGACTTTTAATACATTTAAGTCACTTCTTACCCCTCTTGCACCCAACCCACCAGCTACTGTCTGTACACAAGCTCTTGCTTCCTACTTCAAGGACAAGATTGCTAAAATCCGAAATTAAATTATATGATCTTCCTCAGACAGAGATCTGCTTAATTCCCTACTTGAACCCTCTGGCACATTCTCTTCATTTAAACCCACAAATGAAGATGAAGTATCTACATTCTTCTCATCCTCTACTATACAACCTCTCCTCTTAATCATATACCCTCACAAACCAATAAAGCTTTCTCCTGTGCTCATCCCAACTCTAACTAAAATCTGTAATCTCTCTCTACTGGTATCTTTCCATCACTGTTCAAGCATGCAGTGATTATTCCCATTCTAATAAAAAAAATTGTCCCCAACTCTCTCTCCAATTACTTTCCCAGATCCCTTGCCCCTCCAAGCTACTTGAGAGACTTGCCTCCACTTGCCTCACACACTTTCTTAACTCATACAACTTATTGGACTCACTTCAGTCAGGCTTTCATTCCCCACAATACACAGAGACAGCACTGACCAAGGTAGTGAATGATCTGGCCACTACCAAGTCTAAAGGCCATTACTTTTTATTCTTCTAGATCTCACTGCTGCTTTTGACACTGTTGAGCACTCTCTTCTTATACAAACAATACAACCCCTAGGTCTTCAGGACACAGCACTTTCTTGGTTCTCATCCTACCTATGTAATCGCTCTTTCAGTGTTCATTTTTCTGTTCATGCCTCCTCTTTGCTACCTCTATCAGTTGGAATAACACAAGGCTCTGTCTTAGGTCCTCTGCTTTTCTCAATTTATACCACCTCTCTTGGTAAACTAATCAGCTTTCAGATTTCAGAACCATCTGTATGCAGATGATACTGAAATCTATGGACAATAAGTAGAACTGCCCACATAATTACATCCTGACCTATTTACATTACTTTTCACAGTACACACATACCCTCACATTTTCTTTCTTCACTTTCATATCCTCCTAACCTTAGGCCAATATTTCTATGTGACTAAATCATACAGCCAACCAAGAGCCTCTGAAATCTGGTTGGACCAATATGCAATATGTAGCACCTATTCTTGTGTATCAATGCCTATTTCCCTATAGATTGTAAGTTTGCGAGCAGGGCCCTCTTACCTCTGTGTCTGTCTGTCATTACCCAGTTTTCTTCTATTAATGTAGTTTCTAATTGTACAGCATAACTGATATGCTGCGCTATAGAAGAAACTGTTATTAATAATAATACTTATATGTGATCACAAGTCTATTATGAAACTGACTACACTTGCTGTTGACAGATATATGTGTGGCACAATATATATTATATTTACAATTGCAACTAATTAAAGATACTTAAACATACACAATCTTCATCTTGTAGCAGCTGGACAATGCGATGGAGAACTTCTGCCACAGAGGTGCTAAAATAGAAAATAATCTTTATTAACACATGCATAAAATACAACTGTTTTGAAATACAATTATAAACTTCATTGCAGATCAAGATTTTGTATGTTTAGAGCGCAGAACTGTACTTTTAACTCTAATTTTCAAGGTGTCTGTACAGAACTAAAATTGTATCTACTCCCAACTAGAAGAACAAACTGTAGAACTCCTGTATTTGGAGCTGCTGCCACTTGTCAGATACCCAGGTCACAACAATCAATTTTGCTACTCCATGCAAGAAAACATTGAAGTATTATAGCATTTAAAAGTCAAGACAGGAAAAAATCCTGTATGCTGTGGCAGAAGAATCTGGTAACAGATACCAAATAACCATTGTTTTCATAGTTGAGAAAGGGAAATACACCACAAGTTCAGTTCTACTGAATATGGTGGTGATTTTTTTGTTTTGTTTTTTAGGGGCCTATTTATCATCACTTAAGTGAATTTTTTTACAAACATATCAACAAACATAGGGCCTGATTCAGACCCGGTCGCAAGCGCTGAGCGCTCGCAACCGGGTCGATGGTGGCCCACAGCGCATGCGCACGATGGAGCCGGCTCCAGCGTGTGCATGCGCGAGACCCGGCTAGTGACGGTCAATCCGTCGCTCCAGGTCTCACACCAAAGGGGGCGAGCTGTCGATGTTGAGTGACAGCTCGCCCCCTTTGGTGGACGGGGCGGGGGGTGGCTGCCCAAATGGAGGCGTTCCTATTAGAACGCCTGCCGTTTGGGGGCGGTCCCACTGATATCACGAGTGATGTCAGTGGAGAAATTCCGGCTCTGTTAGAGCCGAAATCTCTCTGGGGCTTGCGGCCACGAGACCCTACCACAAGGGTCTCGTCGCAAGCCTGATGGTCGCGATGGTCTTGACCATCGTGACCAACATCATGGCCGCTCGCAATAGCTGTGAGTGGTCACCCACAGCTATGCGAGCGGTCAAGAGGCCGAGCCAAAAAAAAAAGCCCGGCCCTGATTCAGAGCGAGCGCTCTGTCAAAGCGAGCGGCTCTGAATCAGGCCCATAGTTTTTAAAGCATGTAACACAGGAGATATCACTGATATTCTCCCCTGACAGTTTCCTTCATCCCAACAATTTTTTTTTCCCATAACTTGTGTGTGAAACTGTTCACCATCCTTTCTATATTAAGCTTAGGGGCTGCAATTCGCCACTTGCCACCATCTGCCTCTAGGTCACTAGTGGCACCATTGGTGCAGCAAGTGTGTGTTATGAGCCGCCGCGGCTCACTCTGTCCTGGAGTCTCGGTCGTTGCTAGGCAGGACTCCATTTCTCTTCCAGCCAGCAGCTCTCCGGCGGTCGCTATGTGATGGGAACGCTTGGTGGCCGCAGGGGGTTGTGGACTGGCAGGTACGTGCAGCTTTCCAGCTGCAAGAGACTTTCATCAAAGGGGACTTGCCTGAATAGCTGGTCTCCTATGGCTCCTCTTCCCTTTTTCTGGCAGTCAGCCCTGATGACGCTGCCGTCTATAACTTATGCCTTGCAGTGTGAGCCCCTGGTCTATGTTCCTGGTGCCTGTATTCTTCTGCTTGCCAGTGGTCCTGTTGGTCACAGTTTCTGCTACAGTCCAGATTCGTTCCTGTATTGCTGATCCTGCCATCTTCCAGCTAGAATCCTGAGTAGCTGGCCTGCTACAATCCAGATTATTTCACTCATTGCTGATCCTGCCATCCTCCAGCTAAAATCCTGAGTAGCTGGCCTGTTATTATCCAGATTTGTTCCTGCATTGCTGGTCCTGCCATCCGCAAACTGGAATCCTGAGTAGCTGGCCCACTATGTTCCAGTTTTGTTCCTGTATTGCTGATCCTGCTATCATTCAGCTAGTGTCCTGCATTATTACATTGGGACAACCTCATTCCCTGTCTCTATGCTAGTACTGAGTGACCCAGCCAGGGGGCCGTGACTTGCCAGTCAAATGCAGTGAAATCCAGACTTCCTTGTGAGGGTCCCTGGCGAAGACCGCCGGCGGGTTAGACTCCGCTCCCCTGGTTTGGGTCTTTGCCAACACTCTGCTAGCTTATGAGCTCACAGCCTTCTACATGTCGGGGGCACCCAAGATATTAACCTGGCTTAGTACTCTAAGTGGGTGAAGACTCCTTTGGGAGTTCATAACATTATAACCGGCCAAAAATACTGAGAAGCCAATGGGAGTCGAGTTCTAAGATGGATCAATCTGTACAGAATCCTGCTCAAATCCTTGCTGGTCCGATTCAAGGACTGACTCAGAAACTTCAAGAACGCTCTATCCAAGTGGCCTCTTAGGAAAATCAAATTAGGGCAGTTTCTCCTGCTCATGGAGTAAAAGAGCGTAAAGTTAATCTCTCAGACAGGTTTTCCATAGATCGTAAAAAAAAAAAAAATTTTCAGGAAATCTACAAATTATATTTCAAGCTCCGATCGCAATCATCAGGTCCCGAGGCTCAGCAAGTAGAAATTATCATCTCTCTACTATACTACATCAAAGATATCACCATTCTTCTGCAATTTTGGATGCCACCCTAAAGCCAATGATTTTGATCCAGTACAGATGGGTGACTTCCAGCTTGGTGGGCTGACAGTGGAATCTGGAGAAAAGTACATTAAGCTTTAAAATGGGCTACAAAAGACCTTGTACATTTAAGGTGGGAGACCTTGTCTGACTATTAATATCGACATATCAAAAGTTGGACCGTAAAATCATTTGCCTTTTCGGATCATTGGAAGAACTAAACCTTAGCTTTTTGTCTTTAGTTGCCTAGGTCCTTTAAGATTAACAAAACATTTCATTGTTCTCTCCTTAAACCAGCCTTTCATTCCTCCAGTTTTAGGATTGGCCGTGTCCGGAAACCATTTCCTGTTCTGGTTCAGAATAATGTAGAATTTGTTGTGGAGAAGATCTTAGACTCCAAACTGGTTTATGAGCAAGTCAAGTTCCAGGTCCACTGAAGGGCTATGGTCCTGAAGAGAGGTTTTGGATTTCTGAGAGATGCTTACATGCCTCGAAATTAAAGAGAATTCTTTAAAGAATTTCCTTGGAAGCCGGGATCTAAGGGTTCATTGAGCCACCACGGCTCACTCCGTCCTGCAGTCTCAGTTGTTGCTAGGCAACCGGTATGTCATTACTCTTCCATCCAGTGGCTCCCCACTAGTCGCTAGGTAACAGGGACGCCTGGTGGGTGCAGGGGTTCTGGGCTGACAGGGGTTCTGGGCTGACAGTTACGTGCAGCTCTCCAGCTGCAAGAGATTTTCATCAAATGGGGCTTACCTGAATAGCTGGCCTCAGACTGGATCCTCTTCCCTTTATCTGGCAGTCAGCCCTGCCAGATGCTGCTGGTTACAGCTTATGCCTTGCAATGTGAGCCTTTATTCTTCTGCTTGCCAGTGGTCCTGTTGGTCCCAGTACCTGCATTGGTCCAGATTCATTCCTGCATTGCTAGTCCTGCCATCTTCTAGCTAGAATCCTGAGTAGCTGGTCTGTTACAATCGAGATTTGTTCCTGCATTGCTGGTCCTGCAATCCTCAAGCTAGAATCTTGAGTAGCTGGACCGTTACGATCCAGTTTTGTTCCTGTATTGCTGATCCTGCCATCATTAGGGTAGTGTCCTGCAATACTACATCGGGACAACCACATTCCCTGTATCTGCACTAGTAATGAGTGACGCAGCCAGGGGGTCATGACCTGCCCGTCGGACACCGCAAAGTCCAAACTTCCGTGCAGGGGTCCCTGCCAAAGACCGCCAGTGGGTTAGACTCTGTGCCCCTGGTTTGGGTCTTTGCCAACACTCAGTGCTAGCTTACAAGCTCACAGCCTTCTACATGTTAGGGACACCCAACATATAACCTGGCTTACTACCCTAAAGGATTAAAGAGTCCTTCGGGAGTTCATAACAGTGTGCCACGCTAGGCTGTGGCATTTGCTGGGTTTCCCTGAAGATTAACTCAGGGGGTGGTCCAGATGGCTGCACAACCTCTTAGCCTTCCCTCTATGGCACCTCAGCCTGCTCCATCTGTATCCACTCCTGATTCATTGGCGACGGCCAATGTCCTGGTTGCTTTAGCTGGCGCTTTGGCTTCAGGGAGGGAGAGAGAAAAAATACCTTTGTCAGTCACCGTAATTCTCGAAGCTATGAGAGGGAGTTCCCATCGGCTCCAGCGGGAGCCCCAGTGCTGTAGACACACATTTCACCCGTAAAACAAGGGCTTGCTCTCCAATCTTCCTCATATATTGCAGTGTAATCTATTGTCAGCTTATAGGAACACCAACATTTTGCCAGCAAACACAAATGATTTTTTTGTCTTCTTGATTGATTATTTTGATTGGGTTGCGCAAAGACTTAAGAGTCACATAATTACTAATCTTCTTTTCAAGTGCTTGATTCAAACCAGACTTGTTGCTGTATGACTATACGTTATAAAAATTTCATTGTATAATAAGAACATTTTAATTTGTTATTTTACTATCTTGGAACAGGGAGCATGAACTGAGGGCCTTATTCAGACCCGCTCGCGAGCGCTGAGCGCTCGCAAGCAGGTCGATGTTGCCTAAGTGCGCATGCGCGCGACGGAGGCAGCTCCGTCGTGCGCATGCGCGAGACCCGAATAACGACGGCCAAGCCGTCGTTATGGGTCTCGCACCAAAGGGGGCGTGCTGTCAATGGTGATTGACAGCACGCCCCCTTTGGTGAGCGTGCCGGGGGTGTGGCTGCCCAGATGGAGGCGTTCCCATGGGAACGACTACCATCTGGGGCCGGCCCCACTGACATCACTAGTGATGTCAGTGGGAGTGCTTTTGGCTCTGATAGAGCCGAAAGCACTCCAGGGCTTGCGGCAGCGAGACCCTACTGCAGGGTCTCGTCACAAGCCCGATGGTCGCGATGGTCCTGACCATCGCGACCATCATTTTGGCCGCTCGATATAGCTGTGGGTGGTCACCCACAGCTATGCGAGCAGCCAGGAGGCCGCTCCAAAAAGGAGCAGGGACGGCCCTGATTCAGAGCGAGCGCTCTGTCAGAGCCTGAATGTCTGCTACGAATTTTCATTCATATTGAAAAAAACTTTAATGTAATTATTTGTGTCAGAGAAAACATCTGCAGTACTGATATTTACGCCTTTGTGTTAGATATGGTGATGTGAGAAGAACCTCTTTATGATCACGGAATATTGTTAACTCCAGGCCTGATTCAGCAAGGATCGCTATTCTGTTAATACGCACACAACGCACTTCCTAATATCAGCTGTGATATGCAAATGTTTGCATTCGCATTACCTAACATAAGGACGCCCACTTACCCTTACTCCCATCCATATACTTTGACAACATAGTGAAATGATCAGTAACATCGAACCCATATGCACAGTTAAGGTAGATCAGACCTCGCTCAAGAACTGCTAACTTCAGCGCACACTATGAGGCCTCAAGCTGCGTCTGGTATCGCAGTGGATAATTTATGCACGCCCCTGCAACACCGTTGAAACGCACTGACATGCCTGCATTCACCCGACCACCCACAAACGCCAATTCCTGTCACTCACTCTGCGATGGGTCTGCATTGCCACTGTGATGGCAGTTCTAATCGCAGCAGCTGGTTCGTGCACTCAGGGGCGTAGAGAGCCATGCCGGGCCCCGGTAAAGAGGGGGCGTGGCCTAATAGATGAAGGCGTGGCTACGCCCTCTGTGTGCTGGGCTGCTGCAGAGGGAGGGAGGGGGGAGGAAGTGAGGGGGGGCGGCGCCAGACCCGGGCCCTTACCGGGCCCCTCTGGAAGCCCGGGCCCGGGTAAACTGTACCCGCTCCCCCCCCCTCTCGGCGCCCCTGTGTGCACTGCGTACGCATACACAGTGCAAAATAATTGTCCGATTGTGTGCATATTAGCAACTGTGATTCTTGCTGAATCAGGCCCTGTAAACATTACAATACCTATTGTTATTATAAACGAAAAGGGAAAACTCTATCAGAAGCGATTACAGATATTTCATAGGTCAGCAGATAGGGATAGGACTATTATAGTCCATATAATATGCATGCATATCCTTTTCCAAGCTTTGAACTCTATCCCACTAACACTGGGATTTTTATTAAGTGAACATTATCACCCAGTCAATAACTATAAATTAGGAAGGTGTATCATCAGTGTATTGTCGCTATATATTTACAATTTTATATAAAAAAATCTTTTCTGCTTTTTCCTCATTTTAATTATATTAATTAATTTATATTTTAGAACATATAAGTAAATTTTTGAATAAATATTTGACATTTGATATTTTATGAAGTGATCACAAAGCTGTGCCCCCACCAAGGGGTCTTCCTTTCCCTGTTTACAAATTTCACTTTTTTCTAAACAAAGTTTCTTTGAGTATGCACCTGCACTGTTGTTAATCCAAGGGAGCACCACCAACATATATATATATTGTGATATGATCGGGGTAGGGGGTCCCTCTCCTGGGGTAGACTGACACCTCCTTACACACAGCAGCCAGGAAACAGCAGTAGTCGTCGGTTTTCATGCAAGCTGATCGGCACTAGTTTTTATTGTGTGACACCAATAATCCAACAAACAAAACAAAAATAAACCTAGCCCATCTGGGCTCTAACTAGACCGGTAACTCCCTCTCTACATGTGGCAGGGCCTACTGCCTTACCACAAACATAGTACATACCAATGTCACAGTGTCTCAGAACAAAACCTCAAAGTCTGTTCTCCCCAGGGTGTGTGAGACACTGCATCAAAACTCTACACAGCTCTTATGAGCCACTTCCAGGTGTAATCATTAATTAGCCTGCTCTCAGGCTGAAAAGCCCAACACCTGAAGTGGCCCTGTGGATGGAGTCCTCCCTTCTCTCTCACACCCACACCCCCAGGACCCATTATCTGGCTTTTACCTAAAGCCGACACTCAGATCTGTTTGTAAAACTTTTGTTAACTCTTTTTCTTCGAGGTCCATGGGGTCCACAGCCATTACGTTGGGGTATATGGATTCATCCAGGCACCAAACAGTTAATTCAAGCCCTCGGCTCCCAGGATGCACCAGGTCCTCCCCATATACCCCACCCCTGGTCACAGGGCGTCAGTTTGTTATAAATCCCATTAAGAGAAGGCAAAACAGATAAGAAGGAAGGACATATGTTCTCTAGACCAATATCTCACCAAAGAGGGAAATACCCAGAGATACCAACAATTACCCAATCACACCAGGTGCGTTAGGGTGGGTGTCTTATGGACTCCATTGACCTTGTAGAAAGAGAGTTAACAAAGGTATGTTATACCATTACTCTTATTTTCTTCTTTGGGGTCCATGGGGTCCACAGCTATTACGTTGGGGATATACCCAAGCAGTACCCCTAAGGGCGGGGACGCTCCTGTGTCTCGGAAGAAAGGAGGACCCTGCGCCCGAAGGAGGCATCCTGAGAGGCAAAGGTCAAATGCATAGTACTTAATAAAGGTGTGGACAGACAACCAAGTGGCTGCCTTGCACAATTGTTCCACAGAGGCGCCCCAGCAGGCTGCCCACGAAGGACCTACAGACCGCGTAGAGTGTACCTTGACCGAATCTGGCACCCTACGACCAACCTGAGTGTATGCCTGTGATATAGTCATACGAAGCCATCTTGCTAAGGTCTGTTTATTGGCTGGCCAACCCAGTTTATGGCAGCCATACAGAACAAAAAGAGAATCGGACTTTCTCAAGTTGCTGGTACAATCCACATAAATACATAGAGCACGTACAACATCCAGGGAAGCCTCACCTATGGATAAACCTGAGGCCTGAAAAGCTGGGACCACAATTTCTTCAATTGTATGAAATTGTGATACCACCTTAGGAAGATATCCTGCTCTGGTACGCAGCACCGCTCTATCCTGATGGAAAACTAAGAAAGGAGAGCGAACCGACAGAGCTGCCAGGTCAGACACCCTACGAGCAGAAGCGATTGCTAAAAGAAAAATGGTCTTTGCTGTCATCCACTTGAGATCTACTGATTTCAATGGTTCAAAAGGGGAGCCTGTAATGCCTTAAGCACTAATGATAAATCCCATGGTGCTACCGGGGGAACAAAAGGCGGCTGCACCCTCAAAACATCCTGAAAAAAGGTTCTTATACCAGGTAGCGGAGCAATCCTATGCTGAAACCAAACCCCAAGTGCAGAAGCTTGCACTCTCAGGGAGGTCAGATGGAGACCCACTCTAAACCTGACTGGAGGAAAGAAAGCACTCGGGAGACCTTAAACACACTAGGATCATATTTTCTCAGTTTACACCACTGAAAAAATATGCGCCAAATCCTATAGTAAATGCGGGCTGAAGAAGGCCTCCATGCCCTTATTGTCTTTATTACTGACTCTGAAAACCCCTTGGCTCTGAGGATGGAGGCCTCAAGAGCCACGCCGTCAAAGACCAGCCGAGGAAGATCCTGATACAAGCAGGGACCCTGAACTAACAAGTCCTGCCTCAGAGGAAGAGGCCACGGAATGTCCACAGAGAGATTTGGTAGATCGGTGAACCAATGGTGCCTGGGCCAAGCGGGAGCTATAAGGATCACCACACTGTCTTCCTGTTTGAGTACCTGATGACTCTGGGAAGAAGAGCCAGAGGCGGAAAAAGATACGCCAGCCCGAAATTCCACCTTATCATCAGAGCATCCGTGAATTCGGCTAACTGATCCCTGGTCCTGGACCCATATCTGGGCACCTTGTGGTTGTCTTTCGAAACCATGTGGTCTATCTCTGGAAGACCCCATCTGTCCACCAGGCTCTGGAATACCTGCGGATGGAGAGCCCACTCTCTGGCGTTTATGTTTTGCTGACTCAGGAAGTCTGCTTCCAAAATTAGGACCCCTGGTATAAAGACAGCTGTTATGGCAGGAAGGTGACTCTCTGCCCAGACTAGGATCCTCGACACTTCTGTCATGGCTCCCCGACTTTGAGTGCCCCCCTGCTGGTTTAGATAAGCCACCGTGGTAACATTGTCGGATTGTACTTGCACTGTCTGCTGTGCAATAACCCCTGGGCCTGTACTAGAGCCCTGAAAACTGCTCTCAGTTCCAACACATTTATGGACAGATGTCTCTCTGCCCCCCGTCCATTTCCCTTGGAAGATATGCTGGTCTGTCACCGCTCCCCAACCCCGAAGACTGGCATCGGTGGAGAGGAGAGCCCATTCTGACACCCAAAAGGGGCGATCCTGATTGAGATGGTCCATCCGCAACCACCAAGACAGGGATAACCTCACTTCTCGAGACAACTGGATCCTTTGAGACTTTATTGACTGATACTCCCCATTCCAGCGTGAGAGAATCCACTGCTGTAACAGACGGGAGTGAAATTGAGCATATCGCACCATGCTGAAGGTGGACACCATCGATCCCAGCACTCACATTGCCGAGTTTACTGAGACTCGTCTGTTGTAAAGTAGATTGCATATCCACCCTTGCAGGACTGCAATCTTTTCCTCCGGCAGATACACTCTCTGCCTCACGGAATCCAGACGTGCTCCTAAATGCACCAATTGTTGCACTGGCAGGAGAAAGGATTTCTTCCAGTTTATAACCCAACCATGCCTGAGTAAACAGGCGACCGTCAACTCGAGATGACACAACAGACTCTCCCAGAGACTGTCCCAGTAACAGGAGATCATCCTGATAAGGCAGAATTCTGACACCTTGACGCCAGAGATGTGCTATTATCACTGCCATCACCTTGGTGAACACTTGAGGAGCTGTGGATAAACCAAACGGCAGTGCTTGAAACTGGAAGTGATCCTGCCCCACTGTAAACCGAAGAAACTGCTGGTGGGACAAAGCAATTGGTATATGCAGATAGGCATCCTGGATATCCAGGGATACCATTAAATCCCCTGGTTCCATGGCCAATACGATTGATCGCAGTGTCTCCATGTGAAACCTTGGTACCCGAATAAATGTATTGAGATCCTTTAGGTTTAAAATGGGTCGGAAGGACCCATTTGGTTTCTGAACCAGGAACAGGTTGGAATAAAATCCCTTCTGCACCTGATGCTTTGGCACCTGAATGATCATATCCTGCCTTTAGCAGGGACTGAACAGCCTGTTGTATGGCCAGCGCCTTCACTAAACTCACTGGCTGGGACATGGTAAAGAATCTTTGGGAAGGACTTCTCCAGAATGTCAGAGCATAAACTTGGGAGACCACTTCCCGAACCCAGGCATCTGTTGTGGTGAGATGCCAGGGGTCCCATCAGGCCACAGGCTTATCCTGAGATCTGGAACCCGGGTGTTTATTCTGCCAGGGCTTCTTCGGTAGTGGTTTTCTGCCAAAGCTTGCCCTAGCAGAAGGTTGACCTCTGACTTTTCCCTGTGGCCGAAAGGTGCGAAAGGAAGAAGTTCTCTGCCTGGAACCCAAAGCTGAGGGTAAGCCAGCTGCCTTAGAGGCTGCTACTGAGGCCACAATTTTGTCCAGTTCCGTGCCAAAAAGAATTCCGCCTGAAAAAGGAAGGAACTCTAAGGCCTTTTTGGACCCCACATCCGCCTTCCAATCTCTTAACCATAAGGCTCTACGAGCCATGACAGAGGCTGCTGATGCTTTAGCAGATAGTATAGGACGAAGCCTCCCTAACATAAGACACAATCTCCAGCTGTTCCTTGGACAATTATGGCAGAGATTCAGCCAAAGTTTTCATCCATTCCTTGATGGCCCTGGCAACCCAAGCCGTGGCCATAGCCAGCCGGGTGGCTGCCCCAGAGATTGAAAACATTGCTTTAAGACAACCATCTAGTCTCCTATCTGTAGGGTTTTTAAGAGAACAGGCCGATGGCAATGGCAAAGTGATACTCTTTACCAAATGCACGTGTGTGTCTACTGATGGTGGAACCTGCCACCTAGAACACTGCTCTGAAGGAAACGGATATAAGGCCGAAATCTTTCCGGAAAGATACTACTTATTATCCGGAACCTTCCATGTTTCCCCCAAGAGCTCTGATAAATGCTCTGACCCGGGAAACTCTGCTTTAACTACTCTCTGGCGCTTAAATACCGGCGCCTTCCTTTGTAACTGTTCCTCCTCCTCAATATTTAATACCGCTTTCACTGCCCTAATTAAAAGGGAACATCAGCCACTGGAAAATGATCTCCCTCTTCTCCAGAGAGAGACTCCTGAGAGGATAGCTGTGCCTCCTCGCCCTCCTCCGAGGACAAATCAGAGTCTGTATCTCGGCTGACATGGGCGGCCAAACACCTTCTGGCCTTCGGCTGTACTGACCTGGCCATCTGTGGCTGCTGCTGAAAGGCCATTGAAGATGAAGGAACAGCTTGACTTGTATGCGCATACATATCCATCCAAGATGGCATCATAGGGGGCAAAAACATGGCCAGCTGTAGCGGCTGCGGATATCTCACCACTGGGGCTGCCAGAGCTGCCAACCGTTCCGCCACACGCCAAAATCTGGGAAAAAGAAGTCCAAGGGGGCTCTTGCCCAGAAGCCGGTAAACTTGATTATTTGGGATACTCCTTTAAAACAGTGAGCACACAGACCATTTTGTATAAAGTCCTGAGGGGACAAACCTGCTTTGCAGGCTATACAAGATATTAATAGAGGGGCCTCAGCCACCTGTCCTTCAGACTCCTTTGACATAATCAACTCTTATGCAAGGAACTGAGCACACATGTGAAAATGCTTTTCCCCTTAAACACGACACACACCTGTTGCAGAGGGCAATAAGGAGAAACAGTAGTGATAGGTTAACACTTTGTAACACACACAGATTTTCAAACAAATCACAAACAATGCATATATACATATACTCAACAGAGGTTATGCAATTTAGGCTCCTCAATGAACTACGAACAGCCTTAAGCTTAGTAGCATATGGAGCTTCTGTATAACCGGTCCCAAGGGAGAGGCATACAGAGAGACTGACCCAATACCTCCTGAATAGCAGCCATGGAGAGCACCCAGGAATGGTCTGTGGCAGACTCGTATAGTTGGAGGCTGGGAGGAGCAACCCAAACGCGGGAACCCTTGTGAGGGCCTTAGTTCGGGTTGGGGAGGGGCCGCCAGGGAAGCGTACCCCTCGTATGTTGCGTGGACCCACCCGGTACTCTGACATGGCCGCTGCCATTAATCCTCTGGCTGTCAGGCACTTCACGTCCTGGTGTTCTAGTGAAAGCAGACCCAGGTTACCTCGGTTGCCCACAACAGCAGTGCCCCAGTCAGTCTCCGCCAGAGGAGGGACCGCTAGTGACTGTGGCATCAGCAGCCGTCCATAACAACACTTACCTGCCTCCCCTGTGCCCAGTCGCGGTCCAGAGCCTATGCCACTGCCAAAAGCACTGGACATTTGACCAGTGTTGCGGCATCCCCGCGGGTAGATGGAGCAGGCGACCCGCGCGTCTCCCATCAGACGCTTAGTTGCCACAGACGGCGAAACACGTGCCACCTGTTCAGCAAAAAAACAACAACTTGTCTTCGGGACTGCTCCAGCAGTCCCACTGCTAGTGCGGTGCCTTCTCGCACCAAACTGATGCCCTGTGACCAGGGGCGGGGTATATGGGGAGGACCTGGTGCATCCTGGGAGACGAGAGCTTGAATTAACTGTTTGGTGCCTGGATGAATCCATATACCCCAACATAATGGCTGTGGACCCCATGGACCCCGAAGAAGAAAATGGTTAACGCCAGTTCATACATTTACCTCCATAGTGCAGTTAGGCTGCCATCACACTCTGGGCCTGATTCAGAAATGTAGGTAAACCCAATGGTTATGTACTTGCACCAGCCCTATGTGATCGGCTGTGCATCTCTGTGACAAGCCCGTGACACTTCCATAAGATGCTACTGTACATCTCTGTGCATCTTTTTAGACAGTCCTCCTCCAGTCAATGTCTAGGAATGTCCCTTGCATTTCTGATAGGGTGCATCTAAATTTGTTGTATGACTCTGAAGGAACAAATTCGGGACACAAGCATGGTGTGACTCAGGGGATGCAGTCAGGATATCCCGACACTGCAGGCCCGGCATGGGACTAAAGATAGGTGTCGAAATCCAGATGCCTGTCATTAGCCCCACTACAAAATCCCGACACACTGCATACCGAACGAAGGTGAGCCAGGTGTCTTAGGTTCTAGCCACGGAGGGGCAGGGTTAGGTTTAGGGACCCCCGGGGGTACTTAGCATTAGGCACCCCCAGGGAGGGTTAGGGTAGGAAAAGGGGGGGTTAGGGTAAGGTGCCACTAGAGGGGGTTAGGGTTAGGCACCCCCCCAGAAGGGTTAGGTTTATAGTGTGCAGGGAGGGGGGTTAGGGTTAGGCACTAACGGGGGGAGATTAGGGTTAGGCACTAGCGGGGAGGTTAGGGTTAAGCACAGCTAAGGGAGGGTTAGTGTCCTTACCAGCCCTAATCGGGATTTGCCTCCTTCGATCTTCTGGTATCGGCATTACATACCGATTCCTGACTCAGATGCACGCACAGATTTAAAACATTGCCCAACTGCATACGACATCGGCACCTCTGAATCAGACCCATAGTGTCTTTACAATACATACTTTCCTTTATCTGGTTGCTTTACTATGAACCCCATGGGCCAAATGTAATACAGTGCGAGTATTAGTTAAAAATCCAACTAGCACCTTCTCGCGTTTTTTGAAGGTGCGAGATGGTGCCGGGACTCGCAAATGTAATATCCTGCAAACTTTTGAGCTCATGGCTACAACACTATGCAAATGTGTGGCTGTATTTCCTATGTAACCTCATACCTTTTAATGCAACTAGCATTAAAAGGTGTGTTACACTTACACAGAAGCCTTCAGAGATCAGTGCAATCTGTGAAGGCTTCTGTGTGTTAAAAAAAAGTAGCGACACTAAAAATTAAAAAAAAACGTGCCCCTCCCACAGAAGCATAACCAGCCCTGGGCTCTGTAGAGCCTGTGCTGGTTCTAAAAATACAGTGGATAAAATGTGTAGGGGTCTCCTGTATTTTAAGTACCAGCACAGGGCTTTTCTAAGCTGGTCCTGGTAGTGCAAATACAGGAGACAAAACGAGTAGGGGTCCCCTGTATTTTCTATAACCATCACAAGGCTCTTTCTAACCCTTTCACCGTGACCCCGGCAAAAGCATTAAACCTGACCACTAGTCAGCCCAGGTCAGGGATCCCTGGGGAGGTGGGGACCCGCAATAAAACGCTTTCCCTTCTCCAGGGCCCCCCAGATTTGGGCTGATAGCCCGGGGCTACCCCTGGGTTGATATGTAAATGTGGTGTAAAAAATGGAAATAAAAATATTGTCTTTTGCAGGAGAACTACAGGTCCCAGTAAGCCTACCCCGCATGCTGGTACTTGGAGGACCACTACGGACCCACTGGTACCTGTAGTTCTACTGCAAAAAAAACCCGGCAAGACTCTACAATTTTATGTAAACATACATGCACACTCATATACACACTCACACTCACTATTACACATACTCACCTAGTATCCCTGTAGCCATTCGCACCCACTTTTCCATGTAGAATCCACGGATACCTGAAAAAAAACAAAAAAACAATACTCACGTCTTCCTATGCGCAGCTCACGTCCTCTTCAGTTCATGTAGGCATCCAGGGGGTTTAAAAAAACACAAAGTCCCGAAACCAGTACGGGCAGGAGGAAGAGTATGTTTACACATACCCTTCCTCCACGTGAATGACCAGGACCCATGTGTGCCTAGTCATTGCAGGAGCCGCCAGCCACTCAGTGGGCGCCACCGTAGGAGCTGCCCGCTGATTGGCTATGTGTGGTCAGCCTGTCTCCCCCATAGACTTCAATAGTGTGAAATCTCCATTGAAGTCTATGGTGGGAACCGTTACATTGTAGCCAATGATGTAACCGCAAGGTTCACCTCAATTAACTTTGCAGTTACATCATTGGCTACAATGCAGCAGCAGTTCCCACTATAGACTTCAATGGAGATCCACGTCTTTTTTTTTTTTTTTTTTTTTTTACATACATACACACAGAAACATGCACGTATCATATGGATATGTGCATGTGTCTGTGTTACTCTGACCTGTTCAGGATAAACTTGCTATCCTGAAGCTGGTCTATAGTTTTTGTGATTTCTCAGGCAGTAATATGTGCGGGTGAAGCACTCGCACTCTATTACATTGCTCGAGTTTTATCTTGAGTATGGGAAAACGCCTGGATGCGAGATGCTTTTTTTTTGCGAGTTATAGTAAAGCCTGAAAAAATCTGAGTTTTACTATAGTCACACCCTATTACATTTGCTAGTGAGTAAAAAATGTGAGTTTAGCGCTAATCTCGCATTTTGTTACAAATTCGTACTCTATTACATTTGGGCCTATATCTCTGTTGTTTTTTTTTAATGCAGACGCTTCCCTCAATCTCTTTACTGACAAATAAGCAGGCAATTTCATAATTTTGTCAGCTCACATGTTATCACATAAAAACAGCAACTATTTAATATACTGTACTAATTCAAAAGTCATTTACTTACTTAAATTTTAAATTGAAGTTTTTGCCTAAGGATACATGCTTTATGGATTTACTTCTTCCAATTGATAATATCAATGTCACCATTTCAGAGTTAAAACCTAGAAAACAGAAAATAGATTATTATCAAGTCTATTGAGTCAATTATCAAATGAATAACTGTATTTCTCATCTTGTCAATATAAATTTTAACCCCTTAACTGGCGATGTTGCATGTGATGCGACCGCAGCCATGTGCTCTGCATGTGGGGAAGGGGAGTATATGCCCATGGGGGGATTTAGCATCAGTATGGTTGGGGGTAAAATAAAGCAGTATTATGCTGGAGGGGTAAGGAGTTAAAATAATAAAAAAGAAATTATACTGGTCACAGGGTAGGAGAAGGGGGGCTTTTAACAGGGGGGATGGTTGATTTAAAAACAGGGATTTTCTTTACTACTAAGGGGGTGTAGGGGGGTACTATTAATAGGATTTATGACCACAGGGGAGTCTATTGCCAATGGGGGTGGCAAATTATTTTAAATGGGAGTCTATGGACAAGGAGTGATAAGAAGGGTGCAAAACACCCCTCCCCCAGATATATATTTTTAAATAAAATACTTAAATATATTTTTAAAAATACTTTTCAACTTTATTAAATTTAAAAAAAGACAATTACTGAGCGGTTTTTGGAAACAAAATATGTTAGTTAAATTGTTAAACCTGTGTCTATTTAAGAACTATAAAAAGTAGCTGACAACTGCAGTACTTTAAAGCCAAACAGTTATTGGCATATGAGTGTTTATTAACAGACCTCCATTTGTATACTGTAAATGTAGGGGCCAAAGTTGAACGCAATTTACGCCAAACATAAATGATATGCAATTAGCATAGTATGCTAAAACGCATATTCTCCATAATTAACTTAAAATTTACTAAGGGACATACTTTGCATAAGCTACCCTAATAGTGCAACATATAATGTAGTGAGTCCCTTACATTATATTTGTAGCTGCAGTGTACTACTGTGGGGATTCCCCTTGGCTGGACTTTACCATGGCTCAGAAGTGGGAACATTTTACTGTACAAATAGAAAAGCTAGGGCACTTTGGGTCTTTGTAAGTAGCATGCTGCATCGACCTTTGTGTGTTTTTTTTCTTACCAAGTCAATATGCACATGCTAGCTGATTCACCACAACATACAATGTAAGATGCATTAACATGCCCTTACTGTACTTCACCCTGTCCTTCTCTTCCCCATTTGGACCATCGATCTATAGTTAACACCTGATGGCCGATGATTTTGCCACTGATGGCGAACATCCAACTGATGAGTCCATATACAGGAATAAATATAGTTTGAACAAGTGTTTATTTGTAACATAAATTACTAGCTAGTTATTAAACTACCAGAAGAAAACAAAAAATGGACAGATGTCTTGCGCAGAAGCATACTGCTTAGCTCCACAAATTGTTTTTATGTATTTTTACTTCAGAGATATATATATATATATATATATATATATATATATATATATATGTAAGACAAAAAGTGAGAAAAAAGCGCCTCATAGTGTATTATTTAGAATAATTTGGATATTTCATAGGCAGAGTAATAATTATGCGTACCATATATGATATCAAATCATGCACGTAGTGGTATTGCTTTATCAGGAGGTTCTAGAAGAATGGTCAACCCCTTTTCTACGCTCCCCTCTGGATATGTGATGGTATCTTGCAGTAGTCACATACATATAACGAAATTGTATGCACTCATGGAATAACTTGTCTACACATTTATTCACAAACAACACATATACAATAATTTACATTTCAGAAAGTGCTTATCTGTAATCAGCTAAGATGTCCAGAGTATGGATGTCACATACAACCCCAATGCGTTTCGTCACTTACGCTAGCAGTAATCTAGCAGGACTTCATCAGGAGGGTACTATCAGAACTACCTTACCCAGTATTTATACCTAGTATAATGAACTAATCAAGCCATATATGGCGTTTCTGGCTGTCGCCGCCATTTTTTATGATCCACTGCGCTTGTGCGGGATCTTCTTGCCATCGCAACATTATGCTAATATTGTGCCCATAGTGATTATACAAGACAGACTTTGCCGTCCTTCTATAGTCCCGTGCGCATGCGCGGGACTTCTAAGCACTCGCGGCAGTACGAAAAACCCGTAGCGGGAGTCACTGACGTCCGGCGCTAGCACTATATAAGTGCTAATGTCTGCATCTGACGTTATTGGACTGGCACTAGAGTTTAGCTCAAAGGATTGAGACCTCATTTATTCTGACACGCAGCCATTTTCTTAAGGTTCACTGGGCATGGCCATTTTGGATTGGATTAATTCCCTATAAACAACAGGGAAAATGTGCAAATTGGGCTCTGTGAATCTATATACCAACTAGCAATGACAACCCTTATTTCACTCTACTGACTAAAATCAAATTGTTTGTATGAATAGTTAAAAATTGACTAGCATGTTAATTTAAAATACATCTAAAAGATATTAACATACAGTAATATTAAAATTAAAAGAACACCAGTTGCTGAAATCATTACAAATAGATCATAAGTAATTATAAAAAGGGTGTTAATTGATAAGACTCATTAAGACCATTGGGGACCATAGTATTCAGGGTAAAGATCCAATACATTTCTCTTTTGGGAGAGCTTCCTTTCCCGATCGCCTCCCCTTTCTCCCATTTGAACCAAGGCTTTGAGGATCTGCATTGTGATGTTTAAGAAATGTCTGGGTACCAAATGGTTTTCTACTGTATTTTTAATTCTCCTAACATGTTCCTGCACTCATAACTTGAGATTTCTCTTTGTCTTCCCTATGTACTTTAAATTGCAGGAGCATTCCAATTGATAAACTACCCACATTGTCATACAATTCATTCATTGATTGATTTTAAACTCTTTTGAATTGTCATGATTATGGAATTTGCTAGAGACATTGCTAACATACTGGCAAACATTACACTTATTGCATTTAAAAAACTCTTTCTTCTTTTGCATCCACAAGTTGTTTGTTTCTTTATTACATTTCAACATACTTGGAGCCAAATGATCTTTTACATTTCTTGCCTTTCTAAAAGCTAACAAGGGTTTTTCAGGTAGAATAGTATTTAAAATTGTGTTGGTTTAAGAATACTCCAATGCTTCACGGGCCTGGCTTGAGGTGCGTCACTTCCGGTATGACGTCACACTCGTGGCCGGAGATGCGGCGCTGCACGCCGGGGATTGTTGGGAGAGGAGGCGGGTAAGTTCTGTCACATTTGTATTTAAGTATGCACTGTACACTGTTACTTTTGTGTGTCCTGAGGAAGAGGACTGGACCCCGAAAAGTTGATCAAAGCACCTTATATTTTTCACGACTTATTCAAGACTTATTCAAGACTTGGGGCTCTATTTATTAACATTATTTTTACTAAAATAAAGTGAAAAAGGGTGTTTTCACACCCTTTTCACATTATTTTAGTTTCACCTGTATTTATTACAGGGCAATTGGAGTAGAATTAGTAAAATTCTACTCCAACCCCCAGTATCACTTATTTTTAGTAAAGCAGATCGCATTTCCCATAATTGTAATGGGAAATGTGATCTGTGTGCAAGTTACTAAAAATAAATTGTAAAAAAATACCGGGGGAAGCCCTGTGATAATAACGCCACCTGGAGGTGGCGTTATCCAGGGTCTCCCCCGGTTACCGGGCTCCCACTCTGCTCTAACGGGGAGAGCAGAGGCGGGAGCCGGTACCAGTAATCAGCTATGTGGTCTAAAGAGACCGCAAGCTGATTGCTGTAAAAAAAAGAAAAAAAAAATTAAACATTTTTTTTCTCACTTACCTGAATCCAGGGACCGGTGATCGGGCCTCCGGTGATGGCTCCTCTCCGGTCAGCTGGTCTCCCACAGTGCACTGGGGCCCGGTCATCAGGTGATCGGGCCCCAGTGCAGTATGGGAGATCACCTGATCGGGAAGCCCGGAGAAGACCACCGGAGGCCAGGAGGATGCAGGTAAGTGTAATGAAGGGAGGGGGGGTCGCGGGGGTCTGCGATCACGGGGGCGGGGCTTAGCGCCGGGGGGCGGGGCTTAGCGGCGGTGGGGGTAGTAGCGGTGGTCGGTCGGCGCATGCGCGTGCTCTTAGTCGCGGTATTTTTTCCGAAAATACCGCGACTAGAGTGCGGATGGGATCCGCAGGGACAGAGCTTTATCGCAAGCTCTGTCCCTGCAAGGGATTTATAGTAAATCCCTGTGATATTACCTGAATTCGCAATGCGAATTCACTCGGTAATATCACACTACAATCCGCATTCAATATGCGGATTGTAGTAAAAAGAGCCCTTGGAGTGCCACCTTATTTGCTTGATATACATTGGGGTTGTGAGAGCCTTAGGAAGGCACCCAAGCAAGTGATGTTTAGGCTCCAGCTGCCTACTGAGTGCCGGCTCTGCTGGTTTTCTATATGTAAGCTGTTTGTGTTTCTTAAGACACTAGAGCTTAGCAAGGCACCTGATACAGCTGAGGATTACAATTTCCAGGACTTTCTACAGCCACCACATGTTTGTTGCACGTAAGCACTTTATTTTGTGTTTTGTGGATATACATTGGCACCAAGCACTTTATTTGCAGCAGTTGCACTATTATACTATTAGACTCTTTTTTTGAAGACACCATAGCAAGTGACTCAGTGGATGCTGTGCTGCACATGTTGCAATGCGACAACACTGACACTGAGTATTTCTGATATTGAGGCAACTAATATTTTATATACTGAGTCTGTATTTGATTGTACTGAGAATGTGACTAATGAAGATCGTTACAAGGATTGGTTTAAATTGAAAAAACGGGAGATAGATTTTCTCTATCATGGTTTGACATTGTCAGAGTACCACAGGAGCAAACAGATCCCGAGGGGGTTCAGGGTACACAATACCCCCACTATCGGGAGATTTAGTGCTCCTTTCAAGTGTTCAATGGACCTCATGCTACTTGTTATTGAGGAATCTACGAAAGAATTAAACCTCATGAAAGAAAAATTAGTGGTGTTTGAGGCAGAGCACTTGTTACCTCTGACGTCAGATCAGTCTAATAAGTGGATTGAGAAAATGCAGGGGCAAGTTGAGACGTATAGGAAGGAACTTATACAGTATAACAAAGAAAAAGTACATAAGGTGCAACAAGATTATGCTCAGCATCGGGTGTACAAATGGTTACACCATGCACCGCGTTCGTCTCAAGAGTTCCAAGGCCGCAAATGGAGAAATAGGAAAATGGTGTTGAGACCTAATGCTCCATCCAGTACTTCGGCCAGTGATGTCGAAAGCCCCCAATCTCTCCCGTTAACCTTTCCACAAAGAGGTGTCCCTTTAGGGGTGGATACCAGGGCCAGAAGGGCTGGAGCAAGACCAGACCCACGAGACAGGGGGGTCAGACGCAGAGGCAGAGGAAACAGCAGACCGCCCAGGGCCCCCAAAATCTGATCTTCAATTCATCAAAGACGCCCTTACAATGCATGAGCATCAAGTGTTAAGTAAAGGGTTGAGTTTTTGTGACGACACATAATTTCAAAGAATTACAGTGAAAATTGGATAACTACAAGTTACATCATAAATTAAGATTAAGAGAACACGTTGATAAGCAGAAAGGTGGTGGAAGAAAAGTTATTGATAAAGAAATTGGGGTCCTCCTCTACATTTGACCCACAGTCGTTTAACCCCTCTATTAAGACATTTTCTAGAATGTTGGAACAGTCGGGAAAAGAATGCACCCCCCTAGGATTTCAGAATTTGACACTGGATGAGAGCACAGCACTCAAAGTCTTAAGCTCCCGGAAAGATATCATCATCAGGGGTCCTGATAAGGGGGGTTCGATTGTTGTAGTTGATGTAGAGATGTATAGAACCGAATGTGAAAGGTTGTTGTCTGATGGTGGCACATACTCTTGTTAAAATCGGATCCCAATTGTGTGTTTCAAAAAGAATTGGAGTGTATCCTCGAAAGGGCAGTGGGAGCGGGGATAATTGATAATGAAATTAAAGGTTTGCTTTTCAAAAAATACCCGATTGTACCGATATTCTATACGATCCCTAAGATACACAAGGACACACATAGACACCCAGGCAGTCCTATCATCTCAGCCAGGGGGTCTCTGTGTGAGCTGATTGCTGTATATTTGGATGCGTTCCTGCAACCTTGTGTGCAAGGAACATTTATCCATCTTAAGGATACTTCTTTGCTGATTCGGGCTTGTGAAGAATTTGGGCCTATCCCAGATGATTTACGTCTGGCAAGTATAGATGTCACCAGTCTCTATACGTGTATTCCACACGATATGGGACTGATGGCGGTCAGAAGGTTGATCACAGGGAATCCGAAGAATGTGGGACCAGACATAGATTTCTTTATGGAATTATTAGAGTTTACTTTGTCACATACTTTCTTCATTTATGACGGTAGATTCTTTATTCAACTAGCAGGCTGCGCAATGGTCTCATGCGTGTCCCCTGCTTATGCAAATGCGTTCATGTACGGTGTAGAGCTTGATTTATTTTTCACAGAGCAACATATGAGTAAATTTGTATTCAAATAGTTTCGTTATATAGATGACATGTTGTTGTTGTGGCAGGGACCTGAACAACATTTGATAAAGCTGATTGCGGCACACAATATTTCTGATTGTCCAGCAAAATTATCTATGATAACGAGTAGATTCAGCATCAATTTTATGTTAATATATCTGTAATGTTGGGTGAGATTAACACTACGGTATTCTCTAAACCCACAGATCGGAACACAGCATAAACATTTGATAGTTCCGTCGCTAGGGGTCTCGTAGCAGACGGGCGAGCTGTCGATGTTGAGTGACAGCTTGCCCCGTTTGCTGGGCGGGCCGGGGGCGTGCCCAGCCAAACGGAGGAGTTCCAGTCGAACGCTTGCCGTTTGGGGGCGGCCCCACTGATATTATTGATGATGTCAGTGGGGAACTTCCTGCTCAAACAGAGCAGGAAGTTCCCTGGGGCGTACGAGAGCCCATACCCAACCTTAGGGTCTGGTCGTAAGCTCTGATGATCGCGATGGTGATGACCATCACAACCATCTCCCTGGTCGGTCGCTAGAGCTGTGGGTGGTAACCCACAGCCTAGCGATCGACCAGAAGGCGGCACTTAAAAAAGTGTCCGCCCTCATTCAGAGCAATCGCTTACGGCAAACGGTTGACTCTGAATGAGGTCCATAGTGTTGTAGTGCCAGGGTCCAAGAGCTATGCTGGGAGAGCATGTCCAAATTGTGGCTGTAAGCCACTGAGACTTTTATGTTTGTTTATTTTATGTTATGTACCTGTATGTGTGCAGGCCTAACATCATGCATGCTAAGGTGCAGTGTCTGCTATCATTAAAAAGACCCTGCTTTACCAAGTACCTGCCTGTCTGAAGTCATCATTTCTATACCCTGTGTTAAAAAACAATATAATTTTATATATATATATATATAGTGGCAGTATGAAGGTAAATTGCATAACTAACACAGGTATTCTGTGTGGAACAGGAGGAATCGGCCCACACAGGGGAGAAAAGCCAGGTGTGGCATGCCTAAATGCTGTGTAGAGAGTCTGTCTGCAAGACTGCAGTCAGGACAGGCTGGGGCCTGTCAGTGTGTCCAGTCCAAGTGGGACTGCAGTTAGAGACCAGTGTGGCTCGGGAAGCCACTGGTGGCTATGAAGCCCGGCTGAAACCTACAAGAGGTAGGGAGAACTCTAAAACTCCAAAGACTGTGTATATGTTACTCTGCAGGGAGCAGAGTGTGAGACTGCAAGCAGGCCAGATTGTGAGGCTGTATCTGAAAACATCTGTGGAAGCCAAAGCCAGACAGGAGCCTGAACATGAGTGGGCTGGAGCCTGTGAGAATACCTGTTAGAGACAGGACTGGGACTTTGACTCTGAGAGACTGTGGACCTCATTCAGAGTCGGTCACAAGCGCCGATGCTCTCGCAACAGACTCGATGGTTAGTCCTGCGCATGTGTAGCGGGCCGCACTGCGCGTGCGCAAGCCCCGGCGCGAGAGAGAAAATCTCTCGCTCCGGAGCTTGCTACCAAAGGGGCGGCTGTCGATGTTAATCCACAGCTCGCCCTGTTTGGTAGGCGGGCCGGGGGGTGGTTTCCAGAATGCTTGCCGTTTTGTGGGCGGCTGCACTGACATCATCAGTGATGTCGGTGGGGAGGTTCCTGCTCCATCAGAGCAGAAAGCTCCCTGGGGCTTGCGGTTGCCAAGACCCAACCTTAGGGTCTCGTCGCATCACCATCGCGACCATCAACCTGGTCGGTCATTAACCTGTGGGTGGTAACCCACAGATTAACTAACGACCAGGAGGCCGCACTTCAAAAATTAAGCGGCCTCCCTCATTCAGAGAGAGCGATCGCTTCTTGCGACCGCCTCTGAATGAGGGCCTGTGTTTGCAGATTAGCTGCACAATTATAGTTTGGGGCGAAGAAGTGAGTTAGTTGCCCTGAATGGGGACTAGGTGTTTATTATTTTTTGTTCATTTGTGTTGCATCTGATTATGCTGAAAGTAAAGCACCATTTCAGTTTATTTAACTAAAAGCTGTGTTGGATCCTGATTGCGCAGTGTCTAATGTGCTCAAATTCACCGCTCTACCGAACTAATTACCCCAAGTCATCACAGTATATATTACATATATATACATATAAAATTCATTGGTCTGTTTGTTTGTTTATCTGTCTGTCCAGTTATGCATTAGGACACCCATTCACCGATTGGGATAAAACCAATACGAGGTGGTCCAGTTGGATCCTCGCCAGGGGGGTTAGGGTCCTGTTCGGACCTCCCGTTAGTGTACACTAGGCAGAACTTTGACCCAGGGAGCATGTTCTGGGCCATCCACTGGATGAATTTGGACGAAAACTTCACAGAGTAGTAACATTGGATCCCAGAAGACATACTAGAGGGATGAAGTTCCAGTTGGACCTCCCATTGGTACACGTTGGGTAGAACTTTGACCCGGGGACGCTGGGCAGAACTTCGACCCGAGGAGCCTATTCTGGGCCTTCGAATGGATGGATTTGAATGAAAACTTCACAGAGTGGTGGCAATTGGCCTGGGATGGCTAATGGAGTGGTTGGGGTCGCAGACGGACTACACAGCAGAGTGCGCCAGTCAGAAGTTTGCCCCAGGCAGCCTGTTCTGGACCCTCCACTGGATGGATTTGGATGACATCACATAATTTGGACAAAAACTTCACAGAGTGGTAACATCGAATCCCAGAAAACATACTAGAAGGTTGATGTCCCAGTCAGAACATAGTTGATGGATTTGGACGACATCACATAATAAAATGTGATAACTTGAAGATTTTAAACCCGGGCAAAGCTGGGTACTTCAGCTAGTTTAATATATATATGTCGACAATAAGATAGAAATTATTCCAATTGCATAAATTATTATCGGTCTATATTGAGGTCTTTACACAAAATTGTATATATCAGTGCAGTGATTATTTTTTTCTATGAGGTAAGCATACACCTCTTCTCTGTTCATTGCTATAGAAATATACCATATAGACTTTCGTGGCGCTTGGCTATTTATTAAAAAAATAATCTGCATACAAATAATCAATTATGAGTTTGAAAATTTACTTTCAAGAACTACTGTCTGGAACAATCTGTGTAAATGTCATTGTGATATAGAGAAATCTGTTAACTTTTTAGATGGCTGAATTCTTTTGCAAGCCATTGTAAGTATGGTGGAAATAGTAAAAATAAAGTCCTGGTGTCTTCCATTTCAGTACCACCCGCTTCATTAATTACATTTTTCAGAGTTTCTCCTAAACTCCAGATCAGTTTACCATCCAGGGCCATAACTAGAGGTTGGCCAGAATAGCACCTGCCATAATGTTGGTTGAAGGGTGGGCGCCAGCAGCAGCTCCTACGATCTTGGATGAGCGGGGCTACTGCTGCGAAGGAGAGGGAGAGAGACTGCAGTCCTGGCACATGTGCAATAGTTCTGTCAAATGCCGGGAACGGCACAAGTAGCGGTGGCGCAGTACATGCGCAAAACACTGGCTTCAAGGGACTGCATCATCTGCAGCCCCTAGAAGTCAGAAAAGGCTGCTCAAAAGGCAGAGGAGCGGCTTCCCACTGGAAGCACACTCTCTGCTAATTGCTGGGACTGCCTGTCCTCTGTGTCTTACTGGCCAGTAGTGCTTCCAATGGGAAGTCTATGCCAGTCATAGAGTGTAGCCAGTGCAGTTATGGACTGCAACTGGCTCACTGAGGTGGCAGATTTTGTATGTGGGTGCATAACTTCATCAAAGGCTTCCAGCTCCCATCCTAATTTGCTGCAACATGCTCCTTCCTCCCTGTTTACCCCATCTGTGTCACACCTGTTTGTCTGCCCCTCCCCTTTAGAATGTAAGCTGTTACGAGCAGGGCCTCTACCCTTTTGTGCTTCTCCTTACTTTACTTTCATCTACTTCTTACCCCCTACCAGGGCACCTAACACTTGGTTGCTTATGCTCTGTTGCATATCTAGGTGTTGAGGTCACTAATGTAGCAATGTATATATATGTCCTTGTCCTATATTGTACTGTAAGTCACATGTCAAATTATTTGTTTATGTACTTTGTAAGGCACTGCAGAACACTTGTGGTGCCATATAAATAAAGGATAAAAATAATAATAACTTGGTGAAGAACTGTTTAATCTGTCCAGCTCCTGCCATCAGAAGATGCACAATGTACCACCGCAGACATGATCAAGAGTCAGATCCTTACTCAAAAATAGATGCATAATGTCACACAAGTTGGCATAGGCATTGAGGGCTACTTTGTTGCACTTTACTTACCCTTTTTGTCTTTGTTTTAATTCAGTATATTGATACATTTTACTACTATTTTGGTGCATACCATTTCCAGAGAGATCCAAGGTGCTCACTGCATTAACATCAAATATCATGTCTTGTATCACTTGGCCTCCAGATGAACGGATCTTAAGAAAAAGGAATAGAAAAAAATATTTTTTATAGCGCATCTCGTTGAAACCTGCAGTCACACAATATTTGCCACCATATTTATTTTTCTACCTACAGCTCTTATAAATAGTTTTACCAGGCATGTCAGAGTACAGTGTGGTGACATAACTCATCCTCTCTTAAATGAAAGCATATTCCTTTGATGTAAACCTGATTAGTTAACATGCCTGTGAGGACTGCACATCCCTTTACATCACCTAGGCAGATTGTTGTTACCAAAACACAGTTTATCTTATGGATGGCAATACAGACGTGTATATATACTGTATATAATCACCAAACAGATGCACTTCTTTGCAGGCACAGTATACACAAGTGATGGTAGTGCACTTCCTAATCACCAATCCACGAACACACCAATGTAGTTGGAAACATAGATTATATCACCTTAATTATTCCCATTATGGTAAGGGCAGTAGCCATATTGTGATAGGTGGGAAAAATGAAGTATTAACTGTGTGTGTGTCCTTCTCTCACGGCGGTTGGTGCTGAGTGTCCTCTCACCATGGCAGGTGGTCACTGTTGGCTCCCTGTGGAGCAGGTCCCTAGGAGACCAATCCATGGCACCAGCACACAATGACTCTAGCTGAGTACACACTTAGCGATGTGTACCCAGTCCTACATTTCATGTTTGGATGGGCGATATCGCTGATGATGTGCGGGAGTGCACATCGTCAGCGACATAGTGGGTGTACACTGGCCAATGTGCCTGATAAGGTGTTCGATCCGCTGGATCGGACGACATATCGTCTACTGTGTACCTGGCATTAGCTTTAACTTATCTCTAAATAAACATGCCACCTGGCAACATTTAAGAATAAAGGGACTAACTTATAGAACAATTAACATAAATAAGCACGGCATAAAATAACATGAACACAGAGGGCCAAATGTAATAGGGTGAGAGTTTAGAAAATGTGGGAGATTAGCAGAAAACTTTCACACTTATTAAACTCGGCCAATGTAATAGCGTCCGAGAACATGCAAACTAGACTTAAAAAACTCTCACGATTTAAATTCTCACCCAGATTGTTTCCCATTTTGAAGATAAAACTCAACCAATGAGTTTACTGCTAAACACTCACATTTTCTAAGCTCTCACCCTATTACAAAAGCCCCAAAATCCAAACTGGGCCTAATGAATGGAGCCCACCCTCTTTCTCCATTCATAAATCTCAGGAACCCTTTTCCAGCTTTGTCAAAAAGCCCACAAAGCTGTTAACACAAACAGTTTCCTGGGGAACTAGGAACCTAGGGCAAATAATAATACTAAGTCTGCCTTCCACCACTATACCAGTGATCTTGTCACAATATATATATAGTCCAATACTGGCACTCACTGTGGTTAACAAGAGATTCTGTGAGAGGTGCCCACTGAATTACCAGCGGTATACTGGAATATGCAGTATAAGTAGTAGCGGACCTCCACTCTAAATAACGAGGCTTTACACTAGCATATCTTGCAACTTTTTAGCGCCTTTATTACTGCGCTTTTGTCAGGCACAGCAAAGAATACAAACAAATATACAAACCACCATTAGCAAAAAGGGCACCAAATTGGAGTTATCACTTTATTCCAAACCAACAGACTGCAACAACCCTTAAAGCAGGGTTACCCTACTCACAATTCCTGCGCATGTTGCGCATTACTGCGCATTATTGCGCCATCAATCAATTGATTCCATGGTGGCCAAATTCCAAGAAAGAGGTTACCAACTGGCCCTGGTAACCAAACAGAAAGACAAGACACTAGCTAATCCGATTGATAAATTACTTAGGTTTAAATAAAAAAAAGATAAATGAAAATCAAATACATGGGTGAGCACTTATAACCATCAGAGTACATAAATCAACCGGGATGCTAAGAAATTATTACCAGTGACCCAGATTTAGAATCCTTACATCAAACTAAATTGATGCCCTGCTACTGCAGGTGCAAAAACATTAGGGAGCATGTGGTAAGAACTGATATAACGAATATGGGCAAAAAACCTAACACCACTGCCCCAATTGTCTGACGTGCAGGTATCTAGAACCTGGTACTTTCTTCTATCATCCTCTAACAGGCAAGAAATTAAAAAACACCACCTCACTTGCACTAGCAAGTACATGATACATATGATCACTTGTCCTTGTGCTTGTCATTATATAGGAAATACAGAACATCAGTTCAAGGAGCACATGGCGCTCCAGATATCGGCTATTAGATCTGCTATCTCTAACAGCTCTAGTGATCAACCAGTGGCACGTCACTTTGCGCTGGCTAACCACAATGTAATGTCCATCAAATACCATATTATTTATCATGTCCCACCCATAGTTCGGGGAGGTAATCATAGTAAAAAATTACTACTGTACAGTTGGATTCATAAATTGGGTACCCTGGAACCAAGAGAGTTAAACAAAACCCTAGGTCTACACTGTTTTCTATGACCCTCACCGAGGGGCCTATTCTTCATCACTTAATTTATACAAAAGCAGATGAAAAATAACAATTTCACCTAATTTTGAATAATTTAAGTGTCAGTACCATTTATCAATCATGTAATGGAGGAGATATCACAGATATCTCCTGGTTACAATTGTGCCTCATCAAGTTCCATAAATGCATTTTTCAGAACTTGTGAGTGATACTGCATGCCACCCTGAGATGGCGTACAGCACCCGATAACATGCACAAGCTGCCATTTACATGGCAGCTTGTGCAGCAAAGGGATCTCTGGCTGTCACTGGCTCCCTCCTGTGCTCTTCAGCTGGTGGGAGCTTGTGCTGGAGGGGTGTTGGCGGCGAGGCTAGAAGCAGCGGTGGTTGAGCAAGGAAAGGGGTCGGGGATCAGACTGCAACGGCAGGTTACGGGTGGAGGAGGAATGGCTACAGACACCGGCGGCCGCGGGGAGCCAGGACTGAAACTAGCAGCCTTGGGGGTAGGAGGGCTGGCGCTGGACACTGACATTAGCGGTAGAGGGGAAGGAGGAGGAGGGGGGGAATCAGTCGGCATTGACACCAGCGGCAGCGAGGGAATGGGGATCGACCGTCACTGACCCCAGCAGGAGCAAGGGGAGGGGCATCGACTGGCACTGACACCAGCGGCAGCGGGGGGAGGATCGGCCGGCACTGATACTAGCGGCAGCGGGGGGAGGGAGGAGGGGACCGGACGGCACTGACACCAGAGGCAGCAGGAGGAGGATCGGCCAGCACTGACATCAGGGGAGGAGGAGCTGATGCTGATACTGGCAGCTGCAGGGGAAGGGAGGCGACTGCGGTGGGAGGGGGATGGAGGCCGGCACTGACACCAGCGGCCACGGAGGAGGGGGTTAATGACAACGGGGACACATTAGAGAGGAGCCGGCAGCAGGGGTGGTGGGCAGTGGCGTAACTAGGTCAGGGCCACCGGCCACGGAACTGGCCCGTCCTAGTTAGCCAGTGTAGTGCCCAGGGCCTGCTCCAGTGGTCGAAGCACCCTTGTGCTGGCTCTTCGCTGTGTGCCCTCACATCGACCGAAAATAATTACCTTAGGCCTAGCCCCCTATGTGTTATTTGGAGGTGCGCCCGCATGGCACGCCTCCAAATAACATCAGGCTGGGGGAGCCTCCCTAGCTGGGCTTCCCGCAGCTCTCTCGCATCACTGAATGGATGCCGTGCGCATGCCCGCAGCATCCATTCTGCAGCGGTGGGAGGCCGCAACCTCCTGATTTGATCACCCGCGGGCCACTTCGGCCCACAGATGGAACAGCGGTACAGCACTGTCCTGCTGAAATCGGGATGTTGAGGAGGGGTGCGCTCTCTATAGGTGGCACCCCTGTTTGACCGCACTGGTCGAACACCCCTAGAGCCGGCCATGGTAGTGCCGACCGCAGTGAGTGCGGTCAGCAGTACACATTACACAGGATCGGCGCTAGGCTTCCCTGCACCCAGTGCCATGCTGTGCTACACAGCCGAGCCCCTTCGCTCCCCCTGAGCGCTTACCCAATAGCGACATGCGGAGGGTGGGAGGTGGACTCAGGCTGGTGCATTTTTACACACACATGTGGGGGTTAATCAGCAGCCAATGAGAGTCAGACAGACTCTCATTGGCTGCTGTGCCCACTGCATGTGCCAGGCTGGAGCTCACTCATTAGCTCCGCCTTCCGGCCTAAAGCAGAGCGTGCCAGCCCAGGAGGTCTGATGTTTGGCTGCAGGAGCAGTGGCCGAAGCGTGGATTCAGGTAAGTGTATTTTTTTCTTTTTTTACTTGTATGTGTCTGCACTACATTGGAGGGGGGGCACTACTGGGAGCACTATGGGGGGGCCTCTACATGGGGAGACAACTATTACTGGGGGCACTGCATGGGGGGACCTCTACTGGGGGCACTACTGTGGGGGACCTCTTCTGGGGACTACTGCTGGGAGCTACTACCAGGGGGCATTGCATCGGGGGGGACCTCTACTGGGGACTACTACTGGGGATGGCTACTACAGGGGGCACCACTACTGGGGACTACTACTTGGGCTACTACTGGGAGCACTATATAAGGGGCATACTACTAGAGGCACTGCACTGGGGGGACCACTACTGGGGGCACCAAATAGGGAGGACCACTACAGGGGGCATTGTATAGGGGGGATCACTACTGGGGGCCTGCATAAGGGGGAACACTACTGGGTGGCACTGCAGGGGGGGAACTACTGCTGGGGGCACTATATAAAGGGCACTGAATAGGGGGTACCACTACTGGGGGCAATAATTAGGGAGGACCACTATAGGGGACACTGGATAGGGGGGATCACTACTGGGGCCTGCATAAGGGGGACCACTACTGGGGGCACTGCATGGGGGGGACTACTGCTGGGGGCACTATATAAAGGGCACTGCATAGGGGGTACCACTACTGAGGGCACTGCATAGGGGGGAACTTTTACTGGGGGCACTATATAAATGGCACTGCAAAGGGGGTACCACTACTGGGGGGACTACTACTGGGGGCACTATATTAAGGAGCACTGCATAGGGGGGACCACTACTGGAGGCATTGCATACTGGGGGTACTGTATAAGGGGAACTACTGGGGGCCTGCATAAGAGGGACCACAACTAGGGACATTGCATACTGAGGGTACTGTTTAAGGGGCACTACTGGGGTTAAGGTACATATGGAAAGGAATGTTCAGAGTGACGAGAAAGGGGTGTGTGTCATGTTGACACGCCCATTGTGACCACGCCTATTTTTCACAGCGCGAAGGAGAGGATGCAGGCAGAGAGGGGATACAGAGGAAAAGTATCACATATCTGAAAAGATGTCCTCGCAGAAATAGTTTTTTTTCGGAAGTGATACTTTTCCTGGACGCTCGCTATAGCTGTGGGTGGTCACCCATAGCTATGCGAGCGGCCAGGAGGCCGTTCTAAAAAAAAAAATAGCCCGGCCCTGATTTAGAGCGAGCGCTCTGTCAGAGCGTCCGGCTCTGAATCAGGGCCCCAGTCGATGTCAGATATCGTTATCTGACATGCGGAAACGCGCATCGTTGGTCGATGCATGCCCAACATGTGAACGATTGAACGATTTTTACAGTTGTTTATTGTTCATATTTTTAAGAAAATCTGACCGTTTGTATGCAGCATTAGTTCAATCAGGTAACTGTATTATTCATCAACTATTAAGTCTGCGCTCTCGGAACATATTACCTACATATCATACATCAGAATGTTGATGTGATGTTCCAGCATTTACTGTATGTACATGATCCTGGTCTCTATAATACAGGTAAACACTATCTAAGAGGACATTATCTACTAGATTTGTTCGTTACATTGCTGTGCCTGACAAAAGTGCTGTAATAAAGGCGCTGAAACGTTGCAAGATAAGCTAGTGTAAAGCCTTGTTTTTTAGTGGAGTGTCACTGCTACTTATACATATATAAATGATGGGGGGGCACAAATTCTCTTTCCCGCACAGGGCACCAGAATGCCTGGTTACAGCACTTGTGACAGGGTAGAATCCCCTTGGGGCTGGTTTATGTTGGGGAACTGCAGTCATTTGGGGGGCTAGATAAGGAGCAGTGAAGGCAGGAGGCTAGCAAGAGGAGCATAAAAAGAGGCAGCAGAGAAGAGAATGGGGTCTCTACCCATATGGAATAGAACTGTGCGCAGGAGCAGCCATGCAACCTGAAGAAGAGAAGTCTACCTGCAGGAGGAGCAGCGAATGCGGACCAGGACCCGGAAGGGGATGGTGTGTACTGAGCCATAGGAGAGAAGTGATGGTGGATCCCTCCTGAGGGCCATGAAATGTCATTTGGCCAGGGGACCACCATGGAGAGGAGATTTGGGTTCACCTCCCACTATAGACAGATGTCATCACAGTTTGCCCAAGGAACTGCCACCACCAAAAAAGGACCCCACAGTGAGCTTCTCCTGTGAAGACCTCTGCTTAATGGCAAGGACAGTCACAGTGCTACAGTAGCCTCGCAAAAGGACCCGGACAGCACAGACAAGACCCTGAGAACCCATCTGAGAGGACCCCGTTGGCTGTAATAGAGCAGGAAGTCCACTACTGACATCAATAGTGATGTCAGTCAGCCCTCCTACAAATGCCAGGCGTTCAATCAACATCGACAGCCGCCCCGTCTTGTTCCGAGCCCAGTATCGACTGAACTTCAGTTGCTCAGCGGGGCTCACGCACATGCACGCCGGACGCGGCGCATGCGCAGTGGGCAACCATCTGGCCACTTGCGAGTGCACAGTGCTTGGGAGCGGCTCTGAATCGGGCCCAATGTGTGTTGGGGGTCTGGGTACTTTATGTGTTAGTAATGTGTTATATCTTAGGGACAAGTTGTTGCTGTGAGAGCTAGGGTGGAATTTGCAGGGAGAAGTACCTCTAGAAGAATATTAATTCATAATATAGTTAATGTTCAGATTTGCGTTCATATTTATTTCTAATATGCTAATGTTACATGAAGAAGAGTATTAGTACATACTATAGCTACTGTGTAGACTCATACTCATATTTAATTGCAGATATGTTGATGCTATGTGCAGAAGAATATTAGTTCATACTATAGTTACTGTGCAGCTTTATATTCTTATTTATTGCTGAAATATTGATGTTATGTGAAGAAGAATGTCAATTTATGCTCTGGTTACTGCGCTCGTTCCGGCCTAAATTGCACACTGATAAACTGGTGTTACTCTAATAGGTTCCCTAATTCAAGCAACTGCTAGGACAATTTATTTGAAGATTGTGGTTTTTCTGACCAGTCACAAACACTCCAGCTATACTGACACACTCTCTCATGCTGTGAAGGAGATCGCAATGGCTAATTTATGCATGCCCATGAAATGTGATGATGCTGATGTCATTGGTTATGCTGCTAATTTAATACCTGTTGAGATTGCTGGTTTTAACTGCATATGATGTTATCCTCTGCATATTAACCCTTAAGTAATAAAGGCTGCTATTTAACACTTGTGAGCTCTTCACTGGTAAAAAAAAGTTCACCTTTCTAACCCCCCAAGGTCTAGTTCATTGAGCTCTGGGTGCCCCCCTTTGTTAAAAAATTCCTGCAGTATTCTGGTTAGGCCAAAGCGGCTTGCATAGACTGTTGTGAAAGCTTGCTACTCAAGTGACTGTTTCTAGGGTACCTTCCCTGTGCAGTGGGGCAGATCTATGCCCTTGTCCGGTTATGATTAAGACTCTGAGGTTTCCTTAGACCACGAGGAAAATGTGTCCATTTCCGCGGATGTTGAGACCCTCTACTCCACAGGACTCCCCACCTCAGGTGGATGTAGGGGCCCTGATCGAAGCGGTTAAATCTGTACTGCTAATCAAGGATGCTGAGCGGGCCCCTAATTCTAGCACACCGGTGTTTAAGAGTCAGAAGAAGACAGTTACAGAATTACAACTTGAGGTCTTTGGCTGAGGCATGGGTTGGCCCTAATAGGCATTTCCAAGTTTCTAAGTGCATTGCTTCTTTTTATCCACTATCTGTTGAGGATTGGGCCAAATGGGGGTCTCCCCTTCTGGTTGATGCTCACATTGCCAACCTAGTTAAGAATACTGCCCTCCCTATCCCTAACACGGCATCCCTTAAACCTACCTCAAGCCAATTTATTCAAATGTGGGTGCTATCGCACATCTGACTCTGGCATCCGCCTGTGTAGCTAAGGCTGCCAGATGCTGGGCAGAAACCCTGTAGGATGGTCTCAGTTCAAGTACCCACAGGAATAACCTTTTGTTGCTAGTGAAGCATTGACATGCTCCACTAGCAACAAAAGATTGTTCCTGGGGGTACTCGAACTGAGGCCATTGTACAGGGTATCTGTCCAGCATCCGGCAGCCTCCTATCTTGGTGAGGCAGCTATAGACACTGGTATCCTAAACGTTCAAAGTGTTGCCGTCTTCCATGTCAGCTAGGAGAACCCTCTGGCTTCTGTCCGATCAGGCTGACACAGACTCTAAGAAGGCCCTTGAGGCTCTTCCTTATTTAGGAGAGATTCTTTTTGGTCTGGAATTGGACAAGATTGTGGCTAAGGGGAGGGGGGACTTTCCACGGCTCCTAGTGTTTTCATGAAAGTAATGGTGGTCATGGTAGCTAATTTTTGGAGCAGAGGAATCTGAATGCTGTCTCATTTGGATGACCTGCAACATTTGTCTCATGGTAGGCCTTTTCCAGTCCCACAGATGGATCTTCAATTAGAAGAAATCCTCACTGACTGCTTCTTAGGAAATGTTCAATTTGGGAGCCTTGCTGTACTCCAGAGTTCAATGGATCTTCCTCCCTGGAGACAAACCTCGGGACTTACAAGCCAAAATTTGCTTATTTTTATGTTGCCGCCAAGTGTCACTACACTCTTGCATGCAGTTCCTGGGCTCTCTGGTCTCCACCTTCGAAATGATGGAGTATGCGCAGTTTCATTCTCGGCCTCTCCAGATGTAAACTCTGGCCCAGTGGAACAAGTTCCATCTGCAGCTCAAGTCACAAATGATCGTCCATCTCTTCCTCTTGTGGTGCCTCTAAGGGTCCCACCTGGAGAGGGGCCATCCCTTTTGGGTTCAGGAATGGGTCCTCCTCATCACCGATACAAGTCTTTGGGAGTAGGGAGAGGTAACCTGTCATCAGACCTTTTAGGAAAGCCAGCTACCAATCAACATTCTGAAACTTCAAGCGGTCTTCAGAGCTCTCTGCCTAGCTTTGCCACTCCTCCAGCAATGTCCGGTCCAGTGCAGCAATTGCCTACATCAACCATTAGGTAAAACTCGCAGTGGCGGCCCCATAAAGGAGGTCATTGCATTCTCCACTCTGCAGAGGGTCATTTTCCAGCTCTGTCAGTGGTTTTCATCCCCAGAGTCCAAAATTTGGAAACAGACCTCCTAAGCCTCTGAGACGTTACTTTGGGCACATGGGCTCTACATCCAGACATCTTTCATTTCCTGGTTCTTTGCTGGGGCTTGCCAGACATCAACATGATGATGTCTCGGCACAATTGCAAGCTGCCTAGGTATTGCTCAACCGCCAGGGATATGGAAGCTCTGTGAATGCCTTAGCAGTTTGGTGGACCTTCCCTGTTATCTACATCTTTCCCCCCAAATCTCACTGATTCTGCGGATCCTGTCCTCCACAAGTTGAAGTTGGAGGGCGGCACCATGATCATAGGCAAACGCAGGGGGGGTTTCCGTCTGCCTGGAAACCCCCCTCCCCAGCACACACCATTACCACAATAGAAATATTAATATAATAGAATGTTACTAGTGCTGCATGTTCTTCTCAGTATCACAAATGAAATGATTAGCACCAACTGTGGATCTTTTACAATGTGTCAGCTAGTAATAAATATACCTGTGCACCAACTAGAAGATGTGAAAAACATGCACTGTTAGGGGTGCACTGCTATAGACCATCAATAGGGATAATAATTAATGCTGTATAATAATACACTATCCAGTACATAAGGAGACCGATATGTACATATATGTCCAGGGCAGTGCTAAGTTCTTCTGCTGCTCCTCCAGACACCCGGACTTGCTCCAATGCTCAGAAATGGTGCCCACATCTGAAAAAAGCATTCTGCTCAGACAGGATAGACCTACAGCCACATCTAATGGCTTACTGTGATCGTTGGTCCTGTATATGCTGGAATTATGCAACACAATACACTTTGTATGACGCATATTGAAGCTGGATAAGTACTAATTCTGTCCTCTTCATGGACAGGCCACACTCACTCTAAAATCAAGCATTTGGAAACCCCCCTCTAGAAATCCTGCGTTTGCCACTGATGATCCTAGTGCCTCCCTATTGGCTGCAAAGGGCTTAGTACACGGATCTTCTGGGCCTTTCTCGACGCTGTCCTGTGTCTTTCTCTCAGGCTGGATTTTCTGTCTCAGGGCCCATGCTTCCATCTAGATATGGCCGTTCTCACTTTGATATGGTGGCTCTTAAGACCTCCTTTCTGAGAGCTAAGGTGTTCTCAAAGTTGGTCATTCATACTATGCTCAATGCCCAGAAACCCTCTTCTGCCAGGATTTATCACTGTGTTTGAAGGACTTACTTTAACTGGTGTTCAGCAAGAGATTTTTACCCCTGAACGTTCCGACTCTCATGAGTCCTGTCTTTCCTGTAGGTGGGTCTTGATTTGGCCCTCCACCTTTAATCATTGATGATTCAGGTTTCAGCCCTTTCTTTTCTCTTCCAGAGACAGATTGCACTGGTGCCTGATGTACGGACTTTCTTACAGGATGTCCTCCATGTGCAGCCCCCGTTTATACCTCCAGTGGCCTTGGAACGACCAGACGCCTGCAGAAGAGACTGATGTACTTTCTTCCAGACAGATCGTAATCTGGAAACCGGTGAAGATGAAGGAACTGCGTTTGAAGAAATCTCAAAAGAATTGCTCCTGGGATGAATCCCGAAATTGCAGAAAAACGGAGGATGTACAATGGCAAGAATTTTGTAGGCGTATTCAGCAAATGGCAAAAGAGACACCCAGTAGTTTTGACATTTGGCAATGAAGCAACGGAGATACTGCTCCAGAGCTTGATTGGCCCGCTCCATCTGCCCATTGCATTGTGGATGATAGCCGATTCCAGACTGACCTTGATGCCCAGATCAGCACAAAAGCACCTCCAGAACCTAGCCACAAACTGGGTACCATGGTCAGAGACTATGTCCAAAGGAAGTCCATGTGTTCTAAAGACATGCTGAAAAAAAAGAACTGCCAGTTCTTTGCCTGATGGCAGTTTGCCGAGAGGAACGAAATGCACCATCTTTGAACATTTTTCGACAATGCTCCAGAAAACTGTACAATGAGTGGAAGATGGAAGATCCACCACAAAGTCCATTGCGATATGTGTCCATGGTTTAAGGGGAGTTGGTAATGGACACAATAGACCTGCAGGCGCGGTACAGAGAGTCTTGTTCCTTGCACAGACATCACAAGCTGCCACAAACTCACGAACATCACAAGGCATGGACTGCCACCAAACGGAACGTGACAGAAGTTCTAGAGTCCTGGCAACACCTGGATGACCCCCAGCCTTGGACGAGTGGAAATCCTTAAGGACTGCCTTGCGGGATCTCTCCGGAATAAACATTAATCATCTGGACATTTCTGGAGGAGCTTCAGCCTGACATTGTCTAAGAGAGTCTGCGAAGGTTCTCATCAAGGCCAAATGGATCAGAGTAGAAGGGATGATGGTCTCCTCTTCATCAGTAGAACAAAGATCAGCAGGAAAACTACGAGATAGGGTGTCTGCCTTCACGTTCTTAGACCCAGGCCGAAAAGAGATAATGAAGTTGAACCGAGTGAAAAACAAGGCCCATCGTGCTTGCCTGGCATTCAATCTTTTGGCGGACTCAATGTACGCCAGATTATTATGATCCGTCAAAACAGACACTACATGTGTCGCCAATCCTCAAATGCCCACTTGATAGCTAGAAGCTAACCAGTGTCGCCAATCCTCAAATGCCCACTTGATAACTAGAAGTTCCCGGTTGCCAACGTCATAATTTCTCTCCACTGATCGAAATTTCCAAGTGAAGAAGGCACAATAATGTACTTTATTGTCCTTCACATCCCTTTGGGAAAGAGTGGTCTGAACTCCAACTTCAGTGGCATCCACCACCACCACAAAAAGGTCAGGATTGGGATGACGGAGAACAGGAGCACACACAAAGGCCATCTTGAGATGATTGAATGCCTGTATGGCTTTGGGAGACCAATTACAGACATCCGCCCCTTTCTTGGTCAAATCTAGAGACTATAGTGGAGAAAGACTTGATGAAGCGACGGTAATAGTTAGAGAACCCGAGGAACCACTGTACGGCTTTCAGGGAGGTGGGTTGTTCCCATTCTAAAACTTACTTCCCCTTACCTGGGTCCATGGAGAATCCCCAAGAGGAAATTATGTAACCCATGTCGAAACCGAATAATTGGGTAAGACAGAATCTGTTTGCCAATCAGGAAAACCTGCACGACGCCATCTTGTGAATGGCAGCAAGATTCCATTTTAGAAAAGAAAGCTTACACAAGCGCCATTTTGTCAAAAATACATAGTACACAATCCACAGTGCAAAATTGATAAAAGTAGAAATTTTGCTACTCACAACGCAAAGTTGCTAAAAAGTAGCACGAACAGCTTTTTAACAATCTTCCCCTAACACCTACCGATGGTGTTTAGCAGACATAAAATAACTTTCCAACACATTAAAATCACCACAGACTTATATTTGAGCAGTAGCAAAGTAGTGGTGTTTTCCCCTGCATTCACATTAACACATACGCGATGTAGCAAAAAGTAGCAAATTAGTGGTGTTTTCCCTGCACTTCATGTTAAACATAGGACAACGCAAAATAGCTATTTAGACGCACAGCTAGCTTTTTAGTGACCTTTCCCAAACCCATACTGACATGCTCACACACATACACAGAAGCCTTTCCAACTTAGTGCTGGTCGCTAAGTGTCCCACAGACCCTCAAATACACAACACAATTTAGTGTCATTTCTCCCCACATACACATTTAAAAGCAATGGTCCTGCAGCGCGAAAGGAATGATTATTACTTGGTTTAATCGCAATGTCAGCATATAAAGAAATTAATGTTTTCTGTAACTATGGCTTAGTAAATGACAATTGGACCGTGTTTGGTGCCGTACTGATCTACTCTGTTCCCACAGCGTTCTGGTGGCATCGGTGAGAAGATCAGAACATACGGCTATGAAATATGAATGTTAGAGAGAATAACTTCTTGAAATGTTGTATGCCATAGTTAGATTGGATTTATTATGCAGCGGGAAGGTGAACACAATCAGGCTGTTAGAGGCTGGGTTGAGTCTTTGCACTGACCTATGAATTGTACCGTAACGGAAGAAGCAAGAAGAGGAACCAATGAGAACCTGCCAACGTATTCTATTGTATTGCTTATCCCAGTACGGGTAAATATGTGAGTGCTCTGAAACAAGATGCCAGTCTGTGGTGTTCCTGTTATGCTGTTCGACGACATTATTGATGCCGGTATCTGGTCCCAGAGCGCACGCGTATGTATTGACTGTACCTTATGACCTAATATTTGTACAATTTATTTTGCGCTCATTGTTAGATCATAGCGTGGTAACATCTGTACTTTTACCTGAATAATAATCTTTAGCGCGTTGGACCGCTATTCAACTGTCTTAGAGTTTTATTAATGGTATAATTAAACACAACACTAATTAGCGACATCTTGTGGTTTTAGAAGGTATAGGCAGGTTTTGTCTTAGAGGTTCTAGGCAGGTGAATCTTAGAGGTTTATAGGCAGGAATGTACTAAAGGTTTATTAATGATTCAACACCCAAGAAGGAGGACTCCTCCACCTCAAATTCGTACTTTTCCAACTTAGCGCAAAGATTGCTATACAAGAGTCTTCGCAACACCTGCCTCGCTTGATGTTGATGTTGTTCCAAAGACTTTGAAAAGATGAGAATATCATCCAAATACACCACAGCAAAGACCCCCAGGAAATCTCTCAGAACCTCATTAATAAAGTCTTGGAAGACAGCCGGGGCATTGGACAGACAGAACGGCATAACCAAGTACTCAAAATGCCCTGTTTGGGTGTTGAAAGCAGTCTTCCACTCATCTCCTGTACGGATGCGGATGAGGTTGTATACTCCACGCAAGTCAATCCTAAAGAAGATAGATGCCTCTCGTAATTGGTCGAATAGGACCGAGATCAAAGGCAAAGGATATGAATTTTTCACAGTTATCCTATTAAGGCCACGAAAGTCAATGCAGGGCCGGAGGGACCCATCCTTCTTTTGGACAAAAAAGAAATCGGCACCTACAGGAGATCTAGATGGCCAAATGAATCCCTTCTCTAGAGCATCTTGGATGTATTCCTGCATAGCCTTGTTTTCAGGAACTGACAAGGCATACAGCCTACCATTAGGAAGTCTGGCATCTGGCAGCAGGTCTATGGCACAATCGTAGGGGCGATGAGGTGGCAAAACATCAGCTTTTTTCTTAGAGAAAGCCTCCACCAGAACACGGTACGGAGCAGGAATCTTAGAAGTGTCTGCTGAAATGACTGCGGTAAGTTGAACTGGACGAGACAAACAATGAACAAAACAAGAAGAACCCCACTGGAGAATCTCCCCAGTTTGCCACTGGATAACTGGATTGTGCAACTTTAGCCATGGTAAGCCTAATACAACGGGAGCCATCAGATATTGGAGGAGAAGAAATGAAAGCTATTCTTGATGCAGAGCACCCATGGTCAACTGTATAGGCGGTGTCTGTAAAGTAATAGGAACTGAAGAAAGACCCTTCCAATCAAGGCCAACGACAGTGAATGGGTTATCAAAAGGTTTAGGAAGTAGGACCAAAGTCTCGAAAAATGCCAGGTCCATAAAATTTTCTGCAGCTCCACTGCCGATAAAGGCGGAGACAGAAACCTGGCCGTCCGAAAATTTGAGCAAGATGGGGAACAGGACAGAAGTTTTTGGACAGATGGATGCAAAGCCTAGACGTAACTCCACAAACATCTAGACCTTGTCTTTTCCCGGCTTGACGGGACAGAGTTGGGCCATGTGTCCTTTACCTCCACAGTACATACATAGCCCTAGTGTGCGCCTCCTCCATTTTTCTTCTGCAGGAAGACGGTAAGCCCCCAACTGCATCGGCTCCTCTTGTTCTGCAGCAGAAACCCAAAAAGGGGAACGAGGAGCTTGCGGTGGCAGATTCCTTTCCAGCCTACGCTCCCGGAGACGACTCATGAGGTCATCCAGGGTGCTCATGGTGGGGTGTTGGACTAAGATGTCCTTGATCTGGTCTGACAACCCCCATCGGAACTGACTCCACAGCACAAGGTCATTCCATCCACGGCCCACTTCCTGAACTAAATACAGTAATCCTCTGCTGCCCGGTTCTCCTGCTTCAGGGACTGAAGGCTAGCCTCTGCCATTGCTATCTTGTCTGGGTCATTATATAGCAGTCCCAAGGCAGAGGCGTCCACCGTCTGGAGTGCTGCAGAGGTGGGAGGAAGACCGAATGCCCAAGTCTGTGGGTCCCCTTGCAGGAGGGAAATAATAATCCCGACTCGTTGACCCTCTGAGCCTGAGGAATGAGGCCTGAGCCTGAAATAAAGCTTGCAACCTTCTTTGAAGTTAACAAAGTCTTTACGACTCCCTGAGAAATGATTGGGCAAGTTAAGTTTGGGCTCGCAAACTGTAGGAGGGACGGGTGCTGCCCGCCTCTCCTCAACCTTAATAGAGAGTTCCTGTATCTTTTGGGTAAGTACCTGGATCTGGGCTGCCAGGATTTGTGCCAGATTCTCTCCGGGCTCCATGACTTATCCAGTAAGTCTTTGCTAGTCGTAGCCTGTGGGCCAAGGGTGAGATGCAGCCTTTGGGCTGTGGAAGCAGCCTTGAGGGCTGGTCTGCCTTGGCTAGTTCTGGCCTGAGGGCCAAGGGTAAGATGCAGCCTTTGGGCTGATGAGTCTCTGATTGAGTGTGCACAAAGACGTGGTGATGTTACCAATGTCGCCGGGTTGACACTGGCGGTGGTGTCCGGATTGCACACTTAGGACACTGAGTTGCGACTAGTGCCGCCAGGTTGAAACTGGTGGTGGTGCGCCAGATTGCGCACTTGGGATGCTAAGTTGTGGCCAATGTCGCCAGGTGACACTGGCATTGGTACACTGGATTGCATACCCTTGATGCAGGGATGCAGCCGGCGTTGCCGGGTTGACACAAGTCGATGGATGTTGACAGGCGCTTCAGGATAGGGAAGCGCACCGTGCCACCTAGATGACACAAGCAGCATGAGCAGGTGGAATATGGTCCGAGCCGCCTGGATGGAGCAAACGGCAGGGGACAAACAGGAGACTGGAACAACCGGAAGCATGAGTAACTATATCACTATCATCGGAGCAGCGCTGACAGCAGCAGGATATGACTTCCAGAGCCAATCCAGAGCAGCCCCAGAATAACAGACAGGAGGTAGGCATAGTCTTAACGAAAACTAGCCCGGCATTCAGCTCGCACAAATGTCCATGCGGCGGCTTATGACAGTATGGTGGTAGACAACAGGAACTAACAACATACAACAAGACTGTCATGCATTCCAAACTCAATCATTGGTGTACAACTCTTCAAGATCAGACACACCTGGATATCTTGGCGGCTTCCTCAGGAGACAGTGAGGAAGCCGCCAAGACAATTGGAGGCAGAGAAACGTGTAGAGACTCCTTTTTTTCTGCCAGGAGGCCGCTCCAAAAAGTAAGAGGGACGGCCCTGATTCAGAGCGAGCGCTCTGTCAGAAATACAGTTTTTATTGTATTATATGTTTTATGTTGATGCAATTTCTATGTGATATTATTTTGTAACTTTTATAAAATTAAATTTAATTATCTGACAGCGTCTTGAACTATCCTTTTCTGTATATTGGTTTAGAACAGCAAGATGTAAGGCAACACAATGATAATGCAGCACAATGAAGGAAACATTTTTGCCAAACATGTACCAAGAACCTCACTTCTACTCCATGTTAATTGTAGAGTTTATCAGGATTATTGTGATTATTATTGTTCTTAGTACAGAGAGTGTGCACCTGCATTCTCTGTCCCCTGCATTGTACTACACGTCTCAGCATGGTAGCAGCTCTTATTATGTTTAAAATTAGGGTGTGCAGTCCAAGCCCCCTCCCCTTTTCACTAAATTTGTGTATATATTGTACACTTGAAGGCTACCACTCTTACTGCTTGGTATTTGCACCCCACCCATCTGCTCTTAGGTTACTACATCGCCGTCTACATATTAGAATGGGCACTATTATAGGTAATTACTGGGTAAATTGACATAATGTGTTAGTATTAGGGATGTTAGTGACCCATCTAATGGGGTTCACCTTGACGCAATGGATGGGCAAACATCGTTGGCCAAACATGTATACATTTAAACATGCAATAGGAAACAGAACCAACCAGGAGTGGTTCAATGCAGGTGGCGTGCAGTGTTTGTAGTGCGCACATGCAGGTACATACAGAGATGGCAGTGGGACGTGCAGTGCAGTCAGCTGTAGTGCCATGGAAGTGTATAGTGGCACAGCTGTCAGCTGTGAATTTCCAGTTAGGCATGCTAGGCACGTAACAAGGGAAACCATTGTTTTATTGTGTATACTGTATATGTGTATGTATGTGTTAGTGACAAGATTCTCCTCCAAACCCTTAAATTCACATTTTTTCAGTAGGCAGATCACATTTCCCATATTTGTAATGGGAAAAGTGATGTGGCTCAAATTGACTAAAATTAAATTGTAAAAAAATGTGAGTGAGCCCTGTGATAATTCTGCTATCTTCAGATGGTGACATTATGGCTTCCCACCCATTTCCTATACTCCAGCTCCGCTCTGATAGAGCCAAATCTCTCATTCAAGATTTCTCCCTGGCCACCACCAGAATCTGGAATGACCTCTCACACTCCATTAGACATTCATCCAGACTCCCAGCCTTCAACTGTGCCTTTTCAACAAATTGTTGCATAGGGGGGAATTATGGGGGCGATTCAATTCAGCGTGAATTGAATAGCTTCGGGAGGAAGCTCCCGCAGCTATTCAATTCAAAATGCTCTTTAGTCGAACTAATGATTACCAACTAAAGTGCCGGCTGCAAGGCTGATTTCCAGCTTAGCGTGGCACTAACAGCCTACCAGCCGGCACTTTAGTCGGAGAATGCCGGTTCTCGCGGCATTCTCCGACTTGCAATGTAATTAAGTAGCGACAACTGGCATTCTCCGACTTGACTACTGTACTTCTGGTTGGAGTAAACATCATGCTGAATTGAATAGCTTCAGGTGCTCCCTCCCGGTGCTATTTATTTCACGCTGAATTGAATCACCCCCAATTAGCCCCGTTAAGATAATAGGTGTTAATTGATTGCCGGCAGAAGTTTGTTTTTACTGGGATTTCTTTTCAGGTGTCATGAGAACCGCACATAAATTTCTGATAAGTATGCAGCTAATGGTTGAAACCACCCAATTGATGCATAAGTTCGTGAACTTTTCACAGACTTTTTGAGTTAACACCTGGTAACTGCACTTATTGCCCCTTTTTAACATGGGGTTCGGGTGAAAATGGGAGTGTAATTTAGTAGTCTCAGGCGATAAGGCCGAGGCTACATCCCTTTTTCACCCGTGCAAACTTATTAGGCTGAATTCCCCCCATAGTAGCCTACCACCCCCCCCTCCCAACCCTCCAGTCTCTGCCTACCCTACTCTGTTCTCTTCCCTATTGTATCCACCCAAATCCACTCTAGATTGTAAAACTCATGCAAGGAGGGAACTCTCCCATTTGTCTTCGCTACATAATTATGTTAATTGACATAGAGTCGCTAATGTAATTATGTATATAAGTTTGTATCAGTCTGTATTTATGTCATGTGGTTGCTGCATTCCCTATGTACGTAACTCTTCTGGTGCCTTATAAATAAAAATTAAGAATGATAATTATTATAGTGTTTAAAATATACACTCAAACAATATTTTTAAAACATTTAATTTGTATTTACTCTTTATTGTCAAAGAGACATTCACAACATAAAATAGTTTTGCAAGTCTTTGTTAAATTAGTTGACTGTTGAGAAATGTGAATTTAGCCATATTTATTACTTCTGTCTTTTGTGGGATAAAACTTGTAATAGTCTGATAGACTAATCAAAAGGGTTGTACCAAGAAAATGTGGTCAGCTCCACAATTCATATGCTGTATGTACAGTAATAGTAGTTAGTGCATTGATGTTACAGCACGTTAAAAAAAGCTTATGGAAATGTTAAAAAGCATACCTCACAGTCGCTAAGGTCCATATGAAGATCATTGATTATATCATTACTTGTCAACCCTTGAAAAATGGATCTGAAATGAAACAAGCATACAATATTATACTAATTCCTTCTTTTGAGAATATAATATATTTTGTATTACTCTTCACCAGGGGTGGCCAAACTACGTTCCATAGGATAAAAGCAGCCAGTCCCTTGCTACAGTCAGGCCCCCCCAGGATTAGTCTGTCTAGACTCCAAAAGTAGCAAATACTTTGCGGCGGCAGCATGGGCCAGCAACTTCACTGCCGGGCCTGCCCCCTCTCAGGGCTGGACTGGTCCGCAGGGGTACTGTGGAAATACCTGGCATGCCCCACTGCCTGAGGGCCCTACCCCCTCTAATGTCAGGTTCCAGACTGTGCACTCAAATTATGCATTGTTACCTGTAGCAGTTTTTACCTTTTTCAGTCAGAGGGCAATGGTGGATGAAATGGAGCCTGGAGAAATAGGGGTTTTTACTGAAGGTGGTGGATTTACCATGGAGCTGCAGCCCTCAGTGACTCTTTCGACTGAAAGGTACATTAAGCAGAGCACCAAAGAAGTGCTTGTTAAATTATATCATCTACAAATCATCTGTCTTTTATTCTCTGTTAAGCCACTTTGAATCATTTTTTTTTTAACAAAGAATAAAAGACAGATGATTTGTAGATGATAGCATTTTTCAAGCACTTGTTAGGTGCACTGCATACATTTCAGCTGAATCAGAGTCACTAAAAAGTTCCACAAACTAAAGCATGCAAATACCGTCATGAGCTTACCGCTCTTTTTTAACTAACATCCAGACCTATATGTCCGACTTGTTTAAGGAACAATAAAGTTTTTCAACTCCGCTCTAAATAAATACGGCTCCCAGTAAGGACCACACTATCCTTGAAAGAGTACAAAATGGAAAGGATAGGTTGCTCTGCTGCTACGTAACTCTCCTTGATTGATCCACTCACAAAACTTCTCTGAATCACAAAACATTTTTACACACATAATAAAATTTACATAATTACATACATAATTAATATCTATATGAAGAATAGAATTTATCAAAATTGTTGCAATTACTGTGACAGCTCTGAGTAGCTGGAGTGTATGTATATATAAGTAGATACAATTAGATTTAATTGCTCACCGCTCAATGTATCAACTGTGCTTGATATCCAATAAGTTCATCCAAGTATCAGCGTTTAAGTTGATAATACACAAAAGTTCCTTTTGTTAAAGTAAAACACTTATTAAATTGCGCCACCGTAGATCCATCAAAATAACTCTTCTCACAGCGAGATATTAGATAATAACAATCCCCCTTCAATTGGGTATCCAATAAATACACACGTGGATCTGTGTTTGGCTGGGATCTGTGGTGCGTCAGAACTATTTGTATAAATTTGTATTTAGCGCTAGATGTATTAGGCAGAGTCACTCGGTTATTGTCCACACAGTGACAGCTTGTTGGTAAATATCACCTCCTGGTAGTGAGGCAAGGTGGAGGCTGTAAACAGGGCACGTACCTGACCGGCACCGTGATCTAGCACCGGTCTCGTGTCCTCGTTGGTAATACAGGTTGTACCGCTCTGACTTGCGACCTTAGTGTCAGCTGGTTAAGCTTTGATGATGGTTGAGTGGGGTAGCGGCTGCAGACAAGGCACGCACCTGAAGTTTGGTACGATCTGGCAGCGGTCTCGTGTCCCCACTGTTGGTGCAATTTCCACCGCTCTCCCCCACGTCCTGATTAGCAACTGGTTGTACTCTCAGTGAGTTGACACCTCTTGGCGCTTGTAAAAAAAGTTGGCGGTGGATGGCAAATAGAGTAGAATTCAAACTCCAGGTGCTGACGGAACTGGTCACTGTATATAGAACCCCTTCAACGAGTTTTGCTCCTCTCTGGGAGCTTTTTCAAGTTAGGGGTACTCCATCTATATCCAGTCTTTAAATAGGGATTTGATTAACTTCGAACAGCATGAGCTGGATTTACTTAATTACTTCAATTCTCTTTTTAACTGATTCAGAGAAGTTTGACTACAATCATTTCAATATATACTGCACATATACTATACATATCAAATCCATATATCTCATCCTTGTAATTAATAACTCAAATGTCACAAATACAATAAGTACAGATTATATATATATATATATATATATTTATATATATATACACATACACACAGTACCAGTCAAAAGTTTGGACACACCTTCTCACTCAATGGTTTTGTTTATTTAAATTATTTTCAACATAGTAATACTGAAGACATCAAATATATTAAAGAACACATATGGAATTATATTGTAAGCAAAAAAGTGTTAAAAAATCAAAATATGTTTTATATTTTATATTCCTCAAAGTAGCCCCCTTTTGCTTTGATGACAGCTTTGCACACTCTTGGCATTCTCTCAATCAGCTTCATGAGGTAGTCTCCTGTAATGGTTTTCCAACAGTCTTGAAGGAGTTCCCAGAGGTGTTAAGCACTTATTGGGTGCTTTTCCTTCACTCTGCAGTCCAACTCATCCCAAACCAGCTCAATTGGGTTTAAGTCGAGTGATTGTGGAGGCCAGGTCATCTGACGCAGCACTCCATCACTTTCCTTCTTGGTCAAGTAGCCCTTACATAGCCTGGAGGTGTGTTTGGGGTCATTGTCTTGTTGAAAAACAAATGATGGACCCAGTAAGCACAAACCAGATGGGATGGCATGGCGCTGCAGAATGCTGTGGTAGCCATGCTGGTTAAGTGTTCCTTGAATTTTGAATAAATCACCAACAGTGTCACCAGCAAAGCACCCACACACCATCATACCTACTTCTCCATGCTTCACAGTGGGAACCACACATGCAAAAACCATCCGCTCACCTTCGTTATGTCTTACAAAGACATGGCGGTTGGAACAAAAAATCTCAAATTTGGACTCATCAGACCAAAGTACAGATTTCCACTGGTCTACTGTCCATTCCTTGTGTTTCTTGGCCCAAACAAATCTCTTCTTCTTGTTGTTCATCCTCATTAGTGGCTTTTTCACAGCAATATGACCATGAAGGCCTGATTCACACAGTCTCCTCTGAACAGTTGATGTTGAGATTTGTCTGCTACTGTACTTGAACTCTGTGAATACTTTGTGTGGTCTATAATCTGAGGTGCTGTGAAGTAGTGGTTTCTGAGGCTGGTAACTGTAGTGAACTTATCCTCTACAGCAGAGGTAACTCTTGGTCTTCCTTTCCTAGGGCGGTCCTCATGAGAGCCAGTTTCATCATAGCGTTTGATGGTTTTTGCAACTGCACTTGAGGATACATTCAAAGTTCTTGAAATTTTCCATATGGACTGACCTTCATGTCTTAAAGTAATGATGGACTGTCGTTTCTCTGTACTGAGTTGAGTGGTTGCTGCCATAATATGGATTACAACAGTAGTCAAATTGTGGTGTCCACTGTGTACTAACCCTACCTCTGCACAACACAACTGATGGTGTCAAACACATTAAGAAGGCAAGTAATTCCACAGACTGACTCTTGACAAGGCACACCTGTTAATTCAAAACCATTCCAAGACACTACCTCATGAAGCTGATTGAGAGAATGCCAAGAGTGTGCAAAGCTGTCATCAAAGCAAAAGGGGGCTATTTTGAGGAATCTAAAACATAAAATATATTTTGATTTGTGTAACACTTTTTTGTTTACAACATAATTCCATATGTGTTCTCACAGGATTGATGTCTTCAGTATTAATCTACTATGTTGAAAATAATTTAAATAAACAAAAAACATTGAATGAGAGGATGTGTCCAAACTTTTGACTTGTAGTGTATATATATAGAGAGAGAGAGAGAGAGAGAGAGATGTAATATACAATATGCAATCTAAAATGAAATCTGAAAATTATATACTAAACAATACATTAATATGAATATACAGTATATATATATATATATATATATACACATATATGCATACATATATATATATATATATACATATATATATATATATATATATATACACACACACATGAAAAGATATATATATATATACATACATACAACACAGTTACTGCTGGGGCGCTTTAATCAGACTCTAGAACAATGATAAAGTCTTTATATTCCTTATGTTGTATAATACAATCACTTCAAGGCTTAAAAGGTTCCGATTCTTTTTCTCTTGGAGATTAAAATCACCGATATTTGTGGTTATTAAAAATGAACCACATAAACAAAGTCAGAAATCCACTGCACTCGCCACTCCCAGACTTGGGGTGCTGACCTGCACTCGCCATTCCCAGGAATGGGGTGCAAGTGGCTTGTGACCACATTGCTTAAATAAATAAAATCACAAAACTCAGCACTCACCATGTTTAAACACTCACAATGAAGTATAAATAATGGGGTTTTGGTTAATGGATTGATCAATGCATTTAAGCCTGCAGCCCACATCACGGGACCCCACTTCACTGCAGGACACCACTTCTCTGCAGGACACCATCTTCCTGGCCGCTCGCTATAGCTGTGGGTGGTCACCCACAGCTATGTGAGCGGCGAGGAGGCCGTTCTAAAAAAAAAAAAAGACCGGCCCTGATTCAGAGGGCGAGCGCTCTGTCAGAGCTTCCGGCTCTGAATCAGGGCCTCTATCTGTTTGTACAATTCTCTACTAATGTTCTTTTAAAGTCCATTTATATTACACAAATGTTTTATACCACATATACAACACTATAATAAAAAAGATAATTACATCCAATTATTACATCTTGAAACAAGATCCAATATTAGCAGAATGTTTGCAGGATACTCCAAACATCATATTCAAAAAGAATCAGAATCTCAAAAATATTCTAGCTCTTAGTGAGTTAAAACATACAGTTGAAATTAAAGACAAGTCTTGGCTTATCTCAAGACCCCCAGGATCCTTCTAGTGTAACAGAGGGGTGTGTCTTACATGCAAGTATATACCTAACAGATGCAACCAAATAATGTCCGGTTCCACGAAACAAACTTATTCTATTTCACAATTTGTTAATTGTGAATCAGTATATTGTATCTATGTTCTTGAATGTTCATGTACATTACAGTACGTTGGAAGAACTACTAGAGCGATTAAAACCAGATTCAGGGAACATAGATGCAATATAATCAATATAATCAATAGATTGGTGCCCCAGCAGGTCTCAAGTTAACTGTAGTGGAACATTTTGAGGGAACCAAAAGAGGGGGAGACAGGTTCAAAGAGCTATGTTTAGGAGAATTATCATGGATTTTTAAGTTGGACACACTTCACCCCAAAGGTCTAAACCTAGCTTTAGATTATTCTTGTTTGGACTAAATGAGTGAATTAATTGCGATATTGGAAGCTTCTGGTATGGCGAAGTAATACAATGCATGTTCTATATGTAAACATCATATAACACCAAAGGGATATAGGGTGAGGAGGGAGTAAGTCATTGCAAGTGGACGTCTGTTGCTGCAATATTCTTACATCCCCACAAGTACACCCCAAAATTTTCCCCAGTGATCTGATCTATTAGATTAGGTTGGTATATTCATTATACATCAAATGGTTATGGTTCTTAGGACATCAGTGACCATTCCAGACCCTGAGGGTGTCAATTGAGTTCCATATCAATTTTAGATAAAACTTTAGCCGATAGCGGCTGTTTGAGATAGCATACATCAATGATGTTAACCACTGCTATCTGAATTTGTCCTTATTACTTTTTGTACTAGTAATCAATTGAGATTAAATGGGTATCTGTAGATCTATAAATTGGTTAATGCTGTAAGATAACTAAAGGGGTTACTGAATTGATGTTGTATATTTGGTATAAAACGTATGTCTAATATAAATGGACTTTAAAAGAACATTAGTAGAGAATTGTACAAACAGATAGAGATCAGTAAATATGTAAGTTTTGACAAGAATAAACTAAAACAATGGTCAAAATATCAATATAGATGGAATTTGTAATTATTGTGAGTAAACTTAGGTTTTTATAGGATACCTTTTTTATATAGCAATTAATATAGATGAAATTTGTAATTATTGTGATTGAACTTAGGTTTTTATAGAAGATCCTATTGGGGTTTACCTCCTTTCCTTGTTTACATATAAAGTTATTATCTTGAACACATTAGACAATTCTAATTGCATTGTGGATGTACAATAGATACTGATCACATTAATAGGTATGATTTCAATATATTAATTTGTGTATAATAATTTTTATCTTTTTATTTTATTATTTTTATTATATATATATCTGTACCCATTGTATTTGCGACATTAGGGTTATTAATTACAAAGATGAGATGTATGGATTTCATATGTATAGTATATGTGCAGTATATATTGAAAGGATTGTAGTAAACTGATAAAGAAAACTTCTCTGAATCAGTTAATAAGAGAATTGAACTAATTAAGTAATTAAGTAAATCCAGCTGATGCTGTTCAAAGTTAATCAAATCCCTATTTAAATATACTGGATATAGATGGAGTACCCGTATCTTGAAAAAGCTCCCAGAGAGGAGCGGAACGCTTCTAAGGGGTTCTATATACAGTGACCAGTTCCGTCAGCACCTGGAGTTTGATTTCTACTCTATTTGCCATCCACCGCCAAACTTTTTACAAGCACCAAGAGGTGTTGGCTCACTGAGAGTACAACCAGCTGCTAATCAGGATGTGGGGGACAGCGGCGGAAATTGCACCAACAGCGGGGACACGAGACCGCTGCCAGATCGTACCATCGGTCAGGTGCGTGTCTTGCCTGCAGCTTCTACCCCACTCAACCATCATCAAAGCCTAACCAGCTAACACTAAGGTCGCAAGTCAGAGCGGTACAACCTGTATTACCAACGAGGACACGAGACCGGTGCCAGATCACGGTGCCGGTCAGGTATGTTCCCTGTTTACAGCCGTCACCTTGCGTCACTACCAAGAGGTGATCTTTACCAACAAGATGTCACTGTGTGGACAATATCCGAGTGACTCTGCCTAATACACCTAGTGCTATATACAAATTTATACAAATAGTTCTGGCACACAACAGATCCCAGCCAAACACAGATCCACATGTGTATTTATTGGATACCCAATTGAAGGGGGATTGTTATTATCTAATATCTCACTGTGAGAACAGGTGTTTTGGTGGATCTACGGTGGCACAATTTAATAAGTGTTTTACTTTATCAACTTAAACGTTGATGCTTGGATGAACTTATTGGATACCAAATACAGTTGATACATTCAGCGGTGAGCAATTAAGTCTAATTGTATCTAATTATAGATACCTACACTCCAACTACTCAGAGCTGTCACAGTAATTGCAACAATTTAGCAAAATTTTATTCTTCATATAGTGATATTAATTATGTATGTGATTATGTCAATTTTATTATGTGTGTAAAAAATGTTTTATGATTCAGAGAAATTTTGTGAGTGGATCAATCAAGTATAGTTACTACACAGTAGCACCAGCGCAACTTATCCTTTCGATTTTGTAGTTTTTGCTGTGTGTGTCAAATTAGCAACTGACATTGAAGGTTTGCAGCGCTGTTTACAATTAAGAGAGTATCTATTTGTTATGATAATTTTAATTTTTTTGCATTATTATATTCGTGGAGCGCCAGGTGTGAACTGAGATTTTCCAATTATTTTGTTAAGTCTCAGGCCCTCATTCAGAGGCGCTCGCAAAATGCTCTGATGTGGGCGGCCACTTGAGTTTTGAAGTGCGGCCTCCTGGTCGCTAGCTAAGCTGTGGGTTACCATCCACAGCTTTAGCGATCGACCAGGTGCGACGAGACCCTAAGATTTGGTCTTGGCAACCGCAAGCCCAGGGAGCTTCCTGCTCTGATCGAGCAGGAAGCTCCCCACTGACATCACTGCTGATGTCAGTGCGGCCGCCCACAAAATGGCAGGCGATCGTTTAACCACCCCCCCGCCACGCCTACAAAACGGGGCAAGCTGTCGATCAACATCGTCAACCACCCCTTTTGTAGTGAGCTCCGGAGTGAGAGAATTTCTCTCTCGCTCCGGGGTTTGCGCATGCGCAGTGCGGCCACTGCGCGTTCGCAGGGCCTAAACATCGACCCGCTTGCGAGCGTTCAGCGCTTGTGAGCGGGTCTGAATGAGGTCCTCAGTTCTCTCTTTTTCAGTTTGTGGTTATCCTTGAAAAAGTATCTACAGTGATGCAAAATGCGTTGCAGACAGTTGAGAATCCCCGTGTCCTGGGTGCCCCTGAGTGACATAATCTGCAGCCGAGTGTGCAGAACACCAGACCCGCGTCTGAACTTCTCACAGGCAGCAGCAATCAGGAGACCGACTCCACACCATCGGATGCCAGGAGGTAAGATAGATTGAACCTCCATACTTGCACTCCGGTGCATAGACTGTGACGGCCGCACCCATAGAAACGGGACTCTCTGCTCACCCTTTGAAAGGGCTATAAACATATGTTTATTTTATCTGTGGAAATTTCCAATTGTTTGTGCTTTTTTAGCTACAAAAATTATTTTTAAACTTTTGCATGCACGTTTTTAGACAATTTCAGACACTTTCACTAGCGCTCGTTTGACCTCAGCTGAAATGCTTGAATCAGTGGTGAATTTTTACTACAGCCCCTAGGTAAAATCCATCACTGATTGTTACTCTATTACACGGTTAGTTCCCTGGTATAGCAGGAAAATGGATGAACATGGGTGCTGGTATTGCTTTTATAGACAAGATTTGCCCTCCTGACAATCATAATTAGCAGTTGGGTTAACAGATCTAAAACTTACTGGTGTGAAAATAACATTTAAAACATAGCATATTGCAAACTACAATGTAGTTGTTAAAAAAAAAAATAACCAACATCCCAGTCACCCCAGTGGTAATAATTATACCACATGTTTTACAATGACTATAGATGTGTTGGTTTGGTTCCCAGAGAGCTAGCAACAACCAAATTTAGGGGTTCTAAGTAAAACAGAGTCTGAGTTTGGAATCACTTTGGGTATTGAGTCGAACCGAGTCCTGGTTTGGATCTTCTCGCATTCGGAACTCGGATTTTACAACCCAACTCGGGTTTTAGATTGGATGTAAAGAGGTGAAAATTACACAATTTTGATGGGTGTGGCCTAGCTTGCTAACACGGAGGACGTGTATCTCCGGAGCTCCCTACCCACTTTAACACTCTTATCGGGGACCTGTGACGTGTAGACGGACCCTTGGACACCCGCTATTACCCCAAGTCCATTCCCGGGGGTTACTTTTTAGTTAGCTTGCGGGTTACGGCCTTCCCTTCCCCCTGCAGCTATGGCCTCGATTTAGCTTCGCATCCTGCGGGCGTGCCCGCGTGCACAGTGCCACGATCGCCTTCGGCTGATAGAATGGACTTGAGGCTGATCCGGGAGCTGGGCTGGAGTGAACTCAGCTTGTTTTCTAGACCCCATGGCAGACTGCATTTCTATCATAGCGCTCCCATAAACCCCTATAGATGGAGTGCCTGACTGCCCTCTTCATTACTGAAGGACCTGTCTGCTGGTGTTCCAGGTACTAGGCCCCCTCTATAGCCATATCTCTTTGCAGCTTATCACTATAGCCCTGTTTACTCCAGCTCACACTGGGTTTTAACAGCATGAAACTCCTGGCTTAAACATTTCCTCCCACCTCCATCACTCCCCCATCTTGTGAACCTTTCTATTTTTGTGCAATTTGGGACGGTTTCTGTTCTGATTTACTCTATACATAATTTCATATTATTTTGGTGTGACCTTTTTTTTGACCACCGCATACCACCCAAAAGGCAGAAGGACCTTACTGCACATGATATGTTTTCCGTATCCACAACTGTGGACCAGAAGCCTGGGATAGATGATGATACACTGCTGTCTTTAGGATCTATGAAACAACTACTGGCCTCCTTTAAAACTGAAATTTCTGTGGAATTTAAGGCAGCACTACAGACGTGTCAACAGGCCACCGCACTGATACTCTCGAAAATAAATTGGAAGAGGTAGTTAAGTCTCATAATGAACTCCTCACACTCCATGAAGAACTTCCGGCTGAGGTCACAGTGTTGTAAAAGTAAAGCAGGTGATCTTGAGGACAGGTCATGTCGTAACAACATTAATATCCGTGGCATTCCCGAATCGGTTTCCAACTCAGATCTTAAGGACTTTGTCACAGATTTTTTCATGAAGTTACTTCCTACAGTTTCTATCAACTACTTCCTCCTGGACCGTATACAACGCCTACCTAATACGCGGAATGGTCCGGACGGAGTACCCAGAGATACTCTGATGCGTCTTCATTATTTCCATATTAAAGAACAGATTCTACTCAGTTAGACTTCTAGATGTCTCCTCCCATATTTTAGGAGACCTTCAAGTTTTTGGTGACCTCTCCGCAGCTACATTGGGCCTTCACATGTCTTTTTACCTGGTCACTAAAGCTCTCCGAAAGGCCGATATTCCTTACCGATAGGGCATTCCACCTAAGCTGCTCATCAGATGGAATGGTTCTATGATGGTTGTGACTACACCTGATGCGGGCATCCAACTCTTGGTCTCTTGGAATTTGGAGGACCTCTCCTCACAGGTTTCTAGTAGCCACTCAATTCTCCTCACAGGTTTCTAGTAGCCACTCAATTGCACAGGAATGGTCCACCTGCCTCTACTCGGCCATGCTTCTACTGCTAGTATTAATACTATATTTTTTTTAATAATTCTGATGGTGCTGCATTGTTATTTGCTATATAATGATTATTCTACAGTTTTAAGTACAACGCTATTAATATTGTTGTCTTCGTATTAGCTATAATTCTTAATCAACTGTATAGTATTATTATAACTGATGTTACTGTATGCACTATTGATCTATGTTTTACCGAAGCTCATTCCCCATTTGCAATTAACACTTAATGGCATTTTGTATTTGTGCCATTTCTGTGCAGTCTGTATCTATGATGTGCAGTCTGTATCTATGATCTGAAGCTCTTTTTTGTTTACTGCATGTTTAGTTTACTATATGGTTAATAGATTATTTATTCTACTCCTTTGTTATACTAATAAGAAAAGATGTGACAGGTTCATCACTGACACTAATGTCCCTTTTATTTTACATGATTGCATATATGGTTTACTATACAATCAATTTTATATTTTGTAAAATATTTCTCAGTTTTCTGAATGGAGTGATGGTGGCTTTGCTACCTCCACATACCCCTATGTGTCGCCTCTGGTGGCGACCCCTTATAGCCCATTTTTGCTGCTATTTGAGCTTTTTTTGCTTCTCCTCCCCTCTAATTGAGTGTTTTTGTTTTGCTTCTACTTTTTTGACTAGTCGATTTCCCCCCCTCATATGGGTACACAAGACTTTGCCTAAAGGTAGCTCTATTTATTTGTGACTATTTTTACTATTTTATGGTTAAAGTATGAACGTCAAGGGTTTGTAGAAGCCATTTTGGAATAAGAATCCATTTTGTATGCCATGTATGCATGGAGGGTGGGTGCACAGGACAGGATGGAGTTAATTCATTGTACAGACCCTGTTATAAGTGCACAGAAAAGCATATGTACATATATGGTAAGGTATGCGATTCCAATGTTTAAACAGAGCTATAGTCTCACTGCAGATAATGAATACCATGTGTTAGACGGAATCTATAAAGGAGACTGTCTGTTGAATAAAGCAGAGAGAGATGGAGATGCTTGTGGTTACATATACACGTTCGTGTCCGTGTCTCTTTCTTTCACATGAACATATGTAGCCTTTAGCAAACAAGACTCTGAGGGTGACCAATAAAGAACTAATTCGCTGGCCATAGCTAGTGAGGAGAATTGACAACATGGAGATTTCCACCGAGATGCCCAGCAGTGTTGACTACCACAGGACGGAGCATGTGAGATCGTGCTCTGGGGACAGAGTTGCCAGGACAATTTCCTGGGTGAGTAAACAGAAAAGTTGTGCCCTCCTGGTATCTGTCCCCATTGCAGTTGATGGTCTGTCCTGCCTGAATCAATCCTTGGGTAATTATTGGTCACCCTAAAGGTGTTGTTATTTGAACATGTTATAATCTGTTATATGTTCAGTGAATGATAGGTAAATGTTTAAAGTCTTGTTTGTCTGTTTGTTATGTACCAAACCTGTCCTAATTGTGCTTTTAGAGTAACTTTGATTTAGCCACTGATTTAATTTTAGAAGAGGACCCCACACAGTGATTTGTTTATGAAATAGAAGAATGCCATGAAATGCCATTAGATTTAGAAAGGTACATCAGAGAAGGATTGGATACATTTACAGAAATGTGTTTTCATGTATTAGTGTATGAAAGAACAGAAAGGGAGAGAGACCCTGTCAGGCAGTGTGTTCAGAAATAGGAGGAACGTTACATCCAGTCAATAGTGTTAATAACTGAAGCAGGAGGAAAGTCAGTGCATGGATGTGCCTATAGATAAACATTTGATGATATTATTCTTGTGAACGAGAATAATAATCACAGGGCCATTTGGTCTGATTTGAGTCATAAGGGACTTTGACTCAGCTATACGAGGGACTGTTATAGCATTGGAAAACGGCGATAGTAAGCCGGTGCCTGAGAGTTGTGACACTCAGGTGATAAAGAAGCTTTATGGGAATCATAAAGCAGGATATTTGATGAATGTTTAAAAAAGCTGACATCCATAGACTGACTGGTTTAAACCTCACAAAATGAGATATGAGAAGCAGAGGTTAATAAATATAACCTACATGACACACTGAAAGGTCTGATTGAGAAATGTAATAAACATGAATAAGAATATAGAAATGACCCCCAGATGCCCACTTACTTAATTATCACTGAAGAGGAATGTTGCATTTTATATAACTAGTGTTTTGTTTGTTTTGTTTTTCTTTTCTTCTCAAAATGTATATTTCATTTGTATTGTGAAGGCATGCTGTGATAGAGTTGCTGATGACAATTGCTGATGACAATGGAATGCAGGATGTCACAGAAAATGGCTGCCGTGCTGTAACTGAATGTTTGCTTGTGAATGAGATGGGCCCATGTGTATGTGATAAAAGAGAGTCGAGTGAACTTGAGAAAGTAGAGTTGGTTGGAACAATTGTGTTGATCAGATGTGACGTGTGTGAATGATTGTGCGTAGTGAAGGTGTACTAAGGGAATTGTGGAGAAGTTGTGCAGGAATTGAAAGGGTTAATGTGTCAGTGTGAGTGAATTGCCATTTTTTCATGGGGACGCCCATAAATAAAAAATGTGCATTGTAAGATTGTAAAAAGGATTGATGTTGAATGCATTAGTAACAAAATGCTTTGTTTGATATTTTCTATATTTTTTCTGTAACTTGTGAGATCAAAAGATTGCAGAGCCATATTGTAATTCTAAAATAAACAGTAATTATATTTGATTGCTGCAGAAGGGATTAATAATAGTAAAAGTGATGTAAAATTTCCCTAACAAAATGTTTTATCAGTTCATGATTTCTTTAAACTGTTGAATGATGCATGCTTACAAATTAAAATGTTAATGGTTAGACGACCAACAAGAACATAATTTTACAAATCTAAGAATATAGGTAGAATAGGGGCTGTTGTTTAGATATGACTGGACTTAATTAATTAGAAGGAGCCATAGGAATGCATATTGCCAATACAGTTGCGCAGGTCAAGTAAGCTTTAAATGTAAAGAAAAAAAAATCCAATAATCCACTCCAGATGTTTCAAGTTCTGGAGTGTAAGGGAATGTGGTAATATACCCGTTATAGAAGAGAAATTATCCTCAGTTGTATAATTTCATGAGAAACTGTTAAAAAAAAGACATAGATTAAGGGATTGATGGATTGATAGGTACTATCACCCTTGGAAATGTCAGGATGTTGAAACTTTATTTTGTTCACAGGAATGCAACTAGAATTACACTGACACTACTTAAAACATGCCGGACGTTTTTTTGTATGCTCCTAACTGATTTGGTTAAGATACTCAGATCAATATTAAAGTTTAGGATTAAGTAAAATAAACAGAAACAATTTTTTTGGTTCAAAGCTCCAACCCAACCTAACCAAAAGGGTATGTCTGGACCCCAAGGGGGGAAGGGAAAAAGTCATACAAAAGTGCCTGTACTAAAGATATTAAAACAATTGAGAGGATTTTTAGGTCTTATTGTATTGTACTTAAAGGTGATAGACAGCAGGAATTTAAAAGTACTGTAACTTAGTTCTTGTGTTAGCTCTGCTACATTACAGCAGTTAGGTAAGATTGAATCCAGATGTCACTTTGTTTCTCATGTATTCAAGAGGAGGGAGGAAATGTACTGTGGGGGATGATGCTGGCATATGAGAGAAGATCCAGCAGCACAGCATATGCAAATTGGAAGGGTCCGAGGCTGCACATCCCTAATGCAAATACTATATGTAGTTCAGCTAGCAACCACAGGGGACTAGTGAGACACAGGAAGATGAAAATTATGATTACTTTTTTTTATTTTTCATCTTTCTTTAATGATAATGATTGTTTTGCATTAATGAAATCTTTTTCGATAAGTTATGTTATTGTAAATTATAGATAGATTATACATAGTTTGTATTAGATTTTTTGTTTGCTGCTTTTCAAATGCCGACAAATTTAGTTTTAAGTAAGGTCAAAAGCACATATCAGAGAACATACCCCAGAAGAGGAACTGCTCCAGCAAACCAAGTTGGCCAAACAGGCTACAGTAATATACCTACCTGATATTTTGATATTGGCAACCAGAAACAGCAGAAACATTGAATCTGATTTTGTTAAAAGTTGCAGTTACAGGTTCCTAAGAAGTAATGGAAAGACTAAGTGTGCGACTTCGGGTGATGGATGGATGGTTAAGCACCACCTCTGTCTGCCACGTGCACTATTCTCAGTCTGAGCCCAAATAGTTTATGGAAGCACTCATCAGCTTAGAGATGCTATGGTAAAAATAGCCAAGAAGCACTGGATAGCCCCAGACTTCAGTTAGGCCACATAAGCCTATCCCTAATCATTGCACAGCCCAGGAAAAGTGATCACGGTACTAGAAGAAGAATGAAAGGAGTACCTCACAGATGGTATTCCTTCCAGAGACTAAAGATTGATTTTATATAGTTGGTTAAGTGTTGGGTATGTTCTGTGCTCAGACCTGTTGTCAAATTGACTATGGTTTTGAATGGTAGCAAACACAATAGAAACAATATGAACAATAGGAAAAAGGAAAATAAATGACAGAAGTAATTCATACATGTGAGGTAATAGAGTGTGACAAAGGTACACATTTTATTAAAAACATTTTTAGAATGTATCTTGGAGAATCTGAGAATAAATAGGACCCAAAGCAATGATAGACTGTAAAGACTGAATTATATAGTCAAATTGAACTATGAAAAGTTTGTTAGAATGTTTATTTTTAATATGATTGTTAGTCAAGAACTTTCCCAGTGTGAAATGTAGGATGATAGCTTATGGAATACTATTTGGTAAAACTGCTAGAACAAGATGTGACTTCCTACAAGTGTTACAATATGAGCATAGTAACTTGATTCAATATGTGATGCATATACAATAGAAACTAACCAAAGTCCACCACCAGGTGTTCTCTTATGTTCTAGATCCCAATTCAATTGCAGCACCTAGAAACTGCAACCAGGTGATTGGGTTGTGATAAAGAAGCATCTAAGGAAAAGTCCTAGGACCCAGATACAAGGTCCTTATCAAGTTCTCCTAACTACTCTGATGGCAGTAAAGGCGGCAGAAAAGAACATTTGGATTCGCCTCACACTGCAAGATCTTTATATAAGGGGAGTTGGAGTAATTTGAAGTTATGAATTGATATATGTTGCTAGGCCTTAAGCCAAACAAAGGCTTGTGAGGATGTACTGTATACTATGCTTCATTCTTGTTATAGCTTTGTTTCTAGTTTTATCAATATCCAGACCTAGTGTAAAGAATGGTGACAATATAGAAGCTTTAGCCAGACTATTTAATACTGTTATAGATGAAATATTTGATGTGTTTGAAATAATTACGAATTAATTGAAATTCCAGGTGAAGGTTTTGGGACAGTTTAGGCTGATCCTTGAGTATCTCACAGCTACACAGGGAAGTATGTGTAAAATAGTGAGACCTGTTTGCTGTAATTATATAGCTGATAATTTATCTGACCCAATATGTGTACACTTAGAGAAAGTTAAGAAATTGAATGACCAGTTTAGGAAGATACATAATGATCCAGAGTATGGTATTGATAGTAATGGATAGTTTACACGGTTGAATATGTTAAGTTGGTTCAAGGGAACAGAAGAATATTTTTCAAGTATTTTCATGTTAATAGCTAAAGGATTGAAATTAATAGTCATTTACATGATTGTCAGGATAGATATATGACTAATAAGGAAAATACTTACACTTGATTACTGTTCTAGGTTTAAAGCGTCTAAAGAAATGTCAAAGACAACTATGATCCTGCTACATGGACATACCCAGAACTTTTGTGCAATTTGAAAGACAAGAGAACCATTGCTTTGCAGAGACCTATGTGAACAATGTATGGAAATAATTGAAGGCTTTTACAAGAATACAGATGAAAAGAAGATACAGGACTATAGGAACTGAGGGACTCATCGCCTATGTGGTCTTGAATGGGCACTGCCCCATGCAGCTACCTCGTTAGGAGGGATAACTTGTTGTGTGAAGTAGGGACCAGATACATAGGGGGTGGGCCATGGCTAGGTAAGCTAGAAAGACAATAGTATGTAAAATTTGAATCGAAAGGGGGGAATATGTAGAAGCCATTTTGGAATAAGAATCCATTTTGTATGCCATGTATGCATGGAGGGTGGGTGCACAGGACAGGATGGAGTTAATTCATTGTACAGACCCTGTTATAAGTGCACAGAAAAGCATATGTACATATATGGTAAGGTATGCGATTCCAATGTTTAAACAGAGCTATAGTCTCACTGCAGATAATGAATACCATGTGTTAGACGGAATCTATAAAGGAGACTGTTTGTTGAATAAAGCAGAGAGAGATGGAGATGCTTGTGGTTACATATACACGTTCGTGTCCGTGTCTCTTTCTTTCACATGAACATATGTAGCCTTTAGTAAACAAGACTCTGAGGGTGACCAATAAAGAACTAATTCGCTGGCCATAGCTAGTGAGGAGAATTGACAGGTTTGAATTCACCAAACAAGAAAAGATTAGCCCTTCGTTATTTTGCTAAATATAAGGCCCACATTGTAGCATTACAAGAAACACACTTTACTAAGTTGTCTCCCCCTCAATTTTTAAATATTAAATATCCTGTTTGCTATATGTTCAATGGACCCTGTAAGAAAGCAGTATTTTGCTATCTAACACCTCATATTGAAAAACAGGTGACAGATCAGGAGGGAAGATTTTTGATCCTTCTGGGGAAACTCAATGATAAACCAGTTACTATTGCCTCTGTATATGCCCAAAACACTTGCTGCTATGGCTCAATTCTAGTTATGGGAGACTTTAACATGGTCTTAGACCCATATATAAATAGGTTCACTTCTCAGCACGGTAGGCGGCCCCCTGCGACTAGTGATCACTCTTCCGTATTCAGACGCATACTACTAGAATATGATCTATATGATATTTGGCATGCCAAACATCCTGCCATGAGAGATTATACGTTTTTCTCTCACATTCACCATTCATATTCACAAATCTATTTGGCCCTTTCAGACAAGTGGTCCCTGCAACAGCTTATAAAGGCTTCTATCGTGCCCATAATGTGTGCCCTTGGCACCTGGGAGACCATTTGCTCATGAAACTGGAGGCTAAACAAACTATGGGCCTGATTCAGAGCCGGACGCTCTGACCAGAGCGCTCGCTCTGAATCAGGGCCCACCTCCATAATTATGGAGCGTCCTCCTGGACGCTCGTATAGCTGTGGGTCACCACCCACAGCCTATACGAGCGTGCAGGTTGATGGTCGCGATGGTCTTGACCATCGCGACCATCCCCACTGCGAGCCGGAGTCTACGGTTGAGTTTCTCAACCGCAAGGCCCGGAGTGATTTTGGCTCTATCCGAGCCAAAATCACTCCCACTGACATCACTAGTGATGTCAGTGGGGCCGGCTTCTGACGGTAGGCGTTCCCTTGGGAACGCCCCGTCTGGGAGGCACGCCCACCAAAGGGGTTGTGCTGTCAATCAACATCGACAGCACGCCCCCTTTGATCAGACACAACGAGCGACGGAAAGTCCTTCGCTCGTCGCATCTCGCGCATGCGTACGACGGAGCTCCCTCCGTCGTGCGCATGCGCAGTGCACACCATCAACCCACTTGCGAGTGGACAGCCGCTCACGAGTGGGTCTAAATCAGGCCCTATATCCCAGTTCCTATTCCTCTTTTTGGAGACAAATAAACCGGAAGACACCTCCCTATTTAATTTCTGGTGCTACTTAAAAGCGGTAGTTAGGGGCTCAGCAATTCAGGCAGCGGCCCGTCATGTCGTCAAGCCAAAGTAGAATCTCGCTTGACAGATCTGGAGTCTAGAGACAAAACGCTGTCTAATGGCAAATTGTACCGACAACTACTTACAACTCGAGAAGAATGCAATGTCCTGACATTGCAGGAAGTCCATAAAATGCTCTTTAAATTGAAACAAAAATTTATGTGCAGGGTGACAGAGCAGGGAGATGGGAATCAAAAGATCCGACCCGTCAGAAATTGCTGACACTTTTGCGACATACTACTCAAAACTGTATATTTTAGCAGACGATCCTCTCATTTCACAACCTACTTCTGAAGGGATAAAGCAGTTTCTTAAAAGCATTTACCTGCCCTCTTTAGATGCAGCTATCCTTGGCTCTCTGCAACGCCCCTGGACCTCGGAAGAGATAGCTGCGGTTATAGACTCCCTTCCTATGGATAAGGCTACTGGTCCTGATGGATACATTAATAAATTCTATAAATGTTTCAAAGATATATTGACCCCAGTGTTGGTTCAAGTGTTTAATGAAGTCTCGACGAATGGCTCATTTCCTAGGGAAATGTTGGAGGCATGGATTGTCGTATTCCTCAAATCGGGTAAAAATCCTTCCCTATTAGCTAATTATCGTCCGATCGCTTTACTTAACACTGATCTTAAAATTTACGCCAAACTTATCGCAAATAGACTCAATCCAATACACCCACACCTTATGCATCAGGACCAGGTTGGATTTGTTCAGGGAAGACAATCTCCACATAATACTAGGAGAGTTATTGATGCTATTTATGCTTTTTCTGCTTCTAATGAACCTTTTTTGTTATTGTAATTGGATGCTGAAAAGGCGTTCATCAGGCTTCATTGGGGCTACCTTACTGAAGTCCTTCGTAAGTTTGAAATTTGCGGTAGGGCTCTATCTTCTATACTAGCATTATATTCTAACTAGGGGTGAGCGGGTTCGGATTTCTGAAATCCGAACCCCCCTGAGCCCCCCCGATCCGAGTCCGATCCGAGTCAGGCTCGACTTTTCCCGCCTGACTCGGATTCTGAAATCGAGGCAAAACGTCATCTTCCCGCCTTCCGAGTCTCGCGGGTTTTGGATCCTATATAAGGTACCCGCGTCGGCGCCATTTTCTCACTCGGCTGTGGACAGTGAAGAGGGAGGGTGGGAGTTAGGGCTGGCTGGGCTGTGTAGTGTAGTGTAGTGTAGTGCAGAGTAGTGTTGTGCTGTGCTGTGCTGCGCTGTGCTGTTGTTGTCCACTACTTCAAAGTCCATAGGGGCTGGCTGTGTTGTGCTGTGCTGCTGTTGTTAATAGGGGCTGTGTCCACTACTTCAAAGTCAATAGGGGCTGGCTGGACTGTGTTGTGCAGTCAGTTGTCCATAGGGGCTGTGTCCACTCCAAAGTCCTGTGCAGTGTCCCAGTCCTAAAGGGGTGGTGTAGTGTTGTCCAGGGGGTGCTCTGTCCATCAGGGGTGCTCCCCCCAAGTGCTAAAAAAATAATATTTTTTTTGTGTTTGTGAATTGTGTGCGCAGTAGCCGCACGTGCATCAACAAAGTAGTGCCAAGCGTGCGCCTGTGTCATAAGTAAAGGGCCAGCTGGCTTGACCGTTAAAGGGTGCTGTAACCCCCAAAGTACACTCCAGTCCAAACCAAAAGAAAAATTATTTTCTGTGTTTGTGAATTGTGTGCGCAGTAGCCGCACGTGCATCAACAAAGTAGTGCCAAGCGTGCGCCTGTGTCATAAGTAAAGGGCCGGCTGGCTTGCCCGTTAAAGGGTGCTGTAACCCCCAAAGTACACTCCAGTCCAAACCAAAAGAAAAATTATTTTCTGTGTTTGTGAATTGTGTGCGCAGTAGCCGCACGTGCATCAACAAAGTAGTGCCAAGCGTGCACCTGTGTCATAAGTAAAGGGCCGGCTGGCTTGACCGTTAAAGGGTGCTGTAACCCCCAAAGTACACTCCAGTCCAAACCAAAAAAAAAATTATTTTCTGTGTTTGTGAATTGTGTGCGCAGTAGCCGCACGTGCATCAACAAAGTAGTGCCAAGCGTGCGCCTGTGTCATAAGTAAAGGGCCGGCTGGCTTGACCGTTAAAGGGTGCTGTAAATCCCAAAGTACACTCCAGTCCAAACCAAAAAAAAAATTATTTTCTGTGTTTGTGAATTGTGTGCGCAGTAGCCGCACGTGCATCAACAAAGTAGTGCCAAGCGTGCGCCTGTGTCATAAGTAAAGGGCCGGCTGGCTTGACCGTTAAAGGGTGCTGTAACCCCCAAAGTACACTCCAGTCCAAACCAAAAAAAAAATTATTTTCTGTGTTTGTGAATTGTGTGCGCAGTAGCCGCACGTGCATCAACAAAGTAGTGCCAAGCGTGCGCCTGTGTCATAAGTAAAGGGCCGGCTGGCTTGACCGTTAAAGGGTGCTGTAACCCCCAAAGTACACTCCAGTCCAAACCAAAAAAATATATATTTTCTGTGTTTGTGAATTGTGTGCGCAGTAGCCGCACGTGCATCAACAAAGTACTGCCAAGCGTGCGCCTGTGTCATAAGTAAAGGGCCGGCTGGCTTGACCGTTAAAGGGTGCTGTAACCCCCAAAGTACACTCCAGTCCAAACCAAAAAAATATATATTTTCTGTGTTTGTGAATTGTGTGCGCAGTAGCCGCACGTGCATCACCAAAGTAGTGCCAAGCGTGCGCCTGTGTCATAAGTAAAGGGCCGGCTGGCTTGACCGTTAAAGGGTGCTGTAACCCCCAAAGTACACTCCAGTCCAAACCAAAAAAATATATATTTTCTGTGTTTGTGAATTGTGTGCGCAGTAGCCGCACGTGCATCAACAAAGTAGTGCCAAGCGTGCGCCTGTGTCATAAGTAAAGGGCCGGCTGGCTTGACCGTTAAAGGGTGCTGTAACCCCCAAAGTACACTCCAGTCCAAACCAAAAAAAATAATATTTTCTGTGTTTGTGACTTGTGTACACTGTGGCTGCACGTGCATCAACAAAGGAGCAGCGCCAAGCGTGCGCCTGTGTCCCATAAGTAAAGAGCCGGCTGGCTCATTTCTTAAAGGGTGGTGTAACCCACAAAGTGCACTACTCTCCAGCAAAAATAAAAAAATATTTTCTGTGTTTGTGTGCGCTTTAGCCGCACGTATATATCAATATAATATAAATGGAGGACCAAACTTTCTCCGATAAAAATAAAATAGGGAAAGATCAAGAACCACTTCCTCCTAGTGCTGTTGCTGCTGCTGGGAGTTGTTCATCATCCCAGAGAGGAAGTAGGAACATCACTACTTTTACTAAACAATTGACCCTCCAACAGTCCCTAGCGATGAGGATGAAGTACGACAGCAGTCATCCTGAAGCAAAACGTATAACTGAGGCCTTGACTGCTATGTTGGTGTTAGACGTGCGTCCGGTATCCGCCATTAGTGCAGTGGGATTTAGACAATTGATGGAAGTAGTGTGTCCCCGGTTCCAAATCCCGTCTAGATTCCACCTGCATCCTCAAAGCAGCAGCGACAAGCGTGCGTCTGTCTGTTAAAGGGTGGTGACACCCTCAAAGTGTGCTACACAAACAATAAAAATATTGTTCTTTTTTTTCGGTCTTTGTGAAATGTGTGGGCTGTAGCCGCACCTGCATCCTTAAAGCAGCAGCGACAAGCATGCGTCTGTCTGTTAAAGGGTGGTGACACCCTCAAAGTGTGCTACACAAACAATAAAAATATTGTTCTTTTTTTTTCTGTCTTTGTGAAATGTGTGGGCTGTAGCCGCACCTGCATCCTTAAAGCAGCAGCGACAAGCGTGCGTCTGTCTGTTAAAGGGTGGTGTAACTCTCAAAGTGCTCCAAAAAATAAAAAACTATTTTTTTCTGTCTTTGTGACTTGTGTGCGATGTAGCCGCACTTGCATCCTCAAAGCAGCAGCGACAAGCGTGCGTCTGTCTGTTAAAGGGTGGTGACACCCTCAAAGTGTGCTACACAAACAATAAAAATATTCTTTTTTCTGTCTTTGTGAATTGTGTGGGCTGTAGCCGCACTTGCATCCTCAAAGCAGCAGCGACAAGCGTGCGTCTGTCTGTTAAAGGGTGGTGACACCCTCAAAGTGTGCTACACAAACAATAAAAATATTATTATTTTTTCTGTCTTTGTGAATTGTGTGCGCTGTAGCTGCACTTGCATCCTCAAAGCAGCAGCGACAAGCGTGCGTCTGTCTGTTAAAGGGTGGTGACACCCTCAAAGTGTGCTACACAAACAATAAAAATATTCTTCTTCTTTTTTCTGTCTTTGTGAATTGTGTGGGCTGTAGCCGCACTTGCATCCTCAAAGCAGCAGCGACAAGCGTGCGTCTGTCTGTTAAAGGGTGGTGTAACCCTCAAAGTGCGCTCCACAAACAATAAAATATTATTTTTTTTTCTGTCTTTGTGAATTGTGTGGGCTGTAGCTGCACTTGCATCCTCAAAGCAGCAGCGACAAGCGTGCGTCTGTCTGTTAAAGGATTACATCGGTGACAGCATCCAAGTAGGCATGTCAGACAGTCCGTACCTGTACTGGCAGGAAAAAGAAGCAATTTGGAGGTCCCTGTACAAACTGGCTCTATTTTACCTGAGTTGCCCCCCCTCCAGTGTGTACTCCGAAAGAGTGTTTAGTGCAGCCGGGAACCTTGTCAGCAAAAGGCGTAGGAGGTTGCTTCCACAAAATGTGGAGAAGATGATGTTCATAAAATGAATTATCAACTCTTCCAGGGAGACCAGCCTCCAGAACGTACAGAGGGACCTGTGGTTGTGGATTCCAGCGGGGACGAATTAATACTCTGTGAGGATGAGGATGTACACACTGAAGAGGGTGAGGAATCGGTGGATGAGGAGGATGAGGATGACATCTTGCCTCCGTAGAGCCAGTTTGTGCAGGGACAGATTCATTGCCAGCTTGTTTTGTGGGGGCCCAAACGAACCAATCATTTCAGCCACAGTTGTGTGGCAGACCCTGGCACTGAAATGATTGGTTTGTTAAAGTGTGCATGTCCTGTTTATACAACATAAGGGTGGGTGGGAGGGCCCAAGGACAATTCCATCTTGCACCTCTTTTTTTTCTTTGCATTATGTACAGTTTGGGGCCTAGTTTTTCAAACTGCCATCCTGTCTGCCACTGCAGTTTCACGCCTAGATGGGTCACGTGTTTGTGCCGCCCACTCGAGTCGCTTAGCATAGTCATCCAGCTACCTTGGTGCAACCTTTTGGACATAAAAACACTATTGTGAGGTGTGAGGTGTTCAGAATAGACTGGAAATGAGTGGAAATTAAGGTTATTGAGGTTAATAATAGCATAGGAGCAGAAAAACCTACAAATTCTGTGATTTTAGCTGTTTTTATGCTTTTTTTCAAAAAAATACAGATCCAAAACACAAAACCCAGAACCCAAAACACGGAAGGGTGGTTTTGGCAAAACCAATCCAGATCCAAAACACGAAGAAAGATCCAGATCCAAAACCAAAACACAAAACACGAAAAGTGGCCGGTGCACACCCCTAATTCTAACCCGTCGACTAAAGTGTTTACCAATAGCCTACTTTCCACCGTGTTCCAAATTTCGAATGGTACCCGTCAAGGCTGCCCTTTATCCCCCTTACAGGGGTATTCAATATGGGTGCGATAACATCGTTTTTGTGTTAGTATCGCAATTATGACATCATTATCGCAGGTTTTACTTTTACACCCTATTCAATTTCAAAGACTTATCGCAGTTTTGACAAGTCTTTGATAAAAAACGGTGATAACTTTTCACCATTGAATAGGTGTCGAAAAAAAGTGCAGAATTGGGGTTTAGGGGTGCAGGCTTAAAAAAAATAGCCTGCACCCCTGAGAATGACATTTAAAAAAGAACTGTGTCAAAAAATTTTTTTTAAAAAAAATAGGGACACCCCAAAAAATTAATTTAAAAATTGGGATGCAAAAATAAAAAATGGGAAAAAATTGTTAAACAATAGGGAAACAGGTTCAGGGCTATTGTGCAAGTATGCGGCAGGTGTTTCGAAGAATAGAATTATAGCGGCAGGTGCACAAATGCAGAATTTTTAAAAACTTACTTTAGGGACATCAAATATGCTAGTACCCATTTTCATGTACCCCAAATTTGATGGGACCACTTAAAAAAACGAAAAAAATAACCTAAGTGCTCTTCTGCATCACTTATTCAATGTCGGGAAAAAAACACCTGCTGCAGCTATTTAAATCCCCGACTTTCAATTAAAGGCTAAAACGGGGGTACCCATAGTGTTCCCCCATGTTTTTACAACTTTAGGGGGGTCTTACAATTATTTTAAGGAAAAATTCGTAACTTTACGCAAATCCAACTTCGGAGTTTCCCGTTTTCGTTAATTTTATATTGAATACGGGGATAAGCGGGAGCGCGCACCATACTTTAACGCAGAAAAAAACTCCAATATGAAAAATTAACTTCGACAGTGAAGTTAACGTTTCATTTGAATACCCCTGTGCTTGCAATCGAACCGTTGGCAGAAACTTATCAGAACTCACTTGTCTATCCAGAGCCCTACACTTTATGGATTATCCCACAAAATCTGTTTATATGCGGATGATGTTCTCCTGACCCTTCCTGACCCACTTTCATCACTTCCGCACCTACATGAAGTTTTGGAAGAATATGCTAATGTCTCTTATTACAAGTTGAATAGCTCTAAAACAGAAGTCCTCCCTATAAATTTTCCTCCTGATCTTTTACAGTTTCTCTGTGCTGAATATCCCTATGTGTGGCAGGATAGAAACCTTAAGTATCTGGGGATTCACCTTACCTCTCAAATTTCGGACCTGATTGCATGTAATTACCCCCCACTCCTGAGCAAGATCTCTCTCATTTTGTCCGACTGGATGAAGCAAAGTGTTTCATGGATGGGTCGTATTGCCGCGCTGAAGATGGTCCTGCTTCACAAATTACTATACCTTTTTAGAACCATCCCCATATTAGTCCCCAATTATCTTTTAAAGAAAAATTTCACACGGCTTTCCTTAAATACATTTGGAAGGGCAAGAAACCCAGGTTAGCTGGCAGAATGATGTCCCTCCCCAAATGAGACGGTGGACTGGCATGCCCAGATCTACACAACTATCAACTAGCTATTTTATTATCTCAGATTAGTGCATGGTGTACTACTGATAATCCTAAATTATGGGTTCTCCTTGAGCGAGGAATGGTGTCCTCATTTCCTCTGACTACCATCTAATACTAATTTACAACATATAGTGCATTCAACATATAGTGCTTCTCGCAAAGCCTGGCTGTTATTTGTCTCCCTATCTGAGGACATCTCTTTCCCTTCCAAAGATTTCTCTCTGGTGGGATTGATGCACCTTATACCAAATTTAAAGTTTGATGCTTGGATAGCCAATGGAGTACATTTCCTGAATGAGATCACTTTGACAGGTATATTGTCACCTTTCACCCAGATCCAAAGCCAGTACTCACTCCCTAATATGAGATTTTAATAAATTGCTCCAACTACGACACTGGCTGTTTACTATTACACAATCCCCCCATGTTGTATCTACTTTATCTATTTTAGCCCGTTTTATTCGGGACAAACTCCATAAAGAAGTTTGCAAGGGTAGCATTTTGTAGTGGTATTCCCTTTTAATCCAATCTATGAAGCCTTTAAAATTCTCTTCTTTAGTGAAGTTGGAAGCTGATTTATCCTGTTCCCGTTCGGAAGATGAATGGAACTCTGTATTTCTGACATGCTTTAACTTGTCCAAATGTATCTCCCATACAGAACAATTTTACAAACTTCTTCACCGTTTATGCTTGACACCAGTTTTGCTACATACAATATGGCCTCCCACATCTAACTTATGTTGGCGTAACTGTGGCCATGCTGGCTCCCTTTTTCATATTTTTTGTTCCTGTCCAGCTTTGTTCGGACTATGGTCCTGTCACGGCACCGCCAAATCCAGGTCGCTCTTACCTGGTCCGGCAACGCTGGAATCGTGGCTGCTGTGTGACAGCGGGTGGGAAATCCCGGGCACCCGCTGTCAGCTGCTCCTCTTCTCCCCCCGGTGGCTGTGTGCAGGCGGCCGCGGCTTCCTTAGGAGCGAGCGCGCCACTCTGCTAAAGGATTTAAAGGGACAGGCACCGTAATAGGAAGCGCTGATTGGGGATAGTTTTGAACTCTGTTCCTGGGAGCACTCCAGTGCCAGAGTATAGGCTCCATTACCATACTCCAGCGTTCCTGTGCAAATCCTAATTTATTGGTTCTGACCCCTGGCGTGTTCGTGACTCTGATTCTGCCTGACCCCTGGTTCTGTGTTGATATCTGGTTCTGACCTCGGCTATTTCCTGTGACCCGTTTACGTCTGCTCCCTGTACCGTCTCATCCGTTTGGTTCTGACCCGGCTAGTCAACTACGCTCAAGTCTCCTGTACACTGACCAAGTTGCCAGCACCTGTATAGGGAAACTTAACCTGATTGCCGCTACCTGTGTGTAGGATGCAGCCAAGTCCATACCTTCTTGCGAGGGTCCCTGGTGAAAACCGCCGGCACATTAGACTCCTCGTCTCCGGAATGGGTCTAGCCAATTCCCTGAATACGGGTAGCATCCACAATCCGCCTGTGAGTTTGTGACAGAATACTCTGACCTAAAAACATGGATGCTGCTGGTAACTCATCGCCCCAAGACTTACTCGAGAACCTACTTGCTAGAGTCGAGAAGCAAGAACAAGATCAAGACTGGATTATGCAGTGTCTCCAGGCTTTAATGCAACAAGTCAGTACCGCTCACCCGGCCCCGTCACAATCAGTCCCACCTACTACGGTGACTGTACAGGCCACAAGTGCTTCTGCTCCATTATGCATTCCGAATCCCACGAAGTACAATGGGGACCCAAAGGACTGTTGAGGGTTCCTGAACCAGTGCTCAATTCAATTTGAGGTTCAAGCAGCAAATTTCCCGTCAGAAAGGACAAAAGTGGCTTATGTGTTCTCGCTGCTGTCCGGTCAGGCCTTGGCTTGGGCCTCTCCTTTATGGGAAAGAAATGATCCTCTGGTTAACAATAGCGCAGAGTTCCTGAAGGTTTTCCGGAGGGTCTTCGATGAGCCAGGTCGAGTAACCTCTGCGGGATCAGCTATCCTACAGCTGAAACAAGGCAATCAATCTGCAGGACAATATGCTGTGTACAGTTCCGTACCCTTGCTTCAGAATTGGGATGGAATAACAAAGCTTTATTTTCTGCTTTCATGCAGGGTTTGTCTGATCAGATCAAAGACTTGCTCGCATCCAGGGAACTGCCAACTTCTTTGGATGACTTGATTTCCCTGGATCTTCACCACAGGGAGAGAACAAGAGAAAAAGAACAGTCTCGTCGGTTTACCTTTAAGCTCGCTCCACGTTTTACGGTACCAGTGGAATTTCCAGAAGAGCCCATGCAGGTTGGGAAATCTCGCCTTCCTGTCGCAGAGAGAGAAAGGAGGTTTATAAACAGACTTTGTTTATATTCTGGTGAACCAGGTCACCTTCTCTCTGGCTGTTCTAAACGTTCAGGAAATGAGAAGGTCTAACTGATCGAAGGGGTGGTCAGATTGGGTACATTTCAACACACCCCAAAGAACCGTGCAGTTCTTCAATTCTCCATTGATGTGACCCTGGTCCTGGGAAAGTTCTCTGAAGTCATTAGGGCTTTTCTGGACTCAGGTGCCGATGGCAACTTCATTATGGCTAAGAAAGTTCAAGAGCTGGGAATTCCTATTATTCCACTTCAAACACCTCTCAGTATCATCGGGGTGGATAGGAATAAACTTCCTACGGCAACCATCCACTCTCGGACGACAGAAGTTATCATGCAAGTAGGGGCTCTCCATCGAGAATCAACAGCATTCTACATACTTCCATCAGCCGAGAGTCCTGTCATCCTGGGTCTCCCTTGGCTTCGCAAACATTCTCCTGTGCTAGATTGGGAGGAACCTCAAATTCTGGCGTGGGGTCCTCTATACCATGGTTCCTGTTTGTTATCCGTCAAACCTCCCCAGCGAGCCATTCGAAGTTCAGTCATCTCTCCCGAAGTTCAGCTTCCAGCTTCATACCGGTCCTTCTAAGATGTGTTTAGTAAGAAAGTCGCTGAGACACTTCCTGCTCATAGAGACTGGGATTACCTTGGAAAGAGCCACCTCAGGGAAGAACTTTTCCTCTTTCACTTCCTGAGTCCCAATCATTGACTGAGTATTCCCAGGAGAATCAGGAACATGGGTTCATCAGAGAATCCAAATCACCCGCGGGTGCCGGTCTATTCTTTGTCAAAAAGAAGGACGGGGGCCTGAGACCATGCATTGATTAACGGGGCCTGAATGCTATTACCATCAAAGACGGGTTTCCATTACCTCTGATATCCAAACTTTTTGATCGAATTAAAGGAGCAAAGATTTTTACCAAGCTAGATCTTCGCGGGGCCTACAATTTGATCAGGATTCGCGCTGGAAATGAGTGGAAGACAGCCTTCAATACTCGTGATGGTCACTTCGAGTACCTAGTCATGCCTTTTTGGGTTAAGCAACGCTCCAGCTGTCTTCCAAAAATATATGAATCACATCTTCAGGGATTTGCTCTATAAATACGTTGTGGTGTATCTAGAAGACATCCTAATATTCTCAGAGGATGTGACGAGTCATCGCCTGCATGTATGTGAAGGGCTCACACAACTTCGGGCCAACCAGCTGTTTTGCAAACCTGAAAAATGTTCCTTCGAGCAAAAGGAGCTAACGTTTCTGGGATACATTATTTCTGGTTCCTGCTTTCAGATGGATCCTGCAAAGCTAGCTGCCATTACTAACTGGCCTCGCCCTGTTGGGTTGAAAGCAATACAATGCTTCCTGGGATTCTGCAATTTCTATCGTCAGTTCATCAAGAATTACTCAATCATAGCAGCTCCAATTACTGCACTCACCTAAAAAGGACAAGATACTCGGAGATGATCTTCTGCAGCTGAAGTGGCCTTTGTTCTTTTAAAACAGTGCTTCATGTCAGCCCCTATTCTAAGACAACCTGACTGCGATCTGCCTTTCTTCTTGGAGGTGGACGCCTCCACGGTGGGAGTTGGAGCAGTACTGTCACAGAAGGCTGAGTGGGGCAAGTGGTACTCCTGTGGGTTCTTTTCCCGTAAGTTTTCTGCTCCAGAGAAAAATTATGCAGTTGGGGATAAGGAATTACTAGCTATTAGCTAGCGTTGCAAGAGTGGAGATATTTGCTGGAGGGGGCAAAATTCCAGTGACAGTCTACATAGATCACAAAAACCTCATTTATCTCAAAACCACGAATTGCCTGAATTATCGTCAGTCCAGGTGGTCCCTGTTTTTTGACCGCTTTAACTTGGTTATTACCTATCGTCCAGGTTGCGAGAATGTAAAAGCTGACGCCCTGTCTCGAGCATTCAATGTGGCCCAGGAGGATGAAGTAAAGGAAGACAAACCAATTTTAAATCCTGGGTGCTTTGTTGCAGTCACTAAGGTCAAAATCCCACCAGGGAAAACATTTGTAGCACCCGAACTCCGGTCTAAGTTACTCCAGTGGGCCCATTCTTCTCGTTTTTCAGGTTATGCAGGAATGGGGAGAACTTTGGAACTGATCCTTAGGAGTTTTTGGTGGCCGACTGTACGTCATGACGTCAAGGACTTTGTGGCAGCCTGTACTATCTCTGCTCAGCATAAGGTGCCTCCTCAACTTCCTTTGGGGTCTTTATGTCCACTTCCAATACCTGATCGTCCTTGGTCCCATATATCCATGGACTTTATAACAGACCTGCCCTCCTGCCAGGGGTTGAATACAATCTGGGTAGTGGTGGACAGATTCTCCAAGGTCGCTCACTTTGTCCCATTAAGAGGGTTACCGTCGGCTCCAAAGTTGGCTGAGGCATTTATAAAGGAAATCTTCAAGCTACATGGGTTCCCCAAAGACATTGTTTCAGATCGTGGGGTACAATTTACTTCCAGGTTCTGGAGGGCGTTATGTAAATGCTTTAATATCAACTTGAGTTTTTCATCTGCATACCATCCTCAGAGCAATGGTCAAACGGAGCGTGTAAATCAGGATTTGGAAAAATTAATTTGGATATATGTCTCAGCTAATCAAGATGATTTGGTTTCCTTGTTCCCATGGGCTGAATTCGCTCACAATAATTTGTACCATGAGTCATCGGGAGACTCTCCATTCTTCATTCAGTATGGGCTACATCCCGTGATACCAGAAGTACCTGCTGTTCAGTCAATGTCTCTCCCAGCTGTTGGAGGCACAGCGAGTCACTTCTTCAGGATTTGGAGGGAGGTGAAAAAAAATTTGTGTAAAACTTCTTCTAGGTATAAGCGGGTGGCAGAAAAGAAAAGGAAAAGGAGTCCTGTACTGAATCCTGGCGATAAAGTCTGGTTATCCACTAAACACTTACGATTAAAGGTTCCCACCATGAAGTTTGCTCCTAGATTCATTGGTCCCTTCCAGATTCTGCAGGTCATCAATCCGGTGGCTTTTCATTTAAAACTTCCTGGTACTCTTAGGGTTCCCAACGTGTTCCATACCTCTCTTCTGAAACCATTGGTGCTTAATCAATATTCAAAACAGTACAACCCTCCTACTGCAATTCCAGTGGATCACCAAGAGGAGTATGAAGTCAAACACATTCTGGATTCCAGAATATCCCGAGGTGCAGTTCAATTCCTGGTGCATTGGTCCAGAAGAGTGTTGTTGGGTTAGGGCTTCAGATATTCATGCACCCCAACTCCTTCGGAAGTTTCTTCAAAAGTTCCCTGGCAAGCCATTTGTGGGGTGTTCGGTGCCCACCCCTAGAAGAGGGGGGTAATGTCATGGCACCGCCGAATCCAGGTCGCTCTTACCTGGTCCAGCGACGCTGGAGTCCTGGCTGGCATGTGACAGCGGGTGGGAGATCCCCGGCACCCGCTGTCAGCTGCTCCTCTTCTCCCCCGGTGGCTGTGTGCAGGCGGCCGTGGCTTCCTTAGGAGCGCGCTCACCGCTCTGCTAAAGGATTTAAAGGGACAGGCACCGTAATAGGAGTGCTGATTGGGGCTAGTTTTGAACTCTGACCTATATAAGGAAGTTCCTGGGAGCACTCCAGTGCCAGAGTATAGGCTTCATTACCATACTCTAGTGTTCCTGTGCATATCCTAATTATTGGTTCTGACCCCTGGCGTGTTCGTGACTCTTAAACTGCCTGACCCCTGGTTCAACATTGATAGCTGGTTCTGACCTCTGCTATTCCCTGTGACCCGTTTACGTCTGCTCCCTGGTACCATCTCATCCGTTTGGTTCTGACCCGATAGTTGACTACGCTCAAGTCTCCTGTATACCGACCAAGTTGCCAGCACCTGCATAGGGAAACCTAACCTGAGGGCCGCGACCTGTGTGTCGGACGCAGCCAAGTCCATACCTTCTTGTGAGGGTCCCTGGTGAAAATCGCTGGCACATTAGACTCCGCGCCTCTGGAATAGGTCTAGCCAATTCCCTGAATACAGGTAGCATTCACAATCCGCCCGTGAGTTTGTGACAGGTCCTCAGTTTTTAAATTGATCTCCATAGTTCTTAATACTCACATGACTCCACTATTTCATGTATATCGGGGAAATCTCTCTAATAATGACCGTTATGTTATGGGACATATTCTCATAACAACTAAACTTCTCAGAGCACAACATTGGCGTACATTTTATACTCCTAATATAGATCCAGTAGAATCCAATGTTTTGGCCCATTATGAATTTGAAGTTGCAGGATCTTCATATTCTCCCTCTACCTCGGATCCCTCTATACGATGGTTTGGGTGGAGTGAATATTGGGTAACAAAACCGCCCCGATACGCGGAGAGGATCTTCTCTACCTTAGGACTGCCTACCTGGTGGTATGTGGATTTGAGGTTAGACCCTTTCTTTATATTTTACGGTTTCACCGTTCTGAACATAATCTGCTCTTGTATACTGATGTCTATGTTTGTTGACATGTCAGTTAACATGATTTAATACACTATTAGTATTATCTACAATTTATTTTTATACATATATATATATATATATATATATATAGTGATTTCAAGTGTATATGTTGATTTGAGGTTTGTACCCTTCTGTGTTCCCTCCCCCCCCCCCCCAGTTTTCTTATTTTAATTTACTATTTCTTTCCTAATGATTTCTAAACTTTATTGTTTTTTTTCTATATTTTCACTGATTTGTTGTATGGTTATTGTAAAATTTCATAAAATTTTAATATTAAAAAAAATTTACATAGTTTTAGCTGTTTTTATTTTATTTTTAAAAATACAGATCCAAAACCAAAACATGTGAGGGTGGTTTTGCAAAACACGTGAGGGTGGTTTTGCAAATTATTGCTGTGGGTGCCTGGGCAGCCATCCTCTGCTGTGCTACAAAAAGAAAAAAGCAGAGTGTCAGAAACCGCACTCAGACGAAGCGGGGACTCTGCTACTCACCGCTCCGTGAACTTCACTTCTGTCTCTTTTACGGACTTGTGGCCTCCCGCAGGCCTGAGGTTCAGCGTGGAAGTCAGTGTGCAGCAATGCCAGAGGAAGCAAGACCTTCTCTGAAGTATCGGTGTCCGGCATTCACCATGTGTGCAGGAGACAGGGCGCCGCCATCTTCCCCAGGATCAGCTGATCGGGTCACTGCCAATCCAGAGCTGGCAGTAAGTCAGCTGACTTCTGCATCCAAACCTCGCTGGTCGGAGGGGATAAAAGGAGCAGCCCAGGAAGTCTCAAGTTACTAGTGCCACTGTATTCACAGCCTAGCTGAGTGAGGAGACAGCGCTCCAGTGTTTATTCCTCTGAGTGATTCCTGTGTTATTCTCATCTTGCACCTCTGGCTCCATTGGTTCCAGCCGATACCCACAGTCCATCAGTTTCAGCCAATAACCACAGCTCATTGATTCATACCGATAGCCACAGCTCATCAATTCACACAGATAACCACAGCTCATCAGTTCATACCAATAACCATAGCTCATTGGTTCTTACCAATAACTACAGCTCATCGGTCCTTGTCAATAACCATCACTTATTGGTTCAAAACCAATAGCTTCAACTCATTAGTCCTTACCAATAATCATAACTCATCGGTTCTTACTGATAACTACAACTCATCGAATACTACCTATAATAACAGACCATCGGTCCCTACCGATAACCACAGACTATCGGTCTCAGCTAATAACTACAGACTCACAGCTCCTGTCCATTTTCTAGTCTCAGTTCTAGTACTGAGTGACCCAGCCAGGGGGCCGCGACCTGTCTGTCAGACGAAGCAAAGTCCATATCTCCTTGCAGGAGGCTCTGGTGACCAGTGGTGGGTTAGACTCCACGCCTCTGGTATGGGTCTCTGCCAACACTCAGTACTAGTTTCAGTACCCAGTTCCACACATGAGCAGGAGTTACATCCGCCCAGCTATTTTTACCACAAAATCCATAGAGTCCCTGTCACGTCCAGACCCCAGTCCGGATTAACAAAAAACCCAATCTGTGACTTTTGGAACATTTGCAGGATCTCTTATCCAGAATCAACCTGGTGTTACCCAAAATTACTGGAGGTGCTCCCAACATTATGGAGACCTCTCCCCAATTTTTTTTTGACCAAGGTAACTCCTACTACAGACTTTCTTACAACTAAGGCTTCTCCTTTGGTGCAGAATAAAGATAAACATCGAAGCTACTTGCGGTCTAAGCTTTCTAAAGTTGAACGCCAGTGATGAAAGGAGTTCCACCTCTGTTGTTACTGTGGAAGTTCTGATAATTTTATTAAGAATTGTATCCTTTGCAAATCACCCGGTGTGTCTTCTGCAGTCTCCATTCCCACTACTCTTGGTAGGGGTGTTAAGAAGGATGCCCAGAAAGAGTCTCCAATTCATGATTGGGGCCCTGTAACAAGAAGACTCTATTCCAGTTTTGGGAACCAAACAAGATTATTTAAATATTTCAGGTTGAGAGAAGCATCTGTTTTGCGTACCCCAGAAGGGGTCTCCAGTTCCCGGTCCGGTTCCACTTCAGTTAATTTGATTAAACCATCTGGTTTCAAGTATGGATATTCTTAAAGCTTGTACTGTAATGGCAGAGCTTGGGAACCTCTGTCCCATAATTTTGACAAAGCACAGATTTTAGGATGTTCTAGTAATAGTAAGAATATCCTACATCACATGAGGATTTATAAAGTCATGTGGCCACCTAATACTAAATTTCAAAAACCAGTGTTTGTCAGTCACTTTTTACTTGTGTTTTTTGTGCAAAATTTTTCCACCGTACTTAAATAACCCAAAACATTTAACCCCCACAAATTATAAATACATTATAGATGTCACTTTTGTAAAATTAATCATATAAATACAGTTTCATCTTTATGTACATACAGTATGCAAACCTATCTTTATAAATGCCAAGAACATTCTAAGGTCAAAGAAGGTATTAAAACTTTCCTGGGGTATAGTACATAAAGTACTGTAATTGATATTAATGTATACTGTAGTTATACATTATTTATTATTTTGTATTTTCAGGCCCCTTACACCCACAACACCATCAAAATAAAAACTGTTACTGGAACCATATGCAATGTGATGTTGAGAGATCTCCTCCTCCGCATTAATCCTTAAGTATCCACTGATCATTCTCACATGGTGAGCTTAACTGCCTGTGGCACAATTAACTCTACAAGTGCACCACTTCAATTTCACATAGGGGATGATTCTGATTTAACACAGTAGCAGTAGCGGCTGCATTGTTTTGTGCAGCCGCTAAGGCGTCTTTGTGACAAGGCCGTGCCCAATGAACATCGTATTGAGAAGCCCACCGGCTATGGCATAATTTCCCAGATGTGTGCACAAAGACGCACTATCAGCAGACCATCAGGCTGATCATCGGAGATTGCAATTTGTCAGTGGACTCAGGGCCTGATTCAGACCCACTCACGAGCGCTGAGCGCTCGCAAGCAGGTTGATGTTGACCCAGTGTGCATGCGCACGACGGAGGTGGCTCCATCGTGCGCATGCGCGAGACCCGGATAGCGACGGGCAAGCCGTCGCTCCGGGTCTCGCTAAAAAGGGGGCGTGCTGTCCATGTTGAGTGACAGCGCGCCCCCTTTGGTGGGTGGGCCGGGGGCGTGGTGATGTCAGTGGGTGGACTTCTTGCTCTGTAAGAGCAAGAAGTCCACTGGGACTTGTGGCAACGAGACCCTACCACAAGGGTCTCGTCACAAGTACGATGGTCGCAGTGGTCTTGACTATCGCGACCATCATCCTGGCCAGTCGCACTAGCTGTGGGTAGTCACCCACAGCTATGCGAGCGGCCAGGAGGCCGCTCTAAAAATACAATAGGCGGGCACTGATTCAGAGCGAGTGCTCTGAAAGAGCATCTGGCTCTGAATCAGGCACTAAGTTGCTGACATTGACACGCCCCTGACATACACGCAACTTGTAGCAACACACACACACCGTTTACCACTCATAATCACCTATCAATATTGCATAGCTCTCCATGCAATTTCGATCTGCGTCACCCATGAGGTACAGTAACAATAAGGATGCATGTGCAGTGCGTCTTGGACCCATGAGCCTGCACCCAATGTTTTAGCGGTGTCTGACTTAGAGTCACCCCCATAGTTCCTAGGCTTAACAGACAGCTTGAAACTAGGACTAATCACATTACGGACTGATGTACACGTCATTCAACAGGACATCACAGAAACCAGAGACATTTGATTGCAGCACCAGTAGCAAATTACCTGTGACATATTGTATCATATGCGCTGAATTTGTAACGCTTAAAGTATGTGCTCCCTGATGTATACCACTAGCCATGAAACAAAAAGGTTTTAGCAGAGATTATTTATATAACAGCACTCAGACTAATCATTCCTGTGAAGTAACCAGCAGAAGGGTGTCAGCAACAGGAACTGCATTAAAAAAAATGGTTCTGTGTGCATCTACACTGACACTGTTCACCTGATTAAGCCCCCATGAGACCATACCACCCACTCAAGACTGTGGAGCAAGTAATTAATGATATGCCCAGTGCCAAAGAAGGACTTTACATTTTTTACCATCGGATACATTGTTTAAAGACCGTAGAGCTCAAAGCAGGGGCGTATCTATAATGGGTGCACACCCTGCACCCATAGCATACTTACGTCTCCGGAGTCCCACGTCGGAGCGGGGGTCCGGCGCTCTAAAAACGACTGGAAAATGGCCGCCACGGCCATTTTCCTATAGTTTGCGCATGCGCAGTACAGGGAAAATGGCCTTCACAGCCATTTTCCCGGTGACCTGTGCATCCTCTATAGACTCTGGGCGCACTCTAGTGCCCAGAGTCTATAACTCCAGCGCTGGCCGCGCACAGCTCAGTGCGCTGCCGGCCGCCGGACAGAGAGGAGGGGGCCCGTGTCGGAGACTGCACACGGGCCCCCACATCTCTAGAAATGCCCCTGGCTCAAAGATGGAGAATATTCACAGGAGTCAGAGTGGTGATCAGCGATCATAAGGAAGCTTAGCATTAAGGCCCTGATTCAGAGCCGGACGCTCTGACCAGAGCGCTCGCTCTGAATCAGGGCCCACCTCCATTAAAATGGAGCGTCCTCCTGGACGCTCCTATAGCTGTGGGTCACCACCCACAGCATATACGAGCGTGCAAAAAGATGGTCGCGATGGTCTTGACCATCGCGACCATCGGAACTGCGAGTGAAAGCCTGCGGTTGGGTTTCCCAACCGCAAGGCCAGGAGCCAAAATCACTCCCACTGACATCACTAGTGATGTCAGTGGGGCCGGCTTCAGACGGTAGGCGTTCCCTTGGGAACGCCTCCGTCAGGCAGGCACGCCCCCGGCACGCCCACCAAAGGGGGCGTGCTGTCAGTCACCATCGACAGCACGCCCCCTTTGATGAGACACTCCGAGCAAAGGAAAGTCCTTCGCTCGCCGGGTCTCGCGCATGCGCATGACGGAGCTCCCTCCGTCGTGCGCATGCGAAGTGGGGAACATCGACCCACTTGTGAGCGTACTGCCGCTCGCGAGTGGGTCTGAATGACCCCCTAACATCATAACAGCACCCATGCCAGATTTATTGAAGGGACTGCAACAGCATTTTTAGACGCTGTGTGAGTCCAAAGGTCATGTAAGAACTGCAAATTATCACTATTACCAATTCCAAAGTGTGAGTAGACTGTGGTTCCTATTCATCATAACTTCATTTTCACAAAAGCTGGTGAAAAATTCACATTTTCACCTGCAACTGTAAAAATTAAGTTATCGGGCCATTCATCAAGGAGGTAAAGCAGGAGATATCACAGATATCTCCTACTTGCCTTCCTCTTGCGGAATGGCCTGCTGTCCCCATACACTAGTATGGGGACAGAGGGCCTGATTCAGAGCCGGTCGCTATTTGCGGTCTTTCGTTCAAAAAAAAGGGGTGGCTATTCAAATGAACCGTTCGCTCTTTGCGGTCTGTTCACGCCTCTAGGTCTGAACGAGCGAACAAAACTTGTGGTCGTTTTTTGGGAAACTACGCCCCCTGGCCGCTCGCATCCTACGTCATGTCCGCTATTTATTAGATTAATCGAGTACATTGACCAGGGTATGAGCTGCTCGCTATTCTTGTGGTTAGTTTTTGCTACCACAATTTTGCGAGCAGTTCTGGCTATAAAATAACCCAGTGACGTGGTAAATGACGCTGCTGTTTTAATTATGCACACCCATAAAACGCCCGTTATGACCTTTAAGCACGCCTGCGATCGGATCTCCACTCCCCGTTTTCAAGCACCTTCCCCTGTTACTACCCACATACGCCTCTTTCTGTCACTCAAATTATCAGGCATTCGCTATTTTGCGAGCACATGAATTTCGACCGCACTGACTGGTTCGCGCATGCGTATAACGATCCGTATGCATGCGCAGTTGGGCAAACATCGCTCGGAGCGAACGAGCGGCCGCTTACGAGCGGCTCTGAATCAGGCCCAGAATTCATCATGCTCCGAAAATATATTTTCAGAGCTTGACTGCGGGAGCATTCCCCATCTTCCGATGGCATATGCTCCTGCTCCGGAATTGCAACCCACTCCTTCCCTATGGGAAGGAGGTCCGGGTTGCGATGAGGATTGCTATCGGATCCCTCCGCCCCTGTCTGGCTCCTTCCGCCGAATGTCGGGGCTCTTGTGCGCATGTGTTACCTGTAGCACCCTGGTGTCCTGTCATCTTTCAATCACGCCAATATATATATATATATATATATACTTAGGGGAAGGTGGGGCTAGTTGTTACAAAAATACAAAAATTCAAATATCTCAAAAATCTTTACTCACAACCAAACAGAAAAATTTACAAACAAAACAGTATTCGCTCTTCTATTTTTATTGGGTGTAAATTACATCCAATAATTATTATTAACAATGAAAAACATGTTGTTAGAACAAAAATAATCGTAACAATCTGCCCCCGATGGGGGTAAGTTGGTACAGGGTTGGGGCAAATTGTTACTGATCAAATAATCTACACAAAATCTTAATATAAAAAGCATTCATTAGAAAATTTTGTATGTTTATCACAAAATCACATTTGGTATATATTTCATCAAGCAGGCAACAGCTAGTATTAAATAATAAGCTCAAACTTGAATAATTACTTGCAGAATCCAGCAAATAGCTCACTTAGTAATAAATTATAATGTGTTTCACAGCAAATAACAGCCTGGTACAGTATGTGTTGTATTTATACAATGCCCCCTGTTGTAGTGCACATTATGCAGTGCCCCTTATGCAGTCTCCCCAGTAGTGCCCAATATATAGTGCCCCCAGTAAAGCCCCTTGTACAGTGCTTGTAATGCAGTGCCCCGAGTAGTGCCCCTTATGCAGTGCCCCAGTAGTGCCCCCAGTAGGGCCCCTTATATAGTGCTCCTTATATAGTGCCCCCATGCAGTACCCAATTTACAGTGCCCCAGTAGTGCCCCCTATGCAGAGCCACCAGTAGTACCCAATATATAGTGCCCCCAGTAGTGCCCCTATGTAGTGCCCAATATATAGTGCATCCAGTAGTGCCCAATATATAGTGCCCCCAATGCAGTTCCCAATATACAATGCCACCTGTAGTGCCCCTTATACAGTGCCCCAGTAGTGCCCTATATAGTGCCCCCAGTAATGCCCAATATATAGTGACCCTTATCAGGGCTGGCCCTAGCCCAACATTTTTTGGTAAGCGAGTATATTTTTTGGCGCCCCCCTATGCAGTGCCCCTTTTACAGAGCCCCGGTAGTGGTCCCCCCTGTGCAGTGCCCCTTGTGCCCCCAGTAGTAAGCTCCTTATATAGTGCCCCCAGTAGTAGTCCCCCCTATGCAGTGCCCCCAGTAGTGGTACCCCCTATGCAGTGGCCCTTATAAAGTGCACCCAGTAGTGGTCCCCCCTGTGCAGTGCCCCTTGTGCCCCCAGTAGTAAGCCCCTTATATAGTGCCCCCCGTGGTACTCCCCCCTATGCAGTGCCCCCAGTAGTGGTACCCCCTATGCAGTGCCCCTTATATAGTGCCCCCAGTAGTGGTCCCCCCTGTGCAGTGCCCCTTGTGCCCCCAGTAGTAAGCCCCTTATATAGTGCCCCCAGTAGTACTCCCCCTTATGCAGTGCCCCCAGTAGTGGTACCCCCTATGCAGTGCCCCAGTAGTAGTACCCCCTTGTAGTGCCCCTAGTAGTAGCCACCCCATTGTAGTGCCCCTAGTAGTAGTCCCCCCTTGTAGTAGTCCCCCCCCCTTGTTGTGCCCCCAGCGGAGGTTCCCCCCCTATGCAGTACCCCAGTAGTAGCCACCCCCTTTGTAGTAGTCCCCCCCTTGTTGTGCCACCAGCGGAGGTTCCCCCCCCATGCAGTGCCCCAGTAGTAACCCCCCCAGTAGACACACATGTAATAAAAATAAAAACACTTACCTGAATCCCCGCTCCAGCTCCGGCCGCCGCCATCCGCTCCTCAGTCCGGGCCGGGCCGCTCTGCATTATGGGAGAGACGTCATGACGTCTCTCCCTTTACCCACTGCGGGAGCCGGAAAGCTCCAGTCCGGTTTCGGCAGTGGGCGCAGTAACCAATGAGAGTCTGACAGACTCTCATTGGCTGCTAATGAAAACAAACACACAGTTGCCGGCACCGGCGGCTGTGTGTCTGTCACTGTGTAGTGCTGACCGAACTCCATCCAGTCAGCGATACACGCGTGGTGCAGCTGTGTCACAGAGACTGTCTGCCCGTGGCCCGCATGGTCGCAGCTGAGGCGCCCTCCACTATGTGGTGCCCTACTCAGCTGCGTGCCATGCGTAATGGTAGAACCGGCCCTGCCCCTTATGCAGTGCCCAATATACAGTGTCCCCGCCAGCGGCACCCCCAAGCAGCTGGTCCGATGGCGCCCAGGGCATGTACCCGGCCCGTCCCCTCTTAGTTAAGCCACTGGATCTGATTAGTTACTAGGGCATCCATGGAGTTTCAGAGTTGCACATCATGACGAGATATCGCTGCTGTGAAATGTTTTAACAATTTTTATATACAGTATTTATTATAAATGATTTTTAAATGTACTATTCATTATAACTTCATCATCACAGGATAACAATAGTAAGCAAACAAATGTGGCTACTCTGTCTTCCAAAACACAGTGCCTGATACAGCAAGGAAAGCAACTGCGAATGCAATAGCGATTACGCACGCAGTCTCACTGTGATAGTATGCTAATCCATTGTGATCGTAATGCAATCTCAGGACGCTCACTTTACCTTACACATATCCGTAATGTTTAGCAGGACTGTGAAACCATCGGTACAATCGAGTACCATCGCAGCCTCATGCACACTTGCACAAGCCCTGACCTTACTCAGAAATTGCTAAATTCCACGCACGCTATCAGGCCTCAGGCTGCATAGGGCGTCGCAATGGATAATTTATGCATGCCCCTGCAACGCCGTTGAAACGCACTGGCACGCCTGCATTCGCCCAACCACCCCCCCTCCCCTGTTACCACCCACAAATGGCACTTCCTGTCAATCACTCTGCAATGGGTCTGCGTAGTCATGGCGATCACAGTCCCAATCGCAGTGGCTAGTTCCTGCACTGTGATGCATACACATGCACAGTACGCAACAATCAGCCGATTGCGTGCATATTAGTAACTGCGTTCCTTGCTGAATCAGGCTCACAGTCCTTAGGGGGATCACTAAAGAAACAATACCTTAATGCATTTGATGGAAGTTTTGTCCCCGATAGTTCAAGATATTTGAGGGCAGATGACTTGCTAAAAAACTGTGAAACTGCAGAAGATGGATCTTTCACTTTCCTGAAATATACCAATAACAAATTTAGTAGGCAAGTCATCATATTCATACATATAAAGAAGTATGTTACCAAAACAATATTAGCAAGGAAGTGGGTCATACTTGCCAATTCTCCCTGAAATAGTAGCAATCCCCCTGTCTCCCTGAAGAGTCTAGAAATCTCCCTGATTGCACCTTACCCACGTTATGTAGCTGTTATATTAAAAAAAAACATTATATATATGTCAATCCAAAGGTCCGGGAAATCCCACAGTAATGCTGGGGTAGCCATGGCCGGTGCCCTCACAAATCAATAGTAATAGTAAACAGCAGGTGTGGCACTCGGCTCCAAAGAAATAGACATACACACGGTAGTATATATATTATATATATATATATATATATATATATATATATGTGTATATACACACACTTTTAAATGGGATCATTAGTATCATTTCCCTGCATTGGCTATAAGGCACAATGGCCCTCATTCAGACCCACTCGCAAGCGGGCGCACGTACGTTAGGCGTACGTACAAAAATATTTAAATTCAATGGCTCGCTCGTATTTTCGTTCGCATCTAAAATTCCTCCCTAAACTCAGGCGACCCCTCCTCTAACTAACGAGCGTACGAAATAGCGAGCGTACATCCCCGAAATGGCTTGAAAGGAACGCACGCACAAGTATAAACAGGAAGTGGCCTTGTCAGATGTCGATTACCTGCTCCTTTATTCTGCCTACCTCCATCAATCGTATCATGCCAATCAATGTATCAATTAGCTTAATTGTTTGTTTTTTTCAACACAATGCAAGAAACTTTACTCTTGTCCGTGTTTGTGTTTTCCCGCAGAATACGTACGGCTTAAACATTCGCTTTTATTGCTCAAAAAACATGTTACCCACAATTAAACAATTGTTCTATTGCTTTGGATCCCCGCATATTTCCCGGGGTTCATTTCTTTATTTAAATTTGCTTACGCATGTCACTGCATCAAGCCTATCATAACTCTCAAGAGATTTCTGGCCCTGTCGAACACATGACTCATACACTAACCAATAGAATTGCTCCTGTTAATTTCCCAAATACATTAGCCAATCAGTAATTTTTTGGCCACTTTATCAAAAATGATTTTTAGGAAAAACACCATTGCCATCATGAGAGCCTCCGCATTCACCAAGCGCGAGCTGCTGGTGCTAACGGAGGTGATAGATAGACGTATCACCAGCCAGCCTCCACCCATCACCAACCGGCAGAAGCGTTCCGCATATGCGGAGGCACGGGCCCGCCTGCGCTCCATCGGCTCACGCCGCAACATCGGCCAGCTGGAGCGCAGGTGGTCGGACCTGCAACGGCGAACGCCCCGCTTGCTGGCATGCTTTCGCATGCAGATTTCAGAAAGTAAGTTTTATGTATTTTGTTTTTCATGTTTGTCTTTGTGGCCCAAACTGCGTGTGCATGTTTTCATGTCTGTCCTATTTATTCATTCTCATATTTGCCTGGCCATGTTTTCCCTCTATTTCATAATTATTCATTCTCCTCATATTTGCATGGCCATGTTTTCCCTCTATTTCATAATTATTCATTCTCCTCATATTTGCATGGCCATGTTTTCCCTCTATTTCATAATTATTCATTCTCCTCATATTTGCATGTTTTTTGTTGGTGGGGGGTGATTTTAAATTGTTTTTTGGCCAGGATTTGTGCTGAAACCTACCACAATTTGTTTGACATCTTTTAGGGGGACAGCCAAGACTACGCCATCACCGTCCGGCCAGACGGCGGTCACGCCCACTCTCCCCAACCCCCAGCCAACACTCCACCCCCAATAATTCCCCTATTCCCCACTCCTCCCCAGCCTTCCAAGACCCTCTCCCGGAAATGTCGGGCCTCCTTCCCCTCTGTCCCACTTCCCCCTCTCCTCCAACCACCCCTCTTCCAATTACCCCCTCCCCGGAGTCCGTAATAACCCTGCCCCGATCTTTGGGGAATGGAGGGTCCTCCGAGGAGGACGATGGTGGGACTTCCGGAGCTGCCGTTTTGTCAACCGGTATGTTTTTCTTTAGCCTTTTTTTTTAAGCACAAACTGTTTGTATGTAATCATGTGTCGTTCCTTTATTCTGGGTTTTTGGGACGACTTTTGGTGATTTAGCAGATTGCCTTTACCTGTTCCTGCTGATTTCAACATACACATATCACACCTGGGGGAATTTGTACATAGGCCTTGTATTTTTTGCAGCCCCCATTTTTTTTTTTTTTTTGGAGTGATTTCGTTGTTTTTTTTAATTTTTAATGTGGTTTCCCTATTGTTGTATTAATCCACACACTTTTCTCACCCACAGAGGAACAGAGGCGTCGTCAAGAAGTACAAGACTGTGTGGCCCAGATGCGCCAACATATAATTGGGGTGCTCGTGGCCCTTGACCGTCTGTCTGGCATCCTTCGCCAATAGTTTTATTTGTGGTTTTTCTTTTTCAAAATAAATTGTATTTTTCAAACATACGTTCCGGCTAATTCGTTTTTTCAAACCCAAAGATTGTTTACCCTGACATAAGTAGACTGTTCCTGCAAGGATTTCCATTTTTTTAAAGTAAGATTGTGTTTTGTATTTGTATGTAAAACAGCCACAAGAAACACATAACAGTCACAATGTCATTTCCCTTTTTGGGTGTAGTGTCAATTAGATATTTCTACATTTTACAGGTTCCTAGTTGGTGTGCAAGCTGCTTAGGCCAATCTTACAAAGCCAAATGATTGTACAGGCTTCCTTTTGGTGTGGGTTTTGAACCTGAAAACATATTTCATTTTAGCTCAACTGGCGACAGTACTGGATTACCCCTTAGTCAAATGTACCGTGTGTGAACCTGGTTACACTTGCTGGTAACGTCCAAAAAAAGGAAGAACATTTCACTCTACAAACATTTATTCACAACATAACTGATAAATCAAAGTGGTCACTCTCAAAAAAAACACACAGTGATAATCTCAAATACAACACATACCAAACAAAAACAAACCAAAAACAACAAATCAAGAACTGGTTGACGAAGGACCATGCCAACATGATTCCACAAACATGGCGTTGTGATATGGGTTCCATAATATATTCCCAAAATGTCCAGATCCAGGTTTGGTAAGGGTAGCAGGAAGTAGTGAGCGTTGGAGTGCCAAAGATTATGTGAACAAACAGAAGATGGTGAAAAAAACAACAAAAAATTAGAGGTTCGCAAACAAACCCAAACACATTAGGTATAAACACTGTTGTTTTGTAAAAACTTACCTAAAAAATCTGGCCACCACATCATTGCGTATGGCCCCCCCACATACTGACCTCCGACCAACCTCGGGGGGGCCATCCTCAGGTAAGGCATCCTCTGGCTGCATTGGGACACCACTCCTTATGGCAATGTTGTGAAATATCCCACACAGGACCACAATTTTCGATACCATATCCGGCAAATACATTAGCTCGCCACCAGAGCGGTGGAGACATCTGAATCGGCCTTTTAAAAGGCCGATACAGCGCTCCACCACTTGCCTGGTGGCTGTAAGTGCGGAATTATACGCACTTTGTGGCCCTGGTGTGGGAGCCAAATAAGGAGTGAGCAGCCAGGACATGCAAGGGTATCCACTGTCTCCTGTGAACAAAAATAGACCACATCAGGAACACTGTGTATCAAGCTTAACATTGTTATGTACTAAAGGTCTCCACTTACCCAGAAGCCACGCATCACCAGCTTGTAGGTTGGTTAATTTCTGCCATATCCCTGATTGCCGGATGACGAAGGAGTCATGAGCACTTCCGGGTAATTTAGCATTCAGGGACAGGATCTGGAGGGAGGCATCACATACCACCATTACATTCAGGGAGTGATAGTGTTTCCTGTTTCTAAATATTGCCTCCAGCCGTGCTGGAGGCTGAAGTGGTATGTGAGTACCATCCACAACCCCTATGATGTGTGGGAAGCCAGCTATTTGGTAAAAATTGGCCTTGGCCACACTAAGGGCACCCATATCCAAAGGCATTTTAATAAAATGATGGAGGTGTTTGAAAAGTGCCTCCATCACTGCCCTCAGGATCCGGGAAAAGGAGGATTGGGAGATGCCCGCCACTATTCCCACCGTTGTTTGAAACGATCCTGAGGCACAGAAATGTAACACCGCCATAAATTGCGTCAGTGGTGGTATTGCTGTTGGACTGTCAATTTGCCGCTCAAGATCACTTTCTATTAATGAGAGAGTGTCTATGATGATTTTGGGAGGTAGACGGTAGCGTCTTAAAATCTCATCATCGGGCATTCCAAAAAGGGTGACACGTGTTCGAAATATCTGGGGCCTTGCATGCCTACGATGCCTACGCCTGGGACGAGTTTGAGGTTGGTCGTCTTCAGGGAGCAGGGCCAGAACAATGCGCCCCAGATCTACCTGAAATTCAAAGTTTACAATGTAAGGCTTTTGAGCCACCCCAAAAGTAACAAAAAACAACTTAGCTTTCTGATACCATCCATAGCTGCTTACATGCCGGGGTATTGTCATGATACGTATAAACTGTAAAAAAGCCAAAAATGAGACATCAAAAATTTAGAGGGTGAATTTTTGTTGTTCAAATTGTTGCAAGCCAACACATAAAATAGGCGAAACACACATTTGGCCATCGAGGAAAACGACATTGCACACCGTACGTCAAATAGGGTTCAAATGGCCCCCAAAAATGGAAAAGGGAAAAGCAAATCTGGTTTACATGATGAATAAGCCGCCAAAAATGCGTTAATTAGTTTGCAAATGCAAGTCACTACACCAACAGTCAAAAATGCGTTAATTAGTTCGCAAATGCAAGTCACTACACCAACAGTCAAAAATGCGTTAATTAGTTCGCAAATGCAAGTCACTACACCAACAGTCAAAAATGCGTTAATTAGTTCGCAAATGCAAGTCACTACACCAACAGTCAAAAATGCGTTAATTAGTTCGCAAATGCAAGTCACTACACCAACAGTCAAAAATGCGTTAATTAGTTCGCAAATGCAAGTCACTACACCAACAATCAAAAATGCGGTAATTAATTCGCAAATGCAAGAAAAAAAATGGACTTACCCAACTCGAATATATAAGATTTCCAAAAAAAAGGTCTTTGGGTCCGAAAGCCAAAACAAACTAAAAAAGATGAAATTAGTGTTAAAAAAAAATAGCTAACCAAAAAACAGAAGTAGACACCAATTGGCCACAAATTAGACTGCACAAAACTTACCAAATCAGGAAAGGATGTGGAAAAATGCCAAAAAATGCGAACGGAAAACCAAAACAACTGTAGCAAAACCAAACAAAAAACCAACTCTGCCAAATCCTCCAACCGCAAACAACCAAATCCAAACAACTTAACCGCCAACAATCCAACAACCCAACCTCGACTCCACACACACCAAGCCATAAATAGTGTTTATTTTCCCGCACAAATTAAGGATGAATCATAGGGACGCACAATCAATGATGCGGCCGCAAACAAAGGACGCATGTATAAATACGTCACGAAATCACATTGAATTTCTGGTTGATTTCATTCTGGAAGCAGAGACATGGCTTCAGACCAGGGAAACAATGGCCAAAAATCCGGCGGTAAGGCCTTCATGCATTTTGTCTCAATGATTATTTTAAAACAAATATATTGGTCAAGTTGTGAAGTGGCTAAATCTGCATATTTGCCCAAATAGGTGAGGAGGATGAGATGGAAGAGACTGCTGGCCCCAGTCAACCCGCCAAAGCTGCCAAAAAAAAAAGGCAGCCACATTTCACAAGCAAGGAGATGGAGGTTTTGATCCAGAAGTGCATTGACATCCTGCCCCAGGCAGCCAGGAATATGAGCCAAAGCCAGAAGTGGAGAATGTGGGAGGAGGTCGCCGTTGCTGTCAATAGGGTGGGTGATTATGTCCGTCTAGCCCGGGATGTCAAACGGTGGTAAGTAAACACTTTCCCATCCTATAAACAAACCCCATTGTAAAAAAAAGGATAATGGGTCCAATTTCATTCCACAGATGGGCAGACTTCAAATATCGTCTCAAGCAAAAACTTGCCGACAGGGCTAGGCATGCAAGGGGGACAGGTGGGGGTCCCACCCCTGTGTCATTGGAGTTGACAGACTTAGAAGAGCTGGCACAGGGGTGTGTGCAGGCTGTGGAGGTGTTTGGCGTGTCCAACATGGATACGGACATGCCAGACTTTGCGGCTCCTCATGTTGGCCAAGGTAAGTCTTGTGATGTCACCAACTCTGAAATGCTATTGTGCCAATATGTAGATTCTAATGTGAGTCTTTTTGCAATTTTTCTAACAGAGACAGAGGCGGATGAGTCTGCTCCAGAGGGGAGCCTTGGCCGCAGAATTTCTGCTGGCTCTGCAGGGGAGGAACCAGTACATCCGGCTGAGGACCCTGCAGAAGCCAGTCCAGGGCGTGCCCCCTCGCAGGCAGTGGGCCTCCTCACAGAACTCAATTTTAAATCGGATTGCCATACGGAGATTCTGCAGAGGATGGACGCCAGTCTGATACGGGTGGCTGAGGCCCTGGAGCAAAATGCTGCGGCCAACGTGACCATTGGTCAGGCCCTGGCGGAAAATACCAGGGCCAACATCCGCATCGCCGATGCCCTGGAGCAGCTCGTTCGCCAGCACATGGTGGAGCCGACCTCCCTTCCTGCCGGAACATCCGGATCCTCCACCTCTGGCACAACATCAGCCAATCCTCCAAATGTGCCTAGCCCTGTGCCTAGTCCAGAGGCCACAACATCTGCCTCGGGACAGGCCAGCCCGATGGCATCCCGGACCCGGTCTGGCGCCCACCCTCACCCAGCCAAACGGCCGAGAAAACGGTGACAGCAATGGCGACTTTTCCCACACTCCTTCTGTGCTTGGCTCATATTCCTTTCTGGTCAAAACTTCCCTCTCCTTTCTTGTGAAATGTTTTTAAATTTTGTATTTACGCTTATGTTAGCAGTTATGTTTTTTTTTTTTTATTAACAAATATCTTTGCCACAAAAAAAGGCAACAAAATATTAGGCCAATTTGTTTGTGTTTAAACAATAAATTTAAAACAAAAAACTGAGATTGTATTGTGACATTATTGTACAAATGGGTTACATTTAATCCTGGCCCTAAAGGCAAAAACTGACCCTCTTAAAAAAAAAAAAAGGCCTCTTTAAGGAACGTTTAAAAAATCACATAGCGATGCAAATTCCACAGTAAACCAAAAAAAAGGGGAGCTAATTAAAACATGATGACATTATTGTTACAATAGGCCATAACCAACAAATGGTGGCCAAAATAAAAAACCAAAAATGTACGCTAATTGATTGTGTAATCATGACATTAGCAGCTCTGATTTCCACCTGCGTACGCTTTTGTGCTATCCCAATAAACTGCTTTCCAAACACATACCAAGCCGGGTTTCAATCCAACACTAATTACTTTACTGACCAGCCGCGATTAATCGCAACACCATCGTTGAGTCCCGGGACGGAGGAGAAGGCCATCGCCAATGTGGTCGAGTAATCCAGACCCTAAGCTGTGCGAGCATTTTGAAGGGAAAGCGGATGTTCCAGTGACGTATGAGACGGTCCAAACACATTTGACGTTCGCATCTGCTAATGTATGTACGCCCCAAAAACGCCTCGCCACGCCTGCGTTTTTTCATCTCCACCCCCGTCAACACCCAAAAACGCCCTGTTCTGGCAATCACATTTGACATGTCACTTCCTGTACGCTATTTTAGGAACGAGAGAAAAAAAGCTCGCAATCTGCCGTACGCACATGCGCAGTGTAACACCGACGCATGCGCGGTTAGTCAACATCGGAACGCAACGAGCGTACTGTTGTTAACGTGCGGCTCTGAATGAGGGCCAATGATCCCTATGCATTTCCTGAGAAGCATCAGAGTGTTTTCATCAATAAGTAGATCTTACTAACTGCTTTGGGGCTCGTTTACATTTGGATGTAAGACAGGTTTATGACACGCCTCTCAGATGTAGCAGTACACGCCTACTTCACCAACACGCTCCAATGAGCTTTCACAACCTCCCTGAAATGCCTTTTCAAAAGTAGGAAAGTATGAAGTAAGTTTATTGCAGACAATAAAGAACATATATTTGTAAAATGCAAGTTGGAGCAGTGTTGTGGGATAATTACAGCATCCAGACCTGGCATAACTTCGGTGTCCATTATAAATATATTACAATATTTATATGTTTACCTAAGTGATGCCAGGCCTGGATGATGTTGCATATGAAGTGACAGCTCATGTTATTCAACATATTATATTTGCTTTCTGTTCTGGTTGCTATTGTCTTAGGGCCTGATTCAGAGTTGTACGTGAGCCCAATAGTTTGCGTAGAACTCCAATGTCAGGAGATCTGTGCCTGCACATGATGTACACCTCTGACTGTATAACATAAAGCAGATATTTGGGGATGGAGGAGGGGCGGCGTCAGGCAGCATACCAGAATACGGGGGGGGGGGGCGGGGGGTTGGCCCCGTTTTAATGGTCTGCCGAAGCCAGTGGCTGTGTTTTTGTATGTAGCTTCACTGGCTTCAGCTGTGTGAAACCACCGGCCATCCTGCGTAACAAGATGACCACTCAGACGACCGATGGTCACGCAAGTAATCCGATGGCTACATCCTCAGACATTGTTGTGGATCACAGAAGCCGGCAGGAGGCGTCTCTTTACTCAAGACGCATCCTGCGGCATTAGCATATGATCGCAGAGTAGCTGCGTCTAAAGACATAGCTATTCTGCAATAGCATACAATTCTGAATCCAGCCCTTAATGTATTTTTATTTTGCACAACCTGATTTGTGTTTGACTATTGTTTGTGGATATCTTCTTTTTTTAACCTTGATGTTGCACCTGCTAATTAAATACTGCTTCAGCTGACCTTTATATTGTACAGTGACTATCACTACCTATTAGTGACAAACACAAGTGTTTCATTGATGAAATTCAGAGGAAATTTTAGTAACTTCTCACTGTGCTAGTAATTACAAAGGCGTTTAGTTTTCAACCAGAGGATACAAAGTCATACCTTACCTGTACTCTATGGGACAAAGAGAGCATTTGTGTGTGATATTTTTTTTGCTTCCTACATCTTAATGAGCAGGACAAAACCAAATTAAAATCCACTACATTCTTGCAGGGTATAGACTTTAGTAAATTGCCCCCCAATTAGCTTGAAAGGAAATTCCTAGCTATAAAGTAATCTTTATACACCCTCCATGTAATTTACAAAACCATGTGACACCTATAAATGGGGATGGTCTATCCGTGCTTATGTGTATGTGTGTTCCTAATTGTGTTATCAATACCTGAGACTGTATCGACCAGAGAGTAATAATGTAATGTATCTTTGTTCCAAAAACAGATACAACGCTCTGTAAACAGAAAAAATACAGTACTATAAGGGATAAATTTACTAAGATTCGAGTTTGGTCGAGATTGCAATCTCGGGTGAGTTTAGTCATGTTTTTCATCTCGCAAAGTTAGCCATGGCAAACTCTGGTGAGTGTGGCAGAGAGTTCTCATTTTTCACTGAAAAACCCGGGTGAGATTGCAAACACGAATCAACTCACTATCGGCCAAGCTCATAAGTACTTTTCATGAAAAAGATACAACTCTGGAATTTACCAAGAATCGAGATTACAATCTCGAGTGAGACTGTAGCAAACTCGCTGAGAAATTGAAGTTTCAACACTTCACCTCCTGAGCTGCAAGTTTTGCAGAAACATACACAGATCAGTGTGATTTGTGTATGTTTCTGAGTGTGTACCTAATTTTTCCCACGGGCCGCTACATGTAAAGTTGCCGCTGATTGGCTAGCGGCCCGTGGGAAATAGCAATCTTCTGTCATTTTGCAAGGTGCAAGTACATGTGACAACATATACTTACACCTGTCCGCCTTGGATCGGGTCACTCGATTTGTTATTTTGCCAAGTCCGGGGATGCTACAGAGAGCAGCGCAAGGACAGAGGTGAGTATGGGTTCTTTTTTTGAGGTACACCCGTGGATTCTACATGGAGAAGTGGATGTAAACATCTGGCAGCAGGTAAGTATGTGTGAGTGAGGTAGGTGTATGTATTAAAGTTATACTGTATATGGTGTTTGCGTACTGTGTTTTTTTAACTATTTATTTTACAGCAGGGGTATGGGTGCCGGCCGCCTACTGGCACTTGTAGTTCCACAATTGCCAAAGGGCAGGCAAGCTGGCACCAGTAGTCCACTGTAAAATATAATAGTTTTGAACTATTATTACCCCCTATTCACCGCTCCAGGGGTGTGGGGACGACCCCCGGGCTTCAGCCTAAGCCTGGGCTTTCGGGAGAGGAGGGACCCCTTCTTGGGGGGGGGATCCTCACCTTCCCTGAGATCCCCGGCTTGGACTGACCGGCTTGGGGTGTTAATGGTTTGGCTGTGGAGACCCAGTGATACGGTCTCCTGGCTGTGGTTTTAAATATAGGGGGAACCCTACGCATCTATCACTCTATATTTAAAACCAGGACTGGTCCTGCAGCCAGGTGCTGGTTCCTAAATTACAGGGGGAACCCTACACGTTTTGTTCCCCATAATTTTAGGAACTCAGTTCGGGGCTGGTTAAGCTTTTAGGATGAAGCCTACGTCATTTTTTTAAAAACATTTAAAAACATTTAACCCTTGTTTAACAGGTACAACACACAAGCAACCTTCACATATCTCACTGATATGTGCAGGCTGCTTGTTCGGGAGAGTTAGGCAGAGAGAAGACACTGCAATCTTGAGTGAGTAATCTCATCTAAACTTGCTACTCGGGGGAGAAATCTCGATCTGCTTCACTATCGGCCAACTCACTTTCAGTTAAACTCACTTCTTAGTAAATTTGCGGGTTTAAAAATGATAAACTCACCCGAGTTTCGGCGATGCAAATCGAGTTTAAAAAAAAACAAACTCAGTCAAACTTGAATCTTAGTAAATCTGCCACTAAGATTGGTATGTTGTATACAGGTATACTATGCAAGAGGGTGCTCTGTATAAACTGAGTGCTATGCGTCTGTTTCAAGTGTATATACATACACTGTAGGGTGATATACAACAGGTGGAAGGTAGACACAGATCTGAGCAAATATTAGTGCTCCTTAGAAGGCGGCATCCCACACCTTTGCTAACTATCTCCTTACCAAAAATGTATCCTTGTAAGCCTTAGGTATAGAGTCACTACCTGGTGAGGTCTTGGTATAAGTATTGTAGCTCCCCAGCTCCCTGGTGGCGTTAATTCCTCTGTGCTTGGTGGAGGGGACTGTATGTCCCTATAGTTTTCATCCTCCAGTCGCCATCTTTGTTCCAGTGTGTGCAGGGTACCACACCCATTTAGAAACGCAGTGACCACTGGATACTGCAGAAGCTAGTCGGGACGTGATGTTTGCGAGCTAACACTGCCCACAGTCCTGCGGTCCCAGTGGTGTTCATGCTCTGACTCTCTAGCCGGAGAGGAGACTTATTGTGACTAGTGGATTTTTCAGATAGTTGCCATAAACCGGTGTGTGGAGTGCACACACCACGGTGTTGGTTCTGCAGTGACCCCCAGGTCTGCATTCTCCCAAGAGCTTGTGGTCAGATATTATATTTGTATGCTCTACTCTACAGATGGAGAGAAGACTTGGTGGATGTTGGGTGAGCAGGAATAAGTTGGTCTAGATTCTCCAACACGTATCTGCCTTCTGGCCTTCTTCAGGGTGTTAATGTGCCTTCTTCAGGGAGTTAATGTGAGTCTGTTGCTGGTGGTAATGCTCTTATATCCATTTTATTTTTTTTACCATATCTGCCAACTCACATAATTAAACCAACTTATATGTGCAGCTGTTTATATCCTATTGAAATCTGAGGTTTTTTTATAAGAATGTTTTTGTTGTAGTTTTTGGTCCTTATAAGGTGAAGTCTGAGCATGTCTTCCTCTTCTGGGTGTAACCTAGTGTGTGTAGTGGAGTCTGGTAATAATTCCCATGTGCATACCTCGTAACTGTCCTGCATCCAGCGGGACAGTCATGTTTTTCTGGGACTGTCCCGCTGTCCCACCCACGGGCCACAGTGTCCCGCGGTGGGGGGGGGAAGTTGGGGAGAGCACAAACCGCTGCTCTGCATAGGTTTGTGCTTGGCAGAGCAGCAGGTGTGCAGGGGCAGAACAGATGCCGTGCGCACAGCATCTATTCTCATGTGCATGGACTGCCTGGGGGCTGCCCAGCATCTCGGAGAGTGCTGGGCATGCCCCCAAAAGTGACGAAAATGGGGGAAGCCGCAAGACCAGTTTTCCATAGGCTCCACCCCTATTAGCATAAGCCACACCCCCTTTTCTGTCCCTTCTTGCGTTCAGCAAATGTTGGGAGCAGTGGCGTCCCTCCCCACGGTGACACCCGGCGCGGGGAGGGACGCCATGCGCTCGGCACCTGCCGAAATGGGGGCGTGGCCTTCGGGAGGGGTGTGTTGGAGGCGTGGCATCGCATGGCGGGCCTTCGGGAGGGGCGTGGCCTCGCCGTGCGAACCCGGCTCGTGGCCGTGGTTAACAAAATGATACATTAGGTATCAATGGGGTGATGCCCGGCGGGGGGTGCAGGAGGTGCGGGCATGGGCAGTGCCGGCTTCCTCACTGACAGGAGCCGAGTGCTGCACTTAATGCTATAGTGCAGCACCCGGCTCCTGTCACTGAGGGGGATCCTGCACCTTGGTGTCACCCCTCGGCGGGTGACACCCGGGTGCGGGCCGCACCCCCCGCACCCGCCTTGTGACGCCACTGGTTGGGAGGTATGCATTTGTGGCATGAACGCAATGTGTACTGCACCCATTGTCCTAAACTTAATGCATTATTAGTTGTTGCATGAATTGCTGGATTGGAGTGATTTGGAATCCCTAGGTCTGTATTTGAGTGGTGTCTGACATTGTAGTCACTATATGTTACTACAATGCACCTGTGAAACACTATTAAGTTGATCATGAGCAACCACTACAGTATTTTGTATAGCTGTTCTTAGAGGCATGGATGGGACCAGCACTGGGAGGGTGTGCTGGTTCCTGCAGTGCTATTTGGATGTCTCTGGGGTACCTTCAGGTAAGTTGGCGCTCAACTTATATTTATGTATGTGCTGTTGTCATGTGGCACAACAGTATGCAATATACAGTATGACCCAGAGTGGGTGCTATTATCATGTAGCATTAGGGATGCCGGAATGGAGTTGCCGTGACGTGGCCCAGTACTTAACCATATATTTGCAAATATATGCAACACAGATCTCTTAATTTCTATTATCATGTAGACTTTTTGCTGGATTTTTTGCTGTTTGCTGGGGGGAAATTTTCTTTTCTAGTCCAAAATAAACCCCTCCCTTTACAAGCACCTGTGAAAAACTATCAAGTGGATCATGAGCAACCATTGTTTTGATTGCTTGTCACTATACAGTATGTGCCTGTTCATGTCTGTACATAGGGTGGTTACCTGGTACAAACTTGTGGGGTTTTACATGTGTATTTTCTTTTCACCATTTTTTCTTGTTTATATATTTTCATTGGTGTGTGCATAGCAGGATGCATACACTGGGCTCGATACTATTAGATGCAAGTAGGGTCCTGCAAGCCGTTCTCACGGCGAACTGCGAATTAAATTTGCCATCCAATTCCAAATTCGAATTGATTCTTCAGAGGAAATTTGTGGGTTTTATTATGCACCTTCCTGAGCAGGTGAAGTGGTAGAGAACATTATACAGTATATTAGAGTAAATATTTCAGAATACAGAGCCTCTGGTACACCCCTCCCAATGAATAATCATGAACTTGGAGGGGTTTAAATAGCATAATTTTGTCCAATAAGACTTGTCAGTTTGTATGTGAATTTCTTTAAAAGGCTCAATAATGGGTTAATTTATGTGGGACAGGTATGTTGAGATGTAAATAATGTGGGACAGATATGTTGGGTGTTATATCAACGGGAGAGGGGTTTTTAAACCTGCATAAGTGTTTATTTCAACTGTTTACAAACTTGTATAAAACACTGAAAGTTACTATACAGACGTTCTTCTGTATCCTAAAATGCTGGAAAAAACTTTAATTTGCTGAAAAACGCTTGCTATAATTTTGTTAACAATTAATAAAAAGTGCAAATATCAGTCATTTCACACCTCTTAAAAAACCTCCAGTTCATTCTTAATTGCCACTAACAGCCTTCTATTTGATGTATCTCATTTGTCAGTTTTTGAGGGCAGAGCCGGCCCTAGGCATAGACAAACTAAGCAAATGCCTATGGGTACCCAAGCCCACCTAGGGTTGACAGAGGTTTGTGGCAGGCATGGCCAGGGCACCTGCTGCTGGCTTGGCAGAGACTATGGCAGCTGCTACTGTCACTGTGCAGCGTCCATGATTGGAGCTCAGCTGACAGCTCCAATCGGGCCTGGCAGCAGCAAACAGTGAGCAGGCAGTGGCGGAACAGCCAGCTGCGGTTTGTGGGGATGGGGCACCTGGACAATGGCTAGTGGTTAGCGCGGGTGCAGTGCTGGGAGAGGAGTGAAGGGTGTTGTGTGCTGTGCTGGGACAGGGGTGCTGGTTATGGGGTACTGTGCTTTGATCTGTGCTGGGATGGGTGCTGTCCTTTGATTTGTGCTGGGTGAGGGCTGATGGGAGCGCAGCACAATGGGGAAAGGGGCCACAGCACAGTGGGACCATGCCCCTTCTGTGAGGCCACACGCTTTTTCAGGATGCCATGGGTGGGCACCACCCATAATCTTGCCTAGGGCACTAATTTGGCTAAGGCCAGCTGTTTGAGGGTCCAGGATGATTTCATGCACTTCTCCCAGGTCACATATTGTAGAAAAGTCACACACCCTGGCAGCCGGTTATTTATATTTTTGACGAATTAGAGGGGAGGAGGATTGGCGTTTTGTCATTATGACATGACTTTTTCAAAAAAGTATTTTGAAAACATGAAAAAGTCAAATCATAGTATACCTGCCCCAACACTTCTACACTTTGACGTCACAGGACATGTGACAGGAGAGACATCGGCAGTGGCAGATTTTACTTAGGGGCTGTGGGGCTGCGGGGCTGCAGCCCCCTCAGTAAAATCCGCCACTTCAGTGAGCCAGTTGCAGTCTGTGACTGCACTGGCTACACTGTGACAGGAGGTGGCTTCCCATTGGAAGCGCCACCTGCCAGTCACGCACAGGATAGACAGCCTCAATACACCAAGGTGCCAGGCGTTTTGCGCCACATGGCGACTCTGCTAGCGCAGGGTGTCTTTTGTGCCTCTTTCGCTCATAAATGTGCCTTAGTTGCAATGTAATGTGACTGTAACGGAACAGGCGACTGTGCCGATTAATTTGATTTGTGACATTTGTATATCTGTGTGCAGCTGTATACGAAGCACAATGGAACTTGGTGTGGAATAAAGCTGCGACCACTGCATTGTAACACTTTATATATAGATTCAAACAGATTAGTGCTCCTGGTGCATCCTAGTCGCATCACATTGTGACTAAGATGGCTTTTCAGGTGAAAAAGACACAAAAAAGATGCCCTGGTTTAGCCGAGTCTCCAGGGACCTAGTGCCCAGAGAGGCTGTTTGGCGCGACTGCAGCAGTTGTGTATGAGGACACATGCAGTGGCATAACTAAAGGTGTGCCCTGGGCGCCGTATGACCGGTGACGTGCCGCCGGCCACGGTACTGGCCCGTCCTAGTTAGGCAGTGTAGCGCCGACCACAGTGTGTGCGGTCAGCGCTACACATTTACACAGGACCGGAGAGTCAGACAGACTGTCACTGGCTGCTGCTGCTGCTGCACACACATCACTGCCGCGCGGCGGCGGTGTGAGTGTTAACCAGCAGCCAATGAGAGTCAGACAGACTATCATTGACTGCTGCAGCGCCCACTGCAAGAGCCGGGCTTGAGCTCACTCATGAGCTCCGCCTTCCGGCTCTTGCAGTGGGTAATGGGAGAGACGTCAGGACGTCTCTCCCATAATGCAGAGCGCGGCAGCCCGGGAGGACTGACGTGCGGCGGCCAGAGCGTTGATTAAGGTAAGTGTATTTTTTTTTTACTTGTGTGTCTGCACTACGGGGGGGGGGGCAACATTACTGGGGGGGACCTCTACTGGGGACTACAACTGGGTGGGGGGCAACCTCTACTACTGGGGGCACTGCATCGGGAGGGGGAACCTCTACTGGGGGCACTATATAAGGGGCTTACTACTAGGGGCACAAGGAAAACTACTACTGGGGACACTATATAAGGGGCTGACTACTAGGGGACCACTACTGGGGGCACTAAATAGGGAGGATCACTACAGGGGCAATTTTAAAAGGGGACTGGATAGGGGGATCACTACTGAGGGCCTGCATAAGGGGGACCTCTACTGGGGGCACTGCATGGGGGGACGACTACGGCTGGGGGCACTATATAAAGGGCTTACTACTAGGAGCACTGCACTGGGGGGACCACTACTGGGGGCCTGCATAAGGGGAACCACTACTGGGGGGGAAGACTACTATATAAAGGGCACTGCATAGGGGGTACCACTACTGGGGGCACTGCATAAGGGGGTACCACTACTGGGGGCACTGCATTGGGGGGACTGCTACTGGGGGCACTTCATAGGGGGGGACCACTACATGGGGTACTGTATAAGAGAGACCACTACTGGGGGCACTGCATAAGGTGAACTAATGAGGGGCTGCATAAGGGGGACCACTACTGGGGGTACTGTATACAGGGCACTACTATGGGCCTGCAAAAGAGGGACCACAACTGGGGACATTGCATACTGGGGGTACTGTATAAGGGGCACTACCGGGGTTAAAGGTGCATATGGAAAGGAATGTTCAGAGTGATGATAAAGGGGTGTGTCATGTTGACACGTCCCATTTTTAAGTGACCACGCCCATTTTCACCGTGAGCGCCTTCGGCAGGGGGGGGCGAGCTCCATTTTTAAATTTGCCCAGGACTCCAAATACCCTAGTTACGCCACTGGACACATATGTATATAGTGAATTCTCAACTGGGCTAGCTACCTCACACCATGGTAACAACTCATCATCCAGAATAAGTGGTAACTTAAAGGGCCATTTATGTATCCAGTGAACCAACACCCAATACAGTGCTAAACATGGCAATAACGGAATCTACTTGTCAAAATGTGTACCTATCATGCTGTACATATGCCCACAGTAAATCATAGGCACAGATAGACACTAAGGGCTGGATGTAATAGAGATAGAGTTTGATGGAGGTGCGGGATGCAGACTGATCTTGATCTTTTTTTAAAGTTGCAGTCATTTACAAGGCAAAGCCGATCTGGCTTTGCCTTTTAAATGACTGCAACTTTAAAAAAACAATCGAGATCAGTCTGCATCCCGCACCTCCATCAAACTCTATCTCTATTACATCCCACCCTTAGGTGCTTTTGGCTCAATGATACATGCCCGTCAATTAGAAGGGAGAAACAGGTCTTCACAGAGATATGCAGAGCCAGATTAAGGGGATGCCAGGGCTGCTGTGACCTAGCTCTGGCACTGCTGTCTACAGTGACATGTACAGGACCCACTGACCCTCTGGTCGGCAGGTTCTGTGGTCCTAGAGGTGCAAAGTAAGGCTCTATTCCCTGTCTGCTTAGGTGCCTTGACAAAATGGTCAGACTCGTACTCTTCTTGTCAGTAGGTGGCGTTTTTGTGCAGGAGGTTTTTTAATTGTTTTCCCCTCCCTATTGTGGGTGAAGTGGCAATGAGTTCAACATGGAAATTTTGCTTTGTTGTTGGGTTACCCCATATTGTGTAAGAAAATGTGATGAAGGAGTCCAGCTGGGGTGCATGATTTGGTTCTTTGCTGAGCCTCCTCTAGAAGGGTTAGTTTTGTCTCCGGTGGGGTTAGTGCCTAAGAAGGCCCCTAGAAATTTCCTCTTCATCCAGCACCTCTCCTACCCATCCAGTCGGTCCATTAATGATGCTAATCCACCCAGTTTGTCCAGGGTTTCTTATCAATCCTTTGACGCCCTGAGTATTGTTTGCTCCTTTGTAGTGGGGGTGTTGTTGGGCAAGGTGGATATCGATTTGCCTTTTCGCTTGTTGCCTTTTGGGGTTTAAGTTGGGACATGGTTATTACATTGACAGGTGCCTGCCCATGGGGGGTACCTTGTTCCATCCTGCACTGATGCCTGTGTGCGAGCACAGGGGAGTTTGGGTTGGCCTACTACCTAGACCATTTTCTCTGTGTTGGGCCAGTTGGCTCCTCCTGCTGCGCAGACCTTTATCATTGCATGCCATGTTTTCAGAGCGTGGGTTCCCCATTGCCTTGGATAAGTTTGATGGTCCTGCACGGCTCGCTCCTATCTGGGCATTGTAGTAGACACTGTTGCATGCTGTTGGCTGCCAGTGGATAAGATTAGGAATTTGCATGATGCCATCTTCTTGGCACTGGCTGCAGGGAAGGTTACTTTGAAGCATTCACAGTCCTTACTGGGACTGTTCAATATTGATTGTTATATAATCCCGATGAGTATTGGCAGGTCATACCATTTCCTTAAGCTTTCCAGTAAAATCTGAAGGGACCTTCAGGCATGGGAGAAAAACCATTTGGACCTCTCCTCCCACATCCAACTCTCAGCTACAGCTGTTTATTGATGCGGCTGGTTCCACAGGTTTTGGGGATTAACGAGAGGGCTCTTGGTGTGCTTCGGTTTGACTGGATGGCTAAGTCACTGAGGCCCACTTCAGGAACCTCTTGGTTTTGGAACTTTTCCCTATCATAGTTGTGTTAAAACTTTGGTGGGAGCCTCTCCACGATAGGAGCATAATGTTTTTGTGCGTTTAACCTAGGGGTTATCTATTATCTGGCAGAGCTCCTCTTCTCTGCCCATGGTGCGTTTGCTTTTTTGCCTGCTCTCGTGTTGTTTGGCTTGTAATATGTTTGTGGCGCAACATGTCCCTGGCATGGATAACTCCATTGCGGACATGCTTTCATGGCTCTAGTGGTCGCGGGCTTTGGTGCCACTGGCTGCTGTGGACGGTGATGTATGTCGCTTTCATTATTGGCAGGTGATCAGGCAGGTTTGGAAGGGCTGGCATCTCGCTCCATGGCACTGGGGAGCTTCAGGGCCTATCAGTCTGTGTTGGCGCAATGGGAGGCGTTCCTGGTGTGCAAGCACACTGCCGGTAAGAATAGGTGCTTCTGTCATGTGGAGCCTGTTTGTTGCGGGGAAGTTGAGGGCGGTAGTGGCTAAGATATTTGCAGGCTTTTCTTTTTTTTTGTGGCTGCATTCTCGCCAGGATATTACTGAAAGTTTTCTGATTCAGAGGGTTCTTAAAGGCTGGACCCGATTGGCTCCCCAGCCCGACGATCACAGGTGCGTGATTTGCGTCAGTTTACTCGTTCAGTTAGTGTCCACGTCAGGTTTGCGATGGTCTTTCATGAGGTAAACCTTAGTTACTGCGTGATCATGTCTTGGTGACTCAGTCCATGTTGTGCTGAATACGGCAGTCTAAGACAGACCAGTTGGGTTAGGGTCACACTACCTCCCTGTCCAGTGGCATAGGCTTCAGAGTATTTACGGTGTCGGCCTTCATGCATAGGCGTCTGGCTTGTGCATTTGGATTGTGGGTCTTACGGCAATGTGTTTTATCTCTCTGTCTGGATCCTTGGTAGTACGGCACTCATTCCTTTTGAATTGGTGCTGCCTCTGCCGCAACATCCTTGAGTAAATTAAGACTCTCAGTCACTAGCAGCCTAAAGCTTACAAGTGCTATGTGCATTAACTAACATTTGTCTGTGTTATCTCACCAGGTTTTCTTGCTTTAGTTTGCGGTTTTTATTTTTTAGATTTTAACTTGGGAGCTGCAGCCACTTGTCACCTTCCCCGGTGGTGACCTCAAGGGATTTTCCATTTTTCCCTGAACCTCGGAACCTGATTAGCTATTGGTATCTTGGCAGATTTTTCAGGTTTTTACCTCGGACCAAATTATCCGTTCCCTCTCCTCTTCCTTGTGTGAGTGAGAGATTTCTCTTCCCATCATTTTGGTTTTAGTTTGCTGGTTACTGAATTATTTATTTTGTGTATTTTACTGCATATGGGCAATCGGTCATTAATACATATACTGTGCATTTCAGTCCCCCTGCCCTCTTTGCTGCAGTGCATTGTATCAGGGGGCTTGATACTATGGGCCATATTCAATTAGAGGCGAAAAATCAGAGGTTGGACTTTTCGCCGTCATCGCAGGTTTTCCTGGGGATAAAGTATCATGCGCGTGTCCGCGTATCCCCTTATTCAATTAGGAATCGGCGAAAACAGGACCCAGCGAAAAAGTATCGAAAAGTCCTGTCACCCCCCAAAAGATGATCTGACATGGGGGATCACTATGGGTACCCCCGAATTGGCCTGCTAAAAGGTATTTGGGGTTTTTAAACGGTGTCGGCATGTGCTTTTATACGTCTTTGTTAATGTGGTGAAGAATAGCATTTACCAAAATTTTGGGGGAAAACAATTAGTCCCATCAAATTTGGGATACATGAAAATGGGTGCAAGCATATTTTGAAGTCCCAAAAGTGAACTTTAAAAATTGTTAAAAAATCCATCTGCCGCAACCAAAAAAACACCTGTCGCATACTTTGGGGAACCCCCCTGAGTCTATTTCGCTAGTTTTTAAGTTTGTCCCCCTACTTTTTTTTCACAAAAACAAAACCATTTTTTTTGGGATGTCCTATGCTACTTTTTAAAACATTTTTGACAGCTAACATTTAGGGGATATTCCAAGGGCTGCAGGGTACTTTTTTTAAAGTTTGCACCCCAAAACCCCAATTCTGCACTTTTTTTCGCACCTATTCTTTGGTGAAAAGTTATCCCTGTTGATGCTCTCCTTCCTTGCCTTTTTTGGTTGGCTGACTCGTATGGTCCCCCCGTGGGTTTCTAGTATTATGTACAGTAACTGGATACTTGTAATGACAGCTGTGGAGTCAGGAGCATAGTTAAATATAAATTTGGTGGTAAACAGAAACTTGAAGGTATGTAAAGCTGGATACAAACAATAACCATTTGATGCAGAGTGGATAAGTCAGATTCAAATGCAGCAGTAGTAGGAGGAACAGCTTGCAGAAGCCCAGATGGCTGGAGCTGCACAGATTATGGGCTGGAGATATACAGATTAGATACAAGCCAAGGCAAAAACCTGCATAGTAGATGATACATACTCACAGACAACAGTGGAGCTGCAGCTTGCAGAAGTCCAGTAGACAGGAGTGCAGGTTCAGGCAGTGGAGAACAGGGACTGATTTAGAAAGGATCGCTGATGCAATTATGCACGCAGTTCTGCTGCGAAAGTATGCTAATATTTGTAATTGCAAAGCACTCGCATGGACAACATGCAGACGCCCACTTCCCCTGTCGCATATCCGAAATATCTTGCAATCCAGCCAAAACATTGGTTACATCAAAGTATATCAACGCCACTCGCACATGTAAGGCGGGTCTGACCCTACCACTAAGTTGCTAACTTTCCTGCATGCATTGAGAGCTCAAGCTGCGTATGCCATCGCAGTGGCTAATTTATGCACGCCCCTGCAACGGCGTTCAAATGCACTGGCACACCTGCGTTTATCCGACCCCCCCCCAATGGTACTTCCTGTCAATCACTCTGCGATGGGTGTGCATCATTACTGCAGTCGCAGTCCAGATCACAATGGCTAGTTCACATGCACAGTACGCAACATTTCGACCAATTGAGTGCATATTAGCAACTGCGTTCCTTGCTGAATCAGGCCCACAATCCAGGGAAAGCAATCAACGACCATCAAGGTGCATAGTGAGGGGCAGGAATAAATAGTCTGTGAGGCAGGTGCAGGTGATTAAGCAGGGGAGTAAGATTAACTCCTGCATGAGGAGAAAATGTCAGAATACATCAGCAGCTCCTCTGGTGGCACAGAGGTACTGCAGGCCAGATACAAAATAAAGGACAAACATTTAGTGGTTCATTTGGGAGTAATGGACTGGGTTCCGGATGTCTCTTGACCTCCGATTCATCATTGTGAAGGATTTTGAGTATTTGGTCAAATTGTGGCCACAGTGTACTTTGCTCTTGTCCTGTATTTTTCCCCACTGTTCCTGGGCAGCGCTGTCATGGAGTGGCAGAGTAATAAGGAGAATGTCCTGGTGACTAATAGAGCTTTGGCTTTGGGAGCCTCAGTAGTATCACACCCCCTTATTCGTTCCCAGTATTCTCACCTCTATACAACTCACAGAGGAGGACACTTTTGTTTTTGGTGGCGGTTCAGCTCTTTACTGGGAGTCTTGCGTGGCAGGGAAAGCATTACAGTGACTATCTTGCTACATGTTTGTTAGGTGCGCTCCCCTTCAATACACTGGGTAGGCTGATTTGACCCTAATGGGGTCAGCGGCACAATCTTACCAGCAGGCCTGATAGTGTATTGGTATGGGATTCGGCTACCTATTTTGCTTGCCGTTGTGAAGGGACTGTAAGCCCTTGCAAGCTTTGATAAATCTAGTTACTTTATGTTAATTTAATAAAAAGCTGATAACTGTCGCTAGGGCGTTTACAGTATTTCCATCACTACCTTACAATGGAGCACACATTAGTTAAACACATTTCAGAATTTCAGATATTTTAGTAAAACCTACCTGTGTGAATAGACATTTCTTCCAGCATTTAGATAGGACAAAGTTGAGCAGCAGCCATGAAGCAAGGACTCAAATAGCTATAGAAAAAAAAGTTTAACACATTATAATGTTTAATACAGAGAATTTATTTTGAATACAGAGAATCATTTAAGGCAGGGATGGGGAACGTCCGACATGCAGGCTATATAATGCCCGCAAAATCATTTGGACTGGCTCTGCCAAAGCAACCGCAGGCGGGACTCGAAAATCAATAAAGCTGGAAGCTTTTTTCTGCTAGCCTCATCTCGCTAGCAGGGTGCCTAGAATAGCACCCTGCAGCCAGAATCTATGCAGCAGTACCGCCTGGAGAATCCTTAGGTCATTTCCAATGGTCACACCGCTACTCTTACAGCTCCCTGGAGCATCCTAAGGATGCTCCGGTTGCTGTAATCAACGGCGATTGTGGCCCCTCCCCCGCCGTGTGATATCACATGGAGGGACGTTGCCTGCACAGGGCCCACAAATGATTTTAGAAATATCAAAATGGCCCTTGGCAGAAAAAGATTCCTCTCCCCTGATTTAAGGCATACTTACAGAGTCTAAAGCACAGTCTGTTCCAGAGAGGTTAAGGTGGCACAGTGAGGTGCAGTGATTCAGAAAATGATAGAGATTCTGAAATAACAATAATAATGATAATAATAAAAACTATTGTACTTCTGCTAAATATTAATATTTACAATCAATTAGGAAAAATAGCAAAACACATATTTCCAGTCTCTTATAATAGCTGTATGAAGCAGGGGCAGTTTAAGAGAGCAAGGGGCCTGTGGGCCTGATTCAGAGCCGCACGCTATATGAGATCGCTCGCACGTCGTGTATGCAAATTGCATAGGCAGTGCTACCGCACAGCAATGCATTGGCACGCCCAGAATTGCACGTCACGCCCACTTGTGCACGTCATGTCCAGGAAGTGTAGGCAACCATCGGTACATCAGATGCGATTGCAGCACTTGAGGTTGACCATACCCTGCCGCAAGCACTGCGAGCACTTCAGTGTAAAAACAAGCCAGATGACGTGTACTATGATGCTGTCTTTTAATTATGCACACGCTGTTGAGATGCTCAGGCACGCCTGCGTTTGCACATCCACCCCCCCCTGTTTTTAATGGCCAGCCCCAGTTACCACCTAAAAACGGCTTCCCCTGTCACCCACTCTGCTGGGCTGTCTAAGCGCAGCGAGTAAATGCTTTGTGAACTTTCGCTAAGGTATGCGCACAATGCATACATGAACATATAAGTATGTCTGTGCTTGGGATCACTAAAGCATAAAAAGCAGAATGGAACAATATGTTTACCAAATGTTTAATAATGAAATACACATAAAAAAGAACTGCAGTTCCTGAATATTAAATGAACAATCAACAGGTGCAAATATACATCAGTACATAAGAAATGGATATATACCATAATCCTGAAATTAAGTTTTTTTAAAAAAGGTAAAAATACATAAGATAGAGTCCTGCTTAGCAGAAAAAAAGAGGCTTGTGAGTTCTGATAATAAAAGAATGTCACAGTTTGCAAGAGCACGATGATATAAATGCTTTCCTGTTTCCAGAGGGAAAGCCAGCAAAAAAAGGTGTTCCTAAGCACAATAGACTCACCGCTCCTCGTATGCTAAACAGTGGTAATCCAGATATCCCTGGAGGCTTGTATGGTATTAAAGTGTCGCCTATGAATAGCAGGCGGAAAAAAGTGCAGAATTGGGGTTTTGGGGTGCAACATTGCGGGAACCCACGTGCAGACATCAGACAGTCCCTCAAAGGCAATCTACATCAAAATTTTTAAAAAACACACTTAAGAACACCCCAAAAATTTTCATTTTGGGGGCAAAAAAAAAAATTTGGGGGGACGAAGTCAAAAACTAGCGAAATAGTCTTCAGAGGGGTCCCCAAGTATGTCCCAGGTGTTTTTTACATTGCAGGGTCTTGCGGCAGGTGGATTTTTCACAATTTTGTAAACTTCAGTTTAGCAACTTTTAATTATGCTGGCCCCCATTTTCAAGTACCCCAAATTTGCTGGGATAACCTATTTTCAGCAAAAAAAATCCTGAATACTATTCTTCGCCACTTATACAAAAACGCTACTTAGCAGCTACAGTATTGAGCCCGTTTAAAAACACCAAACACCTTCAGCAAGCCAAATCGGGGGCCACCATAGCTAACCCCCATGTCAGAGCATCTTTTGGGGGGTGTCAGGCTGATTTTCCCAAATCTGACAGAACTTTCCGCCTGTTCAAGTTTCGCCGGGTCCCGTTTTTGCATACTTTCAAATTGAATACGGGGTAAAGCGGGCACGCAGGAGATACTTTTCCGCCTACAAAACACGCGATGTAGGCTAAAAGTCTGGGAGGCGGAAAGGTATTGCGAGTCCGCTCTAATTGAATACGGCTCTTAATGTTGAAGCAGATGGAATGCAATTAACATGTAATTGAAAGCTGATGATCCACCAATGCTCTGATAGGTCACTACCTGTATAAATTGTTATTCATGGACAGAGTGGCTCTGACACCTGTGCAAAGGAGAGCTCTGAGGCCTGCATTTGTTCCTGTGAAACTTCAAACAGATTACACGGAGACCTTGTGCAGCCAGAATTAATCCATTCACTGTATGACACCCTGGTGGCAGTGCATTCAACCAAGGGTTAACCGCAGTGTCCAGGCTCCTTGCTGGAATTTCCAGACCTCCTGTGGGTTGCATCGATGGTGAGCGGCAGACCATCCTGTTGTAATCGGTATCCCCGCTGCATGTGTTTTGTTGGAGGGAGACTACGCTGTACCAGTGTTCTCCAGCTCAACACAGGAGATACATTGTATTTCCCCCACGCAGTGTAACTATCTTGGTTCTCATAAGAGGCACACTGCATCCACACTACAACTTTAATACCTAACAATACTGCCTTTGAACCTCTATATACCCATGCCTATACCTTCTGATATCCTGCCTATAAACCTCTAAGGATGACGCTATTTTGCGTACGCAGTTATACAGTAAATAAAGACTCCAGACCTAGAACCTGTGGTTCCAAAGCGCAAAGTATTATTCAAGTAAAAGTACAGTCAGTTACACGCTAGTTATAAGTACAATTTAGCGCAAAGGATTATACAGGCCCAAGTACAGTTATACATACGCAGCGCTCTGGACCAGATGTAGGCATCAGCAAGAAACCACTCATCAATCAGCATTCAGCACGAAGACTAGGAACCAAGGGTCAGAGCACACATATTTATACCCCCCCAGAAATAGACAACACAATAGAGAAGTTTGTTGCTAATACCATTGGTCCTAAAGGAGAGGGCATATGTTACAAGGCATCTAACAGGTTGGTTCAAATAGACACAGTCCAGCCTCTAACAACTGGTGGTCTCTGGTTTCCCGCCTCATGCAAATCCTAACAGTTGGTCATATAATGTACATTTTGTTGCTTGAAGTCTCTGCGGTCCATAAGTTGAGAATGCATGTTGCGATCTCTACATCGATGTTACCGGAATACTGTTGAGAGAGTACGCATCAGTACAATACCAAACATGGCTCATTTATCACGTATAAAACCTTAGTTACAAAATAATCTTTATTTCATAGCAATTATAGTAAATGTGCATACTTGAATCTTATACCTTCAAGCTTATGGAACCTTGTATGTGGATATGTAATGTGTGAGTATGTGGGGTTTGATGTAAAGACGCTAGTTAACTTGGGGCAGATGCATGTGCATGAAGCTAATATTCGGCGTTTTCATACAGGATCTTATGCATTCGCTAATATGCGACTAGTTAACTGCGCAATTGTGCGTATTAATGTGTGTATGAGAAATGGTGTAAGATGCAATCGCATGATGCTAATAGTAATATCGCCACATGTACTAAAGTGTGAGTTTATCTAAAATGGCATCTTGCGATTTCATTTCCAAGATGGCGTCTTGCGGCCAGTCACAAGATGGCGTCACTGCGATTCAATTTTAAACTGATCTTGTCTCAGCCAATAATCCAGCTTCGACATACCATACAAGCCTCCAGGCATATCCAGATTACCACTGTTTAGCAGATGGGGAGCGGTGAGTCTATTGTGCTTAGGAACACCTGTTTTTGCTGGCTTTCCCTCTGGAAACAGGAAAGCATTTATATCACCGTGCTTATGCAAACTGTGACATTCTTTTATTATCAGAACTCACAAGCCTCTTTTTTTCTACTAAGCAGGACTCTATCTTCTGTATTTTGACCTTTTTTTAAAAAAAACTTCATTTCAGAATTATGATATATATCCATTTCTTATGTACTGATGTATATTTGCACCTTTTGATTGTTCATTTAATATTTAGGCACTGTGGTTCTTTTTTTATGTGTATTTCATTATTAAACATTTGGTAAACGTATTGCTCCATTCTGCTTTTATGCTTTATTGATCCCAAGCGCAGACATAGTTATATTTTCATTGTGCCTTTTGTGAGAGGATTTGTGGCAGTATCCTCTGTATGTCAGCTGCTGTAGGTTCACACTGATTGATTGAGCGCATCACTGCATTTGGTTTTTGGCACAATGCATACATACTGCATACCATCGGCAGCAGCGAGAGTACAGTATGCATCTTAGTGAGCGGGTCTGAATGAGCTCCTGTGTGCAGTCTCTGTACAGGCACCACCCCACCCCTCACCATTGCAGTTGCCAAGCAGATCTGGCTCTGTGCCAGAGTCTACTGTAATGCGCAGATCTTGGGAAAAATGGCAGCTGCACCATTATCCTGGTGAATTCTGCAGATCAGATGCCAGGAACGTAAGTATGATGTATTGCAGGGCCGTAACTAGGGTGGTGCGGCCAGTGCTGCCACACAGAGCGCAATGTGCCCTTGGGCGGAACCGGCCACCCACCGCAATTTCTATTTGCTGGGACACCCACTGATATGTATATTAGCAGCGGTGCATCCGGCCAGTGGCGGATCTAGACTTTACTTTTAGGGGGGGCGGGTTAAGAATTAGTACTGACTCCTCCCCTTTCTATTCATTTACTCCTCCCACTTAGAGTTCTGCCCCTACTATTTTCAACAAATACTTAAAAAATACACAGGGAAAAAAAAACATGCATATTGGCACCCACATGAAATATTACTCACCAGATGCACAATCTTATCCACATTACACCGCACATAGGCCCTGATTCAGAGCCGGACGCTCTGACCAGAGCGCTCGCTCTGAATCAGGTCCCACCTCCATTAAAATGGAGCGTCCTCCTGGACGCTCGTATAGCTGTGGGTCACCACCCACAGCATATACGAGCGTGCAAAAAGATGGTCGCGATGGTTTTGACCATCGCGACCATCGGACTTGCGAATGAAACCCTGTGGTCGGGTTTCTCAACCGCAAGCCCTGGAGTGATTTTGGCTCTATCAGAGCCAAAATCACTCCCACTGAGATCACTAGTGATGTCAGTGGGGCCGGCTTCAGACGGTAGGCGTTCCCATGGGAACGCCCCCGTCTGGCAGGAACGCCCCCGGCACGCCCACCAAAGGGGGGTGTGCTGTCAGTCACCATCGACAGCACGCCCCCTTTGGTGAGACACTCCGAGCGAAGGAAAGTCCTTCGCTCGCCGGGTCTCGCGCATGCGCACGACGGAGCTCCCTCCGTCGTGCGCATGCGCAGTGGGGAACATCGACCCACTTGCGAGCGTACCGCCGCTCGCGAGTGGGTCTGAATGACCCCCATAGTGCGTCTGATTCACATTACACCACATAGTAGTGTCCCTTATTCATGTTATGACGCACAGTAGTGCCCCTTTTAAACAAAGCCCACAGTAGCAGTGCCCCTAATACACAATACCCATAGTAGTGCCCCTTATGCAATGCCCCCAGCAGTGGTGCCCCTTATGCAGTGCTCCCAGTAGTGGTAGAGTCCCTTATGCAGTGCCCCAGTATTGGTTGTGCCCCTTATGCAGGGCCCACAGTAGTGGTGCCCTTTATGCAGTGCACCCAGTAGAGGTGCCCCTTATGCAGTGCCTCCATTAGTAGTGCCCTCAGTAGTAATGCCCCCAGTGGTAGTGTCCCCAATAGTAACGCTCCCTGTATTAGTGTCTCAGTAGTAATGCCCCAAGTAGTTGTGCACCCTGTGGTAGTGCCCCTGTATAAATGTCCCAGTAGTAATGCCCCTGTATTAGTGCCCCCAGTAGTAATGCTCCCTCTGTAGTAGTAATGCCCCTAGTAATAGTGCCCCGAGTAATGCCCCCAGTAGTAGTGCCTCCTAAGCAATGCCCCCAGTAGTAGTGCCCCCTGAGTAATGCCCCCAGTAGTAGTACCCCCTGAGTAATGCCCCCAGTAGAAGTGCCCCCTAAGTAATGCCCCCAGCTGCTTGCACAAAAAAAAAAAAAACCTAATACTTACCTTAAGGCCCGCTCCCGCGTCCGCTGCTGTCCGGGTGCTCGGCTGCTCCTCTACACTGTGGGAGAGACGTCATGACGTCTCTCCCATAGCGAACACTGCAGGAGCCAGAAGTCGGAGCTCACGAGTGAGCTCTAGCCTCCGTCTCTGGCTGCCGCTGTAGGAAGGGGACCGGGCGCCCGCTGGTAACAAAATCTCAGTGGGCGCCCGGAAGGAGGACATGGAGGCCAGCGACAGTCTGTCAATTAAATTGCGCTGGTGCTGTGCCGCGCGGCTGCACTGCTGACAGGCATCAGTACCAGCTGATCTGACTGCCTCGCTGATACTACAGGGCAGAGCTTTCGGGAATTGTGGCAGTGTGTACAGGGGGTGATCGCCCTTTTCGCCCCCCTCCCTGGATCCGCCACTGCATCTGGCTCCATTCCTTCACTGCAGTTCTGCCCTGCCGGCTGCCTGACTGTTTCAGCCGAGCACTAATAGCTGCGCCTTCCCCAGCCTAGCACTCTTAAGGAAGCCGTCTTCTGTAATCAGTTTTTTCTGTATGAACAGGAGAGATGTTATATCGAATCTTCTGTACAGCCTCCACATAGTGGCGAAATTGAAGTGAGGAGCCGTTTATCTGGGCGCGCAGGCAGCGTCCAGTACAGTGACAGACATTGTCACACTGTCCGCCCTAAGTCTGTCGAGGAAGAGGGTGAGGGAGATGGGGGATGGTATTTCTACTTTGTGGCATAAGGTGTAAGGGGAGGAATTTTACCTGGGCATAATGTGTATGGAGCATTACTGCTAGCGTTCCCGCAAGGCTGTTTCAGCGGGCGACGCGCCCTGCCCTATTTCTAAAGGTCAGAAAGCACCCTGCCCTCCGGCGCAGCACCCCGCTGAAACAGCCAGCTGGTTCTGTCCCCTCCCACGGCCCACAGTGTCCCGCTGTTAGAGAAAACAGAGGTGCAGCGGTCACCATCGGTGAATGCATGCTGGGCGCATGTGCCCGGCGTCCATTCACAGTGACCGCAGCGCTTGGGGGCTGCCCGGCATGTCTGTAAGTGTCGGGCATGCCCCCAAGAGTGTCAAAAAGGGGACACACCCCCTTTTCATTGGCCATGCCTCCTTTTCGGAGGCGTGTGCGTCTTCGACCCTCCCTTTGCAGCGGACCTAGAGTGAAAACTAACTACTGTGTTCATAGTGTGTGAGGGGCATTACTACTGTGTGGCATGATGTGTAAGGGGCATTACTACTGTGTGGCATGATGCGTAAGGGGCATTACTACTGTGTGGAGTAATGTGTAAGGGACACTACTGCTGTGTAGCTTAAACTGTATAAGGGACACTACTATGTAGTGTAATGTGAATGGAGAGTACCATGCCCCTTTTTAGGTGCGTGCACTTGCGGTGCACACTGTCTCTGTTTACACTACAGGGAAGGGGGCAATGCTCTTCCTGGCCCAGGGCACCAAAATGTCTAGTTACGGCTCTGATGTATTGATGAGGGTGTGCTTTGTGGGTCTCACTGGAACCAGGTGCCTGTGAGCACAGCACAACCTTCACCGATTGTAGATAAGCACATGCTATCAAGTTTAAAAGCAAAGAAAAATCAATAAAATTCAGGTTATTAACATTAGTAACCAACGAGTCATCATTATTACAGAAATGACAGAAACTAGAAAACCCTGAGCCACGAAATACTGTGATTTATACCTATGGGTCCACGATAATTACAGTAAGTATCCAAATCACTGTGAGTTGTGGTGGTGGATACTTATCGACAGCAGCAGTTCTGTATTGTTATGGTCCAGGGACAGTTGCTCCAAAAAGTACCTGTCTCCTCAATCTCTAATACCTATAGTTATTCTGCACTTCACACTGCCGGGTCTAACATAGATGGCAAAGGTTTCACAGGCAAACTCAAAAAACTACAAATTTTCAGAGTTTGCTGACTATTAGGTGGTCCAATTGGAACCCTTGATAACTAATGGGCCCGTTACTAAAAACATGCAGAATTGAGTGCCCAAAAGTAAAATTAATAGGCTCCCAGGATAGAAATTATGCTAGAGATGGGCTGTTAAACTTTGTCTCAGATCTTTCCTCAAAGTTTGGCTCTCAGAACGAGGCAACACATTATCTGTCATCCAGATCCAAACTTGGTGGGAAGATCCTAGCCAAAACAGAACTGCACATCTCTAGTTTTATGTTAGGTGTTTACAATGGCTATAAAACAGAATTTAACAAAACACTCTGTGCGGGATGTACTAACCTCGCGGAGTACATCCCGCCAGGCACCGTGTTCCTACTGATCGTATATGTACTAACTTATGCGATCAGTACCACAAAGGACAGCTCTTCCTATAAGAGCTGTCCTTTGCAATCAGCTGCGCTCTGGACTTCCGGGTTTATGACCACACAATATGGAAAATGCTGTGAAACCCCAGAAAACATTTAGTGCATACCACCCTCTGTGTTGTCTGTTAAACAAACCTTCTGAAAAAATCATAATTAAAAAAGACAATTATTGATTACATAAGTAGTCACCCATTTTGCTAAGATGGGCTTAAATATACCCTGACAAATTTAGTTGTCTTCAGTTAATTTATTAAAGTCCACTTTTGTACAGCTAAAGGGACTGATTTAGAGTTGCTACTTGCAGCAATATCAGAGCCGTAGGCATCTCAGCTGCATCTCCACTTGCAGCAACTGGGTGTTTACTCATAGACTTAGAAGTTAAGGAGTGGAGATGTTGCCCATAGCAACCAATCAGATTCTACTTAACATTTATCTAGCACCTTCTAGAAGATACTATTAGAATCTGATTGGTTGCTGTGGGCAACATCTCCCCTTCTAAAAACCCGCACCTTAGTAAATGTATGTACCCCTAAGTGTTTGAAGGGCTTGTCATGGGCATATATTGCAGGCTTTTCAGAGCTGAGCACATCCAGAGATTCATCAGATTTCAGACTGATTTCTAGTACCAGATAAATGAACAGATTGACAGGGTCAAATATTTCCCACTCTCGTAATGTGTGTTGATAGAGATGACTGATACTTTCAGAACAGGATGGATAGGGGCAGTGTGACCACATACATGCAGCCATGTTTTAATACAGTTGATTTGCTTTTATTTTTTTAGCACATCTGTTGCAGACTTCTGTGCAACCCTGAATGTGACCATAATACCCAATCTCCAAAATAAAAACAAGGATGCCAGCACAGAAAGCAATCGCTATAGATTGTAATCAACCTTCACATATATGCAGACATCTGATCCTAACACCTATGTCACTAGGGAATGTTTGTGACCCTTAGCAAGAAAAGTAAGAATGTTAACTATGTAGGTACTGTATATCCTACATAGAAATGATGGCTAGTTAGAAACATTTTCGAAAAAAAACTTTGAAAGAAACATTGTTTGTGTGCAACTAACGAAGATATGTCTGTGTTTCTATCTCCTGATTTGTGCTAGATTTAGAAATAAAAACTGTGATAACAACTTTGACTTCCAGTAGATGGCGCACCAAGACAAATACTACATATCATAGAGTCGCTGCTCATGTTACTTGCACCCTTATTAACCCGTACGTTAAGAACAAATGGATTTGAGATCTACAAGATAAGATTTGTTTGACATGGGCAGCTTTACGTGGCTTGCTCGGGAGTTAGTAGCTCCAAGCATCTTTTTGTGTTAATCCCTGAAGGAAACACCGCAAATATTGTTTATAAAGACATTTTGTAATCAATGTCTACAATATAAAATATACGTCACAATATTAGATGCTACTTCTGTCTTGTAAATTTAGTTCCACTGAGCAATAACAGACATCCACACGTGCGAAGCTGCGGGCAAATGCTAGTTGAAAATAAACAATCAAGGGAATTATATAAAAAGATGTCAAAGACCTTTAATATCGCCCAGAGCACTGTCTAGTCGACAATATCAAAATGGTGAGCATATAGCACAACTGGGACTTTATATATAACATGATGTTCTCCAAAACTAAGAATGCTTGTCAGAAGAAATCTTGCTATGGAAGTCACCAATAGCCTATGGCAGTGGTTCCAAAACTTTTTTTAATCATGGCGCCCTAGAGTATCAGCATTGTTTTCACAGCACCCCTAAATTTAAGTTTGTTCTTGAGAAATTCAGAGAAAAAATTAATAAACTAGTAAAGTGAAGTAAATTGTGCTTACCTGTCATCCTTATGGTTATATTATGTGGTGGTGAACTAGTTTGCACTTCTGTTTGTTCACATATTTATATTACATTGACAATAAATAATTTGATTTGGTGCTGGACCACCAACCTGAGGCACCCCTGCAAGTGTCCCAAGGCACCCCAGGGTGCCACGGCGCACAGTTTGGGAACCACTGGTCTATGGCATCTCTGACTAAGTTACAGTATTCCATGTAAGTGATGGTACAAGCTGTCTATAGGGCAGCAATATGCTGACACTAATCTGCATTCTATGGGAGGTTGATGATAAGAAAAGTAATTGTTGGAGAAAACTCACTTGAAATATCTCTTGGAATTAGCCTATAATCAGATGAGATACTCGCATAACAAGTTCAATCTTTGGTCTGATGAGATCCAGATGGTTTACCTCAACATTACACATTTGTTATGGAACTCAACAAAAAATGAGCTCCTGAAGCAACCTGTCTAGTTTGACACTACTCATTCCAAGGGTGCAAAGTTTTCACCAGGTAGCATCACAAAGCATTTTGGTCTTAGCTGCTATGTCCTCGCATGTCATGGCCCCCCTTGGTAAATACCAAGTGAAGTTGATAAAAGGTCAGGATTCTGGCAGGAGTGGAAGGTGATAGCCAGTTCAACAAAGCAGGCAAGAGTCAGGCTGATGCAGATCTGTGGCCAGGCCGAAGTTCAGGACAGGTGGCAAATAAGAATAATCAAATCTCCAGACGGACAACCAGAAATGTCTAATTAAGTGACAAGCACATAGACAGTGGTACAAATCAGCAAAAGGTCATAGAGTAAGATAGCATTTTAAGAAGTTCTTGTATTGACAAAGAGGGAAAGAGCCAATGAACAATATCTGTCTAAAGCAGGGGTTCCCAGCTACGGTCCTTAAAGCACACTAACAGTCCAGGTTTTAGGGATAGCCATACTTGAGCACAAGTGACTTAATTAGTGCCTCAGTTATTGTGATTTAACCATCTCTGCACAATCATGGATATCACTAAAACCAGGACTGTTAATGTGTCTTGAGGATCGAGGTTGTGAATCACTGGTCTAAAGGGTAATCTAAAGTGGTCCTTAAAAAATTGTAATTAAGAGAAAGGTCTCAATAGAAGATAGTGCAGAGGGTTGCCCCAGTCATCAGCTGGTTTTTATTTCAAAACCTTACTAACATATTGGGCTTTAAGGAAGGAAATGCCAAATGTTCCAATAAAAGGAAATTAAGTGATAGCTTCAGAATAACAACGTGGTTTTTTTTGAATGAGTATCAATGAATTGGCCAACAGAGCACATCCCCTCCCTACTCTACATATGTAAAGGGTAAAAAGCCTCCCTTTCTAAAAATCTGGGTTCTGCAAAAATGATAAATGGATAGTTTGGTGCGAGTTCAATTTGAATTTATGTTGTAAAATAAGCCAAATTTTCTGTGTAGTCATAAATTGAGGGTTATCGAGTAAATGAGATGGTTTATCAGACATATGTAAAAATGTTACTAGGGATAGGTTTGGTAAAAAAAATGTTCTAGGGACTTTTTGCATATATCTGTTAATGATGCAACCCATCCCGTAAATAACATAGAAGGTCAGCATAATTGCAGGCCACCACATCAGTGAAAGTAATACCTTTGTTAGTTTTAGGCTGAAATGATTTCACCAAACCAATATGGGCACATTTTGTTCCAAATAAAATTTCAAAGCAAACAATAGAGAGAGAATCCATGTGGAACAAAAGTAAGCACCTGAAGGATATAAAGGCTTTGGAAAGTAGATCATTTTCAAAAGGTCTGCCTATAAAATAGGCTAAGCTCCACTCCCAATCAGTAATAATCTTAGCTAAAGTTCTACCTATATTACATTTGTAAAGATTATGGATAGCTTTTGGAAGAATGATGACCAAACAGGAGATTTGGCCTTTTGCCCATTTAATTGGTAGATGTGCTGCCCATGAAGTACGAATAAAACCACACTTTAAAAATAAGGCCACCGATTTATCAAAGTTAATAAAATATCCTGACCAAAACATTCCAATTTATCCAGGAGCAGTCCAAGTGATGATTTGTGGGTTAGAAATATAGATTAGCACATCATCGGCAAGTGACATAAATTTGACCTGCGTATCACTAATACAAATGCCCTCTAATCTAGACAGGTCTGCAACACCCTCTGTATAGGATCTAAAGAAATGCTGAACAACAGAGGGAAAAGTGGACATCCTTGAAGTGTGCCATGAGACATCATGATGGGATCACTACGGGAATAGTTAATTTGGAGAGAGAGAGAGATGGAGCAGTATAAAAAAATGTAACCATGTAAACCAGGTTAACGGTTAAAGAAAAAGGTTGCATTAATAAAAATATGAGGTAATCAAAAATAATTCATTTATTTACAACATAAGAGGGTATCCAATCAGCCGCGGTAAATTACAGCGGCTAATTAACTCACCCGGGGCTATCCACTTAGCCCTGAAGTCAGCCCGGCTCCTGCACTTATCAGTGTTTTTTTTCGGGACCTGATTTGTCCCGAAAAATAATCCACGATAAAAGCCGTTTTTTCGAGGAAAGAAAGGCGAGAACACATACAGTAGGTGCACGAGCTTATTGCGACTCCTATGTGTTTACAGGAGAACAACCTATTATTTTGCCCAAAATAGTAGGATAGGGTGAAAAAAACCATCGGGGATCATCAGTGATAAATCCCCGTTTTTCGTTGATCACAGGGATCAATTAGCGTCTGAACAATGTTCGGGGCTAATTGGACACCACCCATGGTGTATAAGAAAAATATTTATGCATGGTAATTCATGATTTCTATATATGAAATGGTTACTTCTTGAGGTAAAATGTATGTTAACTTATATGTACAGTATCAAGAAGCTATGTATATGTAGCAATATTAATTATGTACTATATATATATATATATATATATATATATGTGTGTGCGTGTGTGTGTTAATTATACATTGTTTCAGCTGCTTAGCTGAATCTACGGAGGGCACCCAGGAAAGTGATACATGGGAACCAGCTGAGTGCCGAACTTCTGTCTATCTATCTATCTATCTATCTATCTATCTATCTATCTATCTATCTATCTATCTATCTATCTGTCTGTCTGTCTGTCTGTCTGTCTGTCTGTCTGTCTGTCTGTCTGTCTGTCTGTCTGTCTGTCTATCTATCTATCTATATATAGGGCTATATTTCTGTAAAAATGGGTACAGAAACTGTGAGTGGTGCTATAGAAAAACAATTATATGATATTTCAATATTTAATATATACATATATATATATAATATTTAGAAAAGGAGGCACTCAAAAGGGACTTTATAATTAAACGTATCTTATGGAAAATACATTTTGACCCAGGACATTATGTCACACTGCAGTTAATGAGAGATTCAGGAACTGAGTTCCTGCTTAAAAATAGCACGGTATACTGTATATATGTACTGTATATATATATATATATATATATATATATATATATATATATACACAGTCTGGTGCATAAATATTGGGACATTGACAGAATTTTCATATTTTGGCCTCTATTCACCACCACAATGGCTTTGAAATGAAACAAACAATATGTGCTTTAACTGCAGACTTTCAGATTTAATTTGAGGGTAATTACATCCAAATCAGGTGAACGGTGTAGTAATTACAACGGTTTCTATATGTGCCTCCCACTTTTTAAGGGGCCAAAAGTAATGGGACAATCTAAACAATCCTAAATCTAACTTTCACTTTTTAATAATTTGTTGCAAATCCTTTGCAGACATTTACAACCTGAAGTCTGGAACGCAGAGACATCACCAGACGCTGGATTTCATCCCTGGTGATGCTCTGCCAGGCCTCTACTGCAAATGTCTTCAGTTCCTGCTTGTTTTTGGGGCCTTTTTCTCTTCAGTCTTGTCTTCATCAATTGAAATGCATGGTCAATCGGACGTCAGGGGATTCACTTGGCCATTGCATAACATTCCACTAGTTAGCCTTAAAAAACTGTTTGGTTGCTTTTGCAGTATGCTTCGGGTCATTGTTCATCTGCACTGTGAAGCAACGTCCACAGAGTTTTGAAGCATTTGACTGAATATGAGCATATAATATTGCTCGACACACTTCAGAATTCATTCTGCTGCTTTTGTCAGCAGTCACATCATCAATAAATACAAGAGAACCAGTTCCATTGGCAGCCATACATGCCCACGCCATGACACTACCACCACCATGCTTCACTGATGAGGTGGTATGTTTTGGATCATGAGTAGTTCCTTTCCTTCTCCAAACTCTTCTCTTCCCATCACTCTGGTACAAGTTGATCTTTGTCTCATCTGTCCATAGGATGTTGTTCCAGAACTGTAATGGTTTTTTTAGATGTTATTTGGCAAACTCTAATCTGGTCTTCCTGTTTTTGTGGCTCACCAATGGTTTACATCTTGTGGTGAACCCTCTATATTCACTCTTGTGAAGTCTTCTCTTGATTGTTGACTTGACACATATACAGCTACCTCCTGGAGAGTGTTCTTGATTTGGCCAACTGTTGTGAAGAGGTTTTTCTTCACCTGGGAAATAATTCTTCTGTCATCCACCACAGTTGTTTTCCGTGGTCTTCCGGGTCTTTTGGTGCTGCTGAGCTCTTCTTTTTAAGAATGTTCCAAACAGTTGATTTGGCCACACCTAATATTTTTGCTATCTCTCTGATGGGTTTGTTTTGATTTTTCAGCCTAATGACGGCTTGCTTCACTGATAGTGACAGCTCTTTGGATCTCATATTGAGAGTCGACAGCAACTGATTCCAAATGCAAATGTCATACCTAGATCAACTCCAGACCTTTTACCTGCTTAATTGATAATTAAATAACGAGGGAATAGCCCACACCTGTCCACGAAATAGCTTTTGAGTTGATAGTCCCATTACTTTGGCCCCTTAAAAAGTGGGAGGCACATATAGAAATCGTTGTAATTTCTACACCGTTCACCTGATTTGGATGTAATTACCCTCAAATTAAATCTGAAAGTCTGCAGTTAAAGCACATCTTGTTTGTTTAATTTCAAAGCCATTGTGGTGGTGAATAGAAGCCAAAATATGAAAATTCTGTCAATGTCCCAATATTTATGCACCTGACTGTATATATATATATATATATATATATATATATATATATATATATGTTTATACACACACACAGAGGGACCAGCGGTTTCCTGTGTGTCTCTTTGGTGGGCATGACCGGGGGTGATGTCCTCGGGAGCCGGGTTGGAGACGGTCTCTGAGAGAGGTTTCAGCAGCGATTTGGTGTTCTGTGAAGTGGAGGCGGAGCCAGCTGTAATTGGGAGACTGCGGCTGGGGCAGTGAAGTGGAGGTAGAGCTTCTGGGCAGAGCATCAGCAGAGGGCGGAGGTACCCAGCAGCAGAATGAAGGAGTCATGGTAATTGCCAGGGCTGTTATTTTAAACAACAGCTGGCTGGATAAAGTCCAGATATCAGAGACACATCAGCATGGAAAAGGTGGTGTGCAATATAAATGGGAAAGGGTCAGCAGAGGCAGAGATTTACAAAATGTTTATATCTAGACTACACTCCTTACACTCCAGGAATGTTTCTAGTTTTCTGGCCGGAGGGAAGTCCCTAATTATATTTGGTGCTATATTTTTATATTACCATGCCCCAACCTAGAGACATACAGTATAATCAGACATTGCATCCTTATATGAGTAGTATAGAGGAGAGAGTTGGGGGGAGTGTCACTTACACCAAGATACATCTCTCCCCACTTAAAGTATTATGGGCCAAATGTAATAGGGTGTCAGTTTTAGTAACAGTACTTTTCAGCTCGAGGCTACTGCATTTGCAAGTTTAGGCGAGTTTAGGACCATGTAAACTGACACCTTTTAATGTGAGTAGCATTAAAAGGTGCGAGTTTTAGAGAAGCCAAAAAAAAACCAAATGTGCACCCCCTACCCAAAAGCATAACCAACCCCGGGCTTTATAAAGCCTGTTCTGGTTCTAAAAATACAGGGGCCAAAATGTGTAGGGGGCATGTATATTAAGAACCAGCACAGGGCTTTGTTGAGCTGGTCCTGGTTCTGGAAAATCAGGGGACAAAATGAGTAGGGGTCCCCTGAATATTCTAAAACCAGCACCGAACTCTTTCTAGCGGGGGGATAATGCCACAGCCAGGGAAAACCTTTCACCGGTTTCCCTGGCCAAAGCATTATCCCTGACCGCTAGTCAGTCCAGGCCGGGGATCCCTGGGGAGTTGGGTACACCACCAATAAAGGGGTACCCCTCTCCAGGGCACCCCAGGCCTAGACTGGTAGCCCGGGGCTATCCCCGGCACCATAGGGCAGTGGGTGCCGGGTTGATAGTGTAAAGTGTAAAATTAAAGTTTCCATATTGTCTTTAGTTGTAGAACCACAAGTACCAGCAAGCCTCCCCCGCATGCTGGTATTTGGAGAACCACAAATACCACCATGCGGGGCATTACGGGCCCGCTGGCACTTGTAGTTCCACAACTAAAGAAATAAATAAACAAACACACACCGTGAATGTAAAATTTTAATAAAACAGACATGCACACTCACACTCACACATACTCACCTAGGCCCTCATTCAGAGCCGTACGCTCTGAGCAAAGCGCACGCTCTGAATGAGGGCCGCCCTCCATGAAAATGGAGCGTCCTCCTGGACGCTCGTATAGCTGTGGGTCACCACCCACAGCCTATACGAGCGTGCATTTTGATGGCCGCGATGGTCGTGACCATCGCGACCATCGAAACTGCGAGCCGGAGCCTGCGGTTGAGGTTTTCAACCGCAAGCTCCGGAGTGATTTTGGCTCTATCAGAGCCAAAATCACTCCCACTGACATCACTAGTGATGTCAGTGGGCCGGCTTCTGACGGGAGGCGTTCCCGTGGGAACGCCCCCGTCAGGGAGGCACGCCCACCAAAGGGGGCATGCTGTCAATCAACATCGACAGCACGCCCCCTTTGATCAGACACAACGAGCGAAGGACTTTCCTTCACTCGTCGCGTCTGGCGCATGTGCACGACGGAGCTCCCTCCGTCGTGCGCTTGCTCAGTGCATAACATCGACCCACTTGCGAGCGGACAGCCGCTCGCGAGTGGGTCTGAATCAGGCCCCTAGTATCCGAAGTAATCCATAGGGGTGTACCTGAAAAACAAAAACCATACTCACCTCTCCTATGCGTAGATCGCGTCCACTTGTCCAAGTAGGCATTCCAGGGGCTTAAAAAAAAATCCACGCAACAAAAAACGAGCCATGCCGGACCGAGCAAAGGTATGTGTGTACACATACCTTTGCTCTTCGTAAATGACCGGGGCACACGTGTGCCCCGTCATTGAAGGGGCCGCCAGCCAATCAGGGAGCATCTCCGTCGGAGCAGCTCCCTGATTAGCTGAATGCGGCCAGCCTGTGTCTCACTTAGACTGCAATGGTGAAAAATCCCCATTGAAGTCTATGGTGGGAACCGCTACTTCGTAGCCGCAAGGTTAACTCAGGTTAATCTTGCGGTTACATCACTGATACAATGTCGCAACATTGTATCATTGATGTAACCACAAGATTAACCTCAATTAAGCTTGCAGTTACGATGTAGCGTAACGATCTTGCGGTTACGATGTAGCGTAGTTTTAGTAACTCTGAAAAATGCGAGTTTCAGTGAACAGACCCTATTACATTGGAGAGTTGTGAAAAATTGCGAGTTTAGCACCAAACTCGCAATTTACCAAAACTGACACCCTATTACATTTGGCCCTATGGGCCTGATTCAGCAGCAATTGCAACTGTGATTACACACGCAATCGGCTACGCAGACCCATCGCAGAGTGATTGACAGGAAGTACCTTTGGGGGTGGTGATGGGGGAGTAGTCAGTGACAGCAGGCGTGCCAGTGCATTTGAATGCCATTGCAGGGGTATTCAGAAATTAGCCATTGCAAGGCCATACACAGATCAGGCTGTCACTGTATGCGATGAGGTTAGCAATTTCTGAGTAAGGTCAGACATTGTGCTAGTGTGCGTGAAGCTGCAATGGAGTCGATGTTACCGATGTTTTTGCAGTCTTGCTAAGTATTACGGATATGTGTAATGTAAAGGGGGCATCCTTATGCTAGGCTGTGTATAGCATTACGATTGCAATCATTACAATATCTTCGCATTGAGACTGCATGCGTAATTGCTATTGTGATCACAGTTGCGATCTGTACTGAATCAGGCATTTTATTACTAGATATTTTAAGTATTTGGAAACAGATACAGGAGGCAACTCAAACTTGCACTTATTTGGGAGTCGTATATATATATATATTGGAGCATGAATTTATGAGTCAAACCAGTTGACAAGAGACATTGTTTTACATAGTTACTGTGAGATGAGTTGTATTGTATTACCATGCACCTGTTACGATCACCAAGGAAACACTGTGTAAGACCCCTAAAGTCATGCTGGCGAGGTCTTCTGCCAATAACAGCCACCCACTGTTCCCTTAGAGCTGGTCACACTCACCGACACTTAGGTGGCTGCCTGGTCTCACATATGAGACAGGAGGGGCTTACACTGTGCACCTGAAGACCACAAGGTGTTATGCAGCTGGTGATGGTTCAGATGGCAAGGAGCGGCTTAATTAGCCGAGGTGCTTTGATGTGTGACCTTGAATGCCGAGATGAGGCACTAGTGTTGAGATGCAGCCTTGAGGGCTGAGGTGCAGCTATAAGAGCCGAGATGGAACTTTGAGAGCCAGGGTGTGACCTTGTTGGCCAAGACACGGCACAAGTGTCGAGATGCGGTCTTGAGGGCCGAGGTGCGACTCTGAGAGCCAAGGTGCGGCTTTGAGAGTTTAGGTATGACCTTGTGGGCTGAAGTGTGGCGCTGGTGATTCGGCCTTGAGGGATAAAGTGAAGCCTTGAGGGCCGAGGTGCAACACTGGTGCTGAGTTGACCTGGAAGCTGACATTGGCCACTAGGTGGTAATGCCGCAGGTACGTCAGGTCGTAGATACAGTTCAGATTAGAGATGACCGCTGCTTGCTGCAAATTTGCCAATAGGCTATAACACTGCTCTAGATGGTAACAGCAGTGAGTGCACTGAAGATGGTAGGTGTTACAGCAAAGACAGTGGTCTCAGACAGACAAGGCACAGACAGGCAACTGGCAGGAACCGAGCACACATGTAGGGAAACGCTATTAACCATCAAGATGTCGCTGGACCAGCAGGAATATAAAAGATACTGCACCAATGGCGTGCAAAGCAGAAAATGAGCAACTGGCCAACAACTGTGAAGAAGCACACCAGCCAGTAGTCCCAGGAGTGACAACAGTCTGAAGGTGTGGCCGGAGGATGCCAGTTGTGTCACGAGAGAGAAACAAGTCGCCGTCGCGCCTTGTTACAGTACGCCTCCCCTTGACGAGGGGTTAAGAGACCCATAGAGTCGGGCTTTGTAAGAAAAATCCTTTAAAAAAACAAGAGATATGGTAAGAACTTACCTTTGTTATCTCTGTTTCTACGAAGTCCATAGGGTCCACAGGGTTGACCTTGGGGTATAGCTGGATCTGGATCCACGGGCACCACGCAGTTAAAGCTTTAGCTGCTCCCAGGATGCACTGGGTCCATCCTCCTCTATACCCCTCCCCCGAGCCACAGGCACGTCAGTTGGTAAGTAGCCAAGGCTGTAGGAGGAAAACCAGAGAGAAGGAAGACTGGAACACACAAGAACCATACTCACAGAGATAGAGACGGAAGCGGTGACCAACCACACAGCCCATATGAAGCCAGGTGCGTCAGGATGGGCGCCCTGTGGACCCTATAGACTTCGTAGAAACAGAGAAAACAAAGGGAAGTTCTTACCATATCTTTTGTTATCTACTTCAGGGTCCATAGGAGGTCCACAGGGTTGACCTTGGGGATGTCCCAAAGCAGTCCAACTAAGGGCGGGGATGCTCCTGTGATGAAAGGAGAATCCAGCACCCGAAGGAAGCATCCTGAGAGGTGAAGGTGTCAAAAGCATAGAACCTCAGAAAGGTCTGGATGGAAGACCACGAGGCCGCCTTACACAGCTGAACGGCCGAGGCGCCATGGCGAGCTGCCCACGAGGGGCCCACAGACCGAGTAGAATGAGCCTTAATAGATGCTGGACAGGCAAACCCTCCCGTGAATAAGCCTCACAAATAGCCAAACAAAGCCAATGGGCTATAGTTTGTTGGCATGTCAACCCCTCCTGTGAAAACCAAAGAGGACGAGCAAGGAATCTGACTTCCGAATGGAACTAGTCCGGTCCACGTAAACTCTGAGAGCACGGACCACATCCAAGGAAGCCTCACCAGCCGAGAGATCAGGTGATTGAAAGGCCGGGCACAACAATTTCCTGATTAATGTGGAACTTAGAAACCACCTTAGGAAGTAAACCCGGACGAGTGCGAAGCACTGCCCTGTCCTGATGAAATATCAGAAAAGGAGAACGACAGGAAAGCACTCCCAAATCTGACACCATCCTGGCCGAAGCAATCGCCAGGAGAAAAACAGTCTTAACAGTTAACCACTTGAGTTCCACCGACTCAAGCGGTTCGAATGGAGGACCCTGTGGGGACCGAAGCACCACCGCCAAATCCCAAGGAGCCACTGGGGGAACAAAGGGAGGCTGAATCCTGAGAACACCCTGGAAAAAGGTGCGGACATCTGACAGTGTAGCTATCCTACGCTGAAATCACACAGATGGTACAGACACATGAATGTGCAAAGAAGCGAGCCTTAAGCCTAGGTCCAACCCAGACTGAAGGAACACCTAAATCCTAGAAACACGAAACACCTGAGGATTGCAGTTTCTGGACACACCTCTGAAAATAAGTATGCTACACTCTGTGGTAAATCCTGGCGGAAGCATGCTTGTGCGCCTGTAGCATCGTGCTGATGACTAAGCTGGAATAACCCCGGGCCCTTAAGATGGATGTCTCAAGAGCCACGCCGTCAAAGACAGATGACCCAGTCCGGGTAAAGGCAGGGACCCTGAAACAACAGGTCCCTACGTTGAGGCAGAGGGAACACAGCGTCGATGGAGAGGCTCCGAAGATTGGAGTACCAAGGACATCTGGGCCAAGCCGAGCCACCAGCAGAAGCGTGCCACTGTCCTGTTTGAATTTCCGAAGGACCCAAGGAAGCAGTGATATCATAGAGAATACATATGCCAGCTGAAAGGTCCATTTCACTGACAGCGCGTTCACCAGGCTTGCGCCTGCATCTGTTCTTCTGGACCCATACACAGGCAACTTGTGAATGTGACGGAAGGCATTGAGGTCCACCTCCAGCAGTCCCCACCTGTCCATGAATCAGAATCAGTCCCTGCAGGGGCCTGGAATGGAACTGGGCATATTCCACCATGTCGAACGCCGACACCATGGACACCAGAACCCTCATTGCCGAGTGAACAGACACCTGGCAACTCCTCAGGCAACTGCACACTCATAGTTGTAGGGAGGAAATCTTTTCTGGAGTCAGAAAGATCCTTTGCTGATGAGAATCCAGAAGGGCTCCCAATGAACCATCCTTTATGACGGAATCAGGGAGGACTTTTTCCAGTTTATCAGCCACCCGTGTGCTTGCAGACAAGCGATCGTCAGGTGCAGATGTTGTACAAGTACCTTCGGAGAGCCTGCCAGCAATAGGAGGTCGTCCAGATACAGCAGATGCCATATACCTTGGCTCCACAGATGGGCAGCCATGACAGCCATAAGTTTGGTGAACACCCTTGGAGCCGTGGAAAGGCCAAAGGGCAGAGCCTGAAATTGGAAGTAATGCTGACGTATAGCAAACCTCAGATACGGCTGGTGTGAAGGTGCTATAGGAACATGGAGGTAGGCGTCCTGGATGTCCAGGGAGACCATATAATCTCCCGGTGCCATAGCCAGAATGATGGAACGCAAAGTTTCCATCCTGAATTTGGGAACTCTGAGGAACTTGTTCAGCGACTTTAGGTTGAGGATAGGCTGATGAGACCCATTGGGTTTCTGAATCAGAAACAGAGTAGAGTAGAAACCCGTCCCGCATTGAGAAAGCGGAACGGTTACAATGACCCCTGCTTTCAGCAAGGACTCTATGGCTCCCTGAATCTGCAAGGCCTTGGTCTTGTCCTGAGAAAGACTTGTGCAGAAGAACTGGTGGGGGGGGTCTGTGACAAAAGGAAAGGGCATACCCCTGAGAGATCACTTCTCGTACCCAAGCATCCGTGGTGGTATTGCACCAGCACTGGGGGAATTGCAGAAGTCGGCCTCCCACTCTGGGATCCAATCCAATGCAATGTAATAGGTGGAAGAGTTTCGCCTGTGAATGGGAGGCGGAAATAGGTGCAGAACTGGGGTTTTGGGGTGCAACGTTGCGGGAACTCCCGTGCAAACTTCAGACAGTCCTCCAAAGGTAAAGTGTGTCAAAAAAATAAAAAAAAAACAATTAAGAACACCCCAAAAAATTACTTTGCATTTGGGGGCGTAAAAAAAAAATGTTGGGGGACAAAGTTAAAAACTAGTGAACTTGACTCTGCGGGGGGCCCCAAGTATGCCCCAAGTGTTTTTTTGATTGCAGGTGCTTGCGGAAGGTGGATTTTTCACGATTTTTTCAACTTCACTTTAGCAACTTTTAAGTATGCTGACCCCCATTTTCAAGTACCACAAATTTGACCCCTAGAGTCACGCTGGCTAGGTCTTCTGCCAATAACAGCCACCTGCTATTTCCTTTAGAGCTGATCACGCTCGCTGGTACTTAGGTGGCCGTCTGGTCTTACACTCGGGACAGAGGGGGCTTACACGGTGCATATGAAGACCACAAGGTGTTATGAGGCTGGTGATGGCTCAGGTGGCAAGGAGCGGCTTAATTGGCCATGGTTCGGCTTTGATGGCAGAATGCGGCTTTGAGAACCGAGGTGCGGCTTTGAGGGCCGAGATGAAGCACTAGTGTCAAGATGCAGACTTGAGAGCCGAGGTTCAGCTTTGATACCCGAGATGCGACTTTAAGAGCTGGGGTGCGGCCTTGAGGGCCGAAACATGGCACAAGTGTCGAGATGCGGCCTTGAGGGCCGAGGTGTGGCTTTGAGAGCTGACGTGTGGCTTTGAGAGCCAATTTGTGGCTTTGAAAGCTGAGGTGTGACCTTGTTGGCCGAGGTGTGGTCCTGGTGCGGAGGTGTGGCCGTGCGACACTGGTGCCTAGGTGCGGCCTTGAGGGCCGAGGTGACCTGCAAGCTGACAGAGGCCAGAAGATGTGGCGTCGCAGCAAAGGAGCGACATCTGTGGCACGTGAGAGTAACAAGTCGCCGTCGTGGCTTGTTATAGCACTAGAGCAAAACAAGGATTTAAATGTACTTCTATTAAATTTGCCATCTGGCCTAAAGCAACGATGGAAGTAGTACAACAGTAGTTCTAGTATTATAACTGGTATTATTTATTTCATTGGTTCCTCTACAAAGTAAGTTTAGTTTGTTAAAAGACATTTACAGACTCTGTCTTCACTTCACAACAGACTGTTACTAAGGGGTCAATTTACTAAGCCCTGGATGGTGATAAAGTGAATGGAGATAAAGTGCCAACCAATCAGCTCCTAACTGTCACAGGCTGTGTTTGAAAAATGACAGTTAGGAGCTGATTGGTTGGGTCGATATCTCCGTTTACTTTATCTCCATCCAAGGCTTAATAAATAGACCTAAGTGTATGATTAAAGATATGTGTAAATTATTATAATAGTGACCTTATATACTGGTAATGATTATTACAGATGTGTCCTCTTTAGGGGTGTGCACCGGCCACTTTTCGTGTTTTGTGTTTTGGTTTTGGATCTGGATCTTTCTTCGTGTTTTGGATCTGGATTGGTTTTGTCAAAACCACCCTTCCGTGTTTTGGGTTCTGGGTTTTGTGTTTTGGATCTGTATTTTTTTTAAAAAAAGCATAAAAACAGCTAAAATCACAGAATTTGTAGTTTTTCTGCTCCTATGCTATTATTAACCTCAATAACCTTAATTTCCACTAATTTCCAGTCTATTCTGAACACCTCACACCTCACAATAGTGTTTTTATGTCCAAAAGGTTGCACCGAGGTAGCTGGATGACTATGCTAAGCGACACGAGTGGGCGGCACAAACACGTGACCCATCTAGGCGTGAAACTGCAGTGGCAGACAGGATGGCAGTTTGAAAAACTAGGCCCCAAACTGTACATAATGCAAAGAAAAAAAAGAGGTGCAAGATGGAATTGTCCTTGGGCCCTCCCACCCACCCTTATGTTGTATAAACAGGACATGCACACTTTAACAAACCAATCATTTCAGCGCCAGGGTCTGCCACACAACTGTGGCTGAAATGATTGGTTCGTTTGGGCCCCCACAAAACAAGCTGGCAATTAATCTGTCCCTGCACAAACTGGCTCTACGGAGGCAAGATGTCATCCTCATCCTCCTCATCCACCGATTCCTCACCCTCTTCAGTGTGTACATCCTCATCCTCACAGAGTATTAATTCGTCCCCGCTGGAACCACAGGTCCCTCTGTACGTTCTGGAGGCTGGTCTCCCTGGAAGAGTTGATAATTCATTTTATGAACATCATCTTCTCCACATTTTGTGGAAGCAACCTCCTACGCCTTTCGCTGACAAGGTTCCCGGCTGCACTAAACACTCTTTCGGAGTACACACTGGAGGGGGGGCAACTCAGGTAAAATAGAGCCAGTTTGTACAGGGACCTCCAAATTGCTTCTTTTTCCTGCCAGTACAGGTACGGACTGTCTGACATGCCTACTTGGATGCTGTCACCGATGTAATCCTTTAACAGACAGATGCACGCTTGTCGCTGCTGCTTTGAGGATGCAAGTGCGGCTACATCCCACACAATTCACAAAGACAGAAAAAAAAAAAGAATATTTTTATTGTTTGTGGGGCGCACTTTGAGGGTTACACCACCCTTTAACAGACAGATGCACGATTGCCGCTGCTGCTTTGAGGATGCAAGTGCGGCTACAACCCACACAATTCACAAAGACAGAAAAAAAAAGAACAATATTTTTATTGTTTGTGTAGCACACTTTGAGGGTGTCACCACCCTTTAACAGACAGACGCACGCTTGTCGCTGCTGCTTTAAGGATGAAGGTGCGGCTACAGCCCACACATTTCACAAAGACCGAAAAAAAAGAACAATATTTTTATTGTTTGTGTAGCACACTTTGAGGGTGTCACCACCCTTTAACAGACAGACGCACGCTTGTCGCTGCTGCTTTGAGGATGCAGGTGGAATCTAGACGGGATTTGGAACCGGGGACACACTACCTCCATCAATTGTCTAAATCCCACTGCACTAATGGCGGATACCGGACGCACGTCTAACACCAAAATAGCAGTCAAGGCCTCAGTTATACGTTTTGCTTCAGGATGACTGCTGTCGTACTTCATCCTCATCGCTAGGGACTGTTGGAGAGTCAATTGTTTAGTAAAAGTAGTGATGTTCCTACTTCCTCTCTGGGATGATGAACAACTCCGAGCAGCAGCAATAGCACTAGGAGGAAGTGGTTCTTGATCTTTCCCTATTTTATTTTTATTGGAGAAAGTTTGGTCCTCCATTTATGTTATATTGATATATACGTGCGGCTAAAGCGCACACAAACACAGAAAATATTTTTTTATTTTTGCTGGAGAGAAGTGCACTTTGTGGGTTACACCACCCTTTAAGAAATGAGCCAGCCGGCTCTTTACTTATGGGACACAGGCGCACGCTTGGCGCTGCTCCTTTGTTGATGCACGTGCAGCCACTGCGCACACAAGTCACAAACACAGAAAATATATATTTTTTGGTTTGGAGTGTACTTTGGGGGTTACAGCACCCTTTAACGGTCAAGCCAGCCGGCCCTTTACTTATGACACAGGCGCACGCTTGGCACTACTTTGTTGATGCACGTGCGGCTACTGCGCACACAATTCACAAACACAGAAAATAATTTTTTTTTTGGTTTGGACTGGAGTGTACTTTGGGGGTTACAGCACCCTTTAACAGTCAAGCCAGCCGGCCCTTTACTTATGACACAGGCGCACGCTTGGCACTACTTTGTTGATGCACGTGCGGCTACTGCGCACACAATTCACAAACACAGAAAATAATTTTTTTTTGGTTTGGACTGGAGTGTACTTTGGGGGTTACAGCACCCTTTAACCGTCAAGCCAGCCGGCCCTTTACTTATGACACAGGCGCACGCTTGGCACTACTTTGTTGATGCACGTGCGGCTACTGCGCACACAATTCACAAACACAGAAAATATTTTTTTTATTTGGTTTGGACTGGAGTGTACTTTGGGGGTTACAGCACCCTTTAACGCTTTAACGGTCAAGCCAGCCGGCCCTTTACTTATGACACAGGCGCACACTTGGCACTAATTTGTTGATGCACGTGCGGCTACTGCGCACACAATTCACAAACACAGAAAATAATTTTTTTTTTGGTTTGGACTGGAGAGTACTTTGGGGGTTACAGCACCCTTTAACGGTCAAGCCAGCCGGCCCTTTACTTATGACACAGGCGCACGCTTGGCACTACTTTGTTGATGCACGTGCGGCTACTGCGCACACAATTCACAAACACAGAAAATAAATTTTTTTGGGGTTTGGACTGGAGTGTACTTTGGGGGTTACAGCACCCTTTAACGGTCAAGCCAGCCGGCCCTTTACTTATGACACAGGCGCACGCTTGGCACTACATTGTTGATGCACGTGCGGCTACTGCGCACACAATTCACAAACACAGAAAATAATTTTTTTTTGGTTTGGACTGGAGTGTACTTTGGGGATACAGCACCCTTTAACGGTCAAGCCAGCCGGCCCTTTACTTATGACACAGGCGCACGCTTGGCACTACTTTGTTGATGCACGTGCGGCTACTGCGCACACAATTCACAAACACAGAAAATATTTTTTTTATTTGGTTTGGACTGGAGTGTACTTTGGGGGTTACAGCACCCTTTAACGGTCAAGCCAGCCGGCCCTTTACTTATGACACAGGCGCACACTTGGCACTACTTTGTTGATGCACGTGCGGCTACTGCGCACACAATTCACAAACACAGAAAATAATTTTTTTTTGGTTTGGACTGGAGTGTACTTTGGGGGTTACAGCACCCTTTAACGGTCAAGCCAGCCGGCCCTTTACTTATGACACAGGCGCACGCTTGGCACTATTTTGTTGATGCACGTGCGGCTACTGCGCACACAATTCACAAACACAGAAAATAATTTTTTTTTTGGTTTGGACTGGAGAGTACTTTGGGGGTTACAGCACCCTTTAACGGTCAAGCCAGCCGGCCCTTTACTTATGACACAGGCGCACGCTTGGCACTACTTTGTTGATGCACGTGCGGCTACTGCGCACACAATTCACAAACACAGAAAATAATTTTTTTGGGGGTTTGGACTGGAGTGTACTTTGGGGGTTACAGCACCCTTTAACGGTCAAGCCAGCCGGCCCTTTACTTATGACACAGGCGCACGCTTGGCACTACTTTGTTGATGCACGTGCGGCTACTGCGCACACAATTCACAAACACAGAAAATAATTTTTTTTTTGGTTTGGACTGGAGAGTACTTTGGGGGTTACAGCACCCTTTAACGGTCAAGCCAGCCGGCCCTTTACTTATGACACAGGCGCACGCTTGGCACTACTTTGTTGATGCACGTGCGGCTACTGCGCACACAATTCACAAACACAGAAAATAAATTTTTTTGGGGTTTGGACTGGAGTGTACTTTGGGGGTTACAGCACCCTTTAACGGTCAAGCCAGCCGGCCCTTTACTTATGACACAGGCGCACGCTTGGCACTACATTGTTGATGCACGTGCGGCTACTGCGCACACAATTCACAAACACAGAAAATAATTTTTTTTTGGTTTGGACTGGAGTGTACTTTGGGGATACAGCACCCTTTAACGGTCAAGCCAGCCGGCCCTTTACTTATGACACAGGCGCACGCTTGGCACTACTTTGTTGATGCACGTGCGGCTACTGCGCACACAATTCACAAACACAGAAAATATTTTTTTTATTTGGTTTGGACTGGAGTGTACTTTGGGGGTTACAGCACCCTTTAACGGTCAAGCCAGCCGGCCCTTTACTTATGACACAGGCGCACACTTGGCACTACTTTGTTGATGCACGTGCGGCTACTGCGCACACAATTCACAAACACAGAAAATAATTTTTTTTTGGTTTGGACTGGAGTGTACTTTGGGGGTTACAGCACCCTTTAACGGTCAAGCCAGCCGGCCCTTTACTTATGACACAGGCGCACGCTTGGCACTATTTTGTTGATGCACGTGCGGCTACTGCGCACACAATTCACAAACACAGAAAATAATTTTTTTTTTGGTTTGGACTGGAGAGTACTTTGGGGGTTACAGCACCCTTTAACGGTCAAGCCAGCCGGCCCTTTACTTATGACACAGGCGCACGCTTGGCACTACTTTGTTGATGCACGTGCGGCTACTGCGCACACAATTCACAAACACAGAAAATAATTTTTTTGGGGGTTTGGACTGGAGTGTACTTTGGGGGTTACAGCACCCTTTAACGGTCAAGCCAGCCGGCCCTTTACTTATGACACAGGCGCACGCTTGGCACTACTTTGTTGATGCACGTGCGGCTACTGCGCACACAATTCACAAACACAGAAAATATATTATTTTTTTAGCACTTGGGGGGAGCACCCCTGATGGACAGAGCACCCCCTGGACAACACTACAGCACCCCTTTAGGACTGGGACACTGCACAGGACTTTGGAGTGGACACAGCCCCTATGGAGAACTGACTGCACAACACAGTCCAGCCAGCCCCTATGGACTTTGAAGTAGTGGACACAGCCCCTATTAACAACAGCAGCACAGCACAACACAGCCAGCCCCTATGGACTTTGAAGTAGTGGACAACAGCAGCACTACACTACACTACACTACACAGCCCAGCCAGCCCTAACTCCCACCCTCCCTCTTCACTGTCCACAGCCGAGTGAGAAAATGGCGCCGACGCGGGTACCTTATATAGGTTCCAAAACCCGCGAGACTCGGAAGGCGGGATGATGACGTTTTGCCTCGATTTCAGATCCGAGTCAGGCGGGAAAAGTCGAGCCTGACTCGGATCGGACTCGGATCGGGGGGGCTCGGGGGGGTTCGGATTTCAGAAATCCGAACCCGCTCACCCCTAGTCCTCTTACATCCTTGCTGATCAGGCTACAAACGTGCGCACGCATTGTACCATGCGATTACCCGTAGCAGCATACTTCTGGGGGTGTATCTGCATGCTAAACACTATGTTACAGTGTTACAGCTGCTGTCACTGTAATGTAGCATTTCGCATGCAGATACACCCGCACTCGCTCAGAGAACATAGGCTTGCTGCATATCATTTTAGTCAGCAGAAACTGCTTGTGCATCATTGTGCGAATCCGACACATTTGAAGGTAAAAAGACGCATGAAAAGAGGCTTGGCGCTACCGAGTCACACTGAGCTCCCGCATTATGTGTGGCGTGACTTGTAGCACACGGAGGATAGATGTATGTGGGTACATCTGTTTATAAAGAAAAACTTGTACTGTGTAATTACTTACCTAACCCTATGGATGAGAGAGGAACATGTGGTTTGCATTTTACACACTTTAGTATTCTCAGCCACATTACAAGTTTTAAATAGCTCACTATCTAACTTTGAGATTACTTAGAACAGTCAAGTGGGTTTTACCAAGTAGGCCCATATCTACCATAGATACAGAACTTGGGTGGAGGCACTGTTAACAGTATGTGTACCACTTAACTGGAGGTTAAGGGTGGGTACATTATACAACATGGAGTTAGTAACCTGGTGTCCCTATAGAGTAAAGTGGGGTTACAACTAGATTAATAAAGTCAGAACCAAATGCTTGAAGATTCAAAGTTTAAAAAAAAACAACAACCAGGTGATCATATGGGCTTCAAGGCTCAGAAGCATATAGGTTTCAGAAGGTAACCAGTCTAGTTTAACACTACTCAGGTCAAGGGTGCAGAGTCTAGCGAGAGTGAGATTTTCAACAGGAACACCTCAAGGTGTCTCTGCTGCAGAGTCCTCGCAGGTTGCAGGCCCCTGGTTAAGCAAAGTAATATGGGTGATGAGAAGGGAGGACACTGGCAAGAGTGGAAAGTGGTATAGTGTCCCGTTCAACAAAGCAGACAAGTCAAGAAGATGCTGGTGGCAAACCACAATAACCAAAGATAATCTGAGTTCAAGGCAGGTAGTACACAGGGCCAGTTCTACCATTACGCATGGTACGCAGCTGAGTAGGGCGCCACATAGTGGAGGGCGCCTCAGCTGCGTACCATGCGGGCCGCGGACACACTGTGTCTCTGTGACACAGCTGCACTGCGCGTGTAATGCTGATCAGACCGAGTTCGGTCAGCACTACACAGTGCCAAACACACAGCCGCCGGCGCCGGCAGCTGTGTGTTTGTTTTGATTAGTAGCCAATGAGAGCCTGACAGACTCTCATCAGCTGCTGCGCCCACTGCCAGAGCCATCTTCCGGCTTCCTCAGTGGGTAATGGGAGAGATGTCATGACTAATATTGATACATTATGAATCTAAGATCCAATTAGCCTCGATATCTAACCTCATGAGGAAAAGGGTTGTAGCCTTGAACTTTTAAGCCCGCACCTATTTAATTACAAGCCTCTTTCCTTGCGTGGCAAATCTGAGGCTAACGTGCATTAATCCACAGATTCGGGGATAAGTACCAGGAGCTATGGGTTAATGCGTTTGAGGTGGCTGTGATAAGGGCAGAAAGCTCAATTTAATGCGGATTTCTGTTCGAGCAACAGGAGGAGGTGAACAGAAATCCATGTTAAGTGCAGCCTGCAGGATTATTTCAGGCTAACGCCGGCTGTAATTGAATAGCACCAGGCACTACATCACGGCTAATTCTAACTTTGACGCTTATTGATCTTAATTGTAGATACAGTATATAAATATAGCATTTTAACTCACAATGGAATCTTCTGTTGCAAGTATACCAGGATTTCCAGACAGGTCGAGGTGGCAAAGAGAATTGCTGAATGCTTCTTTAAATGCAAGAATTTGAAATAAACTGTTCATGCCTAAGAAAAAGACAAAAGAAAATAATGCACAATTGACCGTAATAAAAAGGCAGCTGTATTAATGTTACTCCACTGATGGCTTCGTTAAACATTTTGTATACAGTACAAAATGTAACTGTTGAGTATTTGTTCAGCATATTCCAGTATTATAAGATAACTAGTGCTCAAAGTGTGCACTATACAACGGTATGGTATATCAGCACTTTAAGCACTGAGCTACCCGCGGGAAGATTTGGTGCCGGGACACCATCTGATTACAGCTAGCACACCGGCAGATATCCATGGATGGAGAGACAGTGGCACCGTGTTGTGGTCATTTTAAATCTGGAACTGTCGGCGAGCCAATTGGAGCTTGCGGACAGGCAGCTAATCAGGAGAGTTTTAGCCATTTTGCTATGACATTCCTAAGTTTAGCCAACAGATTGACACCAGTATGTGTCTTATTGAAGCCAGGGATGCATACATACAGTAGCTTGCCTGTGACTAAACTGGCGTGCAATACTATGCTGACAGGATGATGAGGAGGAGGATGATGATGTTACTAGCACTGCTGCTGAGGGCAATACATTTACCCAGTGGGCTGTCACAGTAGTCTTTTGTTTGACTGGTGCCACTTGTCCACATATTCATAGTTACAATAAGAGGATAGTTGGTACCATGCTATTTTCTAGGAAAATAATTACTTTGCTGTTCACCTTATGGTGGGTACACACCTGACAGATATATCTGCAGATGATGGGCGTTCATACACACTGAAAGGCCATCATCTGCTTGTGCCCCCGGGTCCCGGCATCTGGGGGACGGGACCCAGCTGACGGGTCGGAGGCGTGTCCCGCCCCCCTCCCCATGGCTGCTGCTGTGTGTGTACAGGCGGTCTGCAGACATATCTGTCCATCGGCTGTGCAGCACAGCCAATGCGATATGTCTGTGAACGACGCAGTTCACAGACATATCGTGGGTGCACACTGGCCTACAGGCAGCAGATATATTGGCCAATCAATTGATCGGCCAATATACTGTATCTGTTAGTGTGTACCCAGTTTTAGACAATGTTTGGATTTGTAACGCACTTTACTACTATTTTCCCACATGACTATTTTTACTAGTAGTGAGTACAAAAGTACTGCAGTTTCTAACACTTTTAACACTTTCAAAAGGATGGTCCTGGTCCATATAGTGATCTATTATTAAGAAGTACCTGACACTGCACAAGGGACTTCTCTGTTCTTGGATACTAATGCAAAGTTCTGTATACACTGTATGCACTGTATGCACAGATGCAAATTTACACATCTTAAGCTCACGTTACAATTACAGTACGTCCACTTGTGTCCTCTAGCTTGTATATACTTTCTTCCATTTGTCCCCATTAGCATCAGATGCTTGACCAAAGGACCGCGACCTGCCTATCGGGTGCAGCTAAAACCCATATCCCGATTGGAGGGGTCACTGATGAACACCTCCCGATAGGTTACACTCCATGCCTTTGACCAGGTCTTGTCAACTTCTGGTGCTAGTGGAGGAAGAAGACGTATATACAGGTTCTTCGCCTCCGATACCTTCCTCATCCTAAACCTTCGCCTTCTAACTCCACAGCTACGATTATCACTCCTAGTTTCGTGACAGTTTGTGCAGGCCTAAAATATGCAAGCTGCCAGGTTAGAGGATATGGAAGGGTTTTTTGAGTTATTTACTCGAGTGGAAGCTCATGAGATAGTTCTGCAACTCATGAGACAACAGCTGCAAGAACTTTCTGGTTTAATAAAAAAAATTTGTTCTGTTCATACTGCACCATTTCAAGTTAATTTACAAGTTCCACCAGAGAAATCTCCTGTGTCTGTTTCTTCAGGGTCTCACATTTCATATTCCTCTATGGCAGGTGTTATGTTCTGAGTTGTTTGTGGACCCGGGTTTGAAAATAAAACTAGGTTTTTTTAATAAGTGCTTGAGAAGACATAAAATATGGCAGTAAATACAAGTCCAGGTATATATGAACGTGCACAAGAGTTCTGTGGTGGGAGTAATGGGTTAATGTCCAAGTAGAAACAATTAGAGCTGTCCAGGTGTGCAGGTAGTGAGACTGAAAATAATCAAGCAGGTATGCAGGTAGTGATGCAGGAAATAATAAGCCAGGTATGCAGGTAGTGAACTAAGGCAAATGAGCAGGATGTCAGCAGGCTCAGGCACTCAGGTATGGGCAAGGGTGATGGAGGAAGCGGGGTAGTCCAGCGGAAGCTAGGAGCTGACAGGCAGACTGGCAGACAGCGAATTCACAGGAACAAGATAAGCACAGAGAACTCCCTCTCAGCTAGGCTGAGATACACGTTGCACTGGCAAAGAAGGAAGGCACTGACCCTTCCTAAATACCCCATGCTGTGCTGTTACTGGCCGGAGGGAACATGTGACTCACCAGGATTGGCCAGCCGCGTCACATGGCCAGAAGGCAAGATGACGGCGCCCATGCCAAACGAAACGGAGATGCCGCTAGGTCTTACCAGCGCAGAGTGACAACAGGCCCGCACAACAACTCGCGCAGCCAAAGCCCCCCACCAGACACCAGCTCCGCCACCAGACAGCCCGCGCCACAACAACCTCACAGGTAACACCCGCCTAGCACTATGCTGAAATACCCTGGCCATAACAGTACCCCCCCTTTTGGGGTGGCCTCAAGACACTCACCAGGCTTCTCCGGATGGGCAGAATGAAATCTCCTGATGAGCGTGGGAGCGTGGACATCACAAGCATCGGTCCAGCAACATTCCTCTGGACCGTAACCTTTCCAGTCCAGCAAGTACTGTAGATGACCTCTGCGTAGACGAGAGTCCAAGACCTGGGCGACCTCGAACTCAACTCCTCTCTCCGTCTGGACTCGAGGAGAAGCAGGTAGAGCATTATGGAACTTATTCAGGACCAGGGACTTTAATAAGGAAACATGGAAGGAATTAGGAATTTTTAGGTATGGGGGTAACTGTAACCGGTAGGCCACTGGATTAATGACTTCTGTTAAGGTGAAGAAACCAATGAAGCGGGGTGCAAATTTCATTGAAGGAACTCTTAGACGAAGGTTCCGGGTAGACAACCAGACCTGGTTTCCAACTTGCATGCGTGGAACTATTCTACGCTTCTTATCGGCCTGGGTCTTATAGCGAGAGGATGCCTTCAACAAATCAGACCGTACTTGAGTCCAGATGGCAGCAAAATTCCGCACCATGTCCTCCACGGCTGGAACATCAAAAACAGGCAGGCTTTGGAATTCGGGAACACGAGGATGAAGGCCATAAACAACCTGAAATGGTGTTTAGTTAGTTGACGAGTGGTAGGAAGCATTATGTGCAAACTCTGCCCATGGCAGCAAGACAGCCCAATTGTCCTGGGAAGATGACATAAAAATTCTTAAGAAAGTCTCTAGATCTTGATTAACTCTCTCGGTGGAGCCGTTGCTTTGCGAATGGTAGGCCGTGGAAAAGTTTAACTTCACTTGAAGAACAGAACACAAAGCCGTCCAGAATTTTGCATTAAACTGCACACCACGGTCAGAGACAATTTCAGCAGGAAGGCCATGTAGACGAAATATGTGTTGGACAAACAACTGTGCCAGGTCAGCGGCAGAAGGTAACTTCTTCAAAGGTATATAGTGGACCATCTTAGAGAATCGGTCTATTACAACCCAGATAGTGTTGAAGCCTTGAGAGACTGGCAGGTCTGTGACGAAATCCATGGAGAGATGCGTCCATGGACGTGATGGACTAGGTAGTGGAAGCAATTCCCCAGCTGGAGCTTGTCGTGATGATTTATGCTGGGCACAGGAGGAGCAGGAAGAGATGAACTCCATTATATCTGCCTTCATAGAAGGCCACCAATAGTGTCTTTTCAGGAACTCCAAGGTCTTCCGAGTGCCTGAGTGCCCTGCGAAGCGAGAGGAATGTGCCCAAGTGAGAAGCCGCTTCCTTAATTCCGGGGCCACAAATGATTTTCCCGTAGGAGGTTGAAGCTGTAGTGCGGCGAAGACTCTTGATTCCAAGACGGGGTATTGCTTTGATTTTCAGATTGATCTTCACAGAGGAGAGATCTGAATAGGGCATCAGCCTTCTGATTAAGTGCTCCAGACCGGAAGGTCAGGGTGAACTGAAACCTGGCAAAGAATATTGCCCAGCGGGCTAAACGAGGACTCACACATTGAAGGTTTTTGAGAAATAGAAGATTTCTATGGTCCGTAAATACAGTAAAAGGGAACTTAGCACCTTCTAGCAAATATCTCCATTCCTTCATCACCAACTTAACAGCTAGTAGCTCTTGCTCACCTATGGCGTAGTTCCTTTCGGCAGGTGAGAATTTTTTAGAAAAGAACCCACAAGGATGGACTCGGTTGTCCTCATAACATTGAGACAAGACTGCTCCCACAGCTTCAGATGATGCGTCTACTTCCAACAAAAAAGGCCTGTCCAGATCTGGTTGTTGAAGAACTGGTGCTGTGATAAAGGCCTGTTTTAGAAGATGAAAGGCAGACTCTGCCTCCGGTGACCATTGGGAAGGATTAGCACCTTTGCGGGTCAAGGCTGTAATGGGAGCCAGCAATGTAGAAAATCCCTTAATGAAGCGTCTATAATAATTGGCAAAGCCCAAAAATCTCTGGATGGCTTTCAGTGTCTGAGGTCGTGTCGAATCCAGAATTGCTTATACCTTCTTGGGGTCCATTTCCAAACTGGAGCCAGAAATAACGTAGCCGAGAAAAGGTACACTGGGCACACCAAAGACACACTTCTCCAGTTTGCAGTAAAGGTGGTTTTCTCTCAAACGGGTCAAAACTTCTTTAACATGTTCTTGATGTTTAGCCACAGAGGGTGAAAAAATCAGTATGTCATCGATAGACAACAACCGAAACATATAACAGATCCCGGAAAATCTCATTAATGAAACTCTGAAAGACAGCAGGGGCGTTGCACAATCCAAAAGGCATTACTAAATATTCGAAATGTCCATCTCTGGTATTAAAAGCGGTCTTCCATTCATCGCTAGCTCGGATACGAGTGAGGTTGTAATCCCCTCTCAGATCTAATTTAGAAAAAATTACAGAGCCCTTGACCCTATCAAACAACTCAGTAATCAGGGGAAGAGGGTATCAATTCTTTACAGTAATGTCATTAAGGCCTCAATAATCGATACATGGTGTTAGACCACCGTCCTTCTTGCCAACGAAGAAAAACCCAGCTCCGGCAGGAGAAGTAGAGGGGCATATGAACCCCTTTGCCAGGTTATCCCGGATGTACTCGGTCATGGCTTGAGTCTCAGGCAAGGACAGTGGATAGGTACGACCACAAGGTGGTATCTTATCAGGTATCAAATCAATTGGACAGTCCCATTCCCTATGAGGAGGTAAGATATTTGTTTGCTGCTCAGAGAACACCTCGGCGAACATCTGATATTCCTTGGGAATGGCAGAAGAAACTAATGGAATTGTCTTTCTTACAGGTCTAATTTTTGGAAGACAGGATTTCTGACAGTCCATAACCCATGACAGAATCTGCATAGAACTCCAATCAATCCTGGGATTATGTTGACGCAACCAGGGTAGACCAAGAACAATGAGAGGCCTCTGATATCACCAGAAATTTTAAGGACTCAGAATGAAGTGCCCCAATTCAGACCAATACTGGTTGAGTCTCCTTGGTGACTATCCCGTTAGTTAGAGGGCATCCATCTATAGTGGTCAGGTAGATGGCATGGTTGAGAGATGAACAAGGAATCTGAAATTTATCTATGAAACTAGACGTTATGAAATTTCCTGCTGCTCCCGAGTCAAGTAGAGCAGTAGCAAAGACGAGTTTGGGTTTAAGATCCAAAGCTAGGGTAATCGTGAAGTCTTTAATTTTTGGAGACAGGCACATAACTCCTAACTTGATGTCTCCAGGGTCAGTTAGGATCTGGGCATTTCCCGGTTTACGGGGACAGGAGATCAGCAAGTGACCAGACTCTCCGCAGTACAGACAGAGGGCCTGATTCAGAGCCGGACGCTCTGAACGAGCGCCCGCTCTGAATCAGGGCATTTTTTTTTGTTTTTTTTTGGAGCCTCCTCCTGGACGCTCGCATAGTTACCACCCACAGCTTATGCGAGCATCCATGATGACGGTCGCGATGGTCAAGACCATCGCAACCATCGGGCTTGCGACGAGACCCTGCGGTAGGGTCTCGCTGCCGCAAGCCCTGGAGTGATTTTGGCTCTATCAGAGCCAAAATCACTCCCACTGACATCACTAGTGATGTCAGTGGGGCCGGCCCCAGACGATAGGTGTTCCCATGGGAACACCTCCGTCTGGCAGCCACGCCCCCAGCACGCCCACCAAAGGGGGCGTGCTGTCACACACCATCGACAGCACGCCCCCTTTGGCGCAAGACCCGGAGTGACAGCTTGGCTGTCGCTATCCGGGTCTCGCACATGCGCACGACGGAGCTCCCTACGTCGTGCGCATGCGCATTTTGGGTACCATCGACTCGCTTGCGAGTGTCCTGCGCTCACGAGCAGGTCTGAATGAGACCCAGAGGTTCTTTTGCATTCTTCTCTGACGTTCTTCTTTGGAAAGGTGTGTATGATTCACCTGCATAGGCTCCTCTTCAGTAGGAGAAGGAATGGGACGGGTAGCAATTGAGGGGGCAAATGACCTTTGCCGGTAAGTTCTGTGTTTTTCAGCCTGACGTTCCCTGAAGCGTAGGTCAAACTTGATACACAACGAAATCATGTCATTCAGATTAGTAGGAAGCTCTTGAGTGACTAGATCATCCTTTAGTCGGTCTGACAACCCATGCCAGAAGGCCGAAGTGAGGGCTTCCTCATTCCATTTGAGCTCTGATGCTAAAATTTTAAATTGCAAGGCATATTGACTGACAGGACGGACCCCTTGTCTCAGTGTCATGATGTTTGATGATGCTGATACAGTACGCTCAGGTTCATCGAAAATCCTACTGAAGGATGACACAAAGCCTGCGTAATTATCCAGCAGTGGATCTGAGCGCTCCCAGAGTGGGGAAGCCCATTCCAAGGCCTGGCCGGATAACAGAGAGACTATATAAGCCACTTTAGTTCTTGCAGTTAGAAAGTTGTCAAGCTGCAGGGTTAAATGTATGTCACACTGATCTAGGAATCCTCGGCAGAGTTTAGGGTTGCCGTCAAATTTACTTGGTAAAGGAAGATGTAAGCGGGAAGATGATCTGCCTCCTGTATTCCTAGACGCTGATGCGGATGTAGATGCTGGTACTCCAGGGGTAGAAAAGGAAGTTTGCAAACTATCCTGTCGCTTGGACATCTCTTGCAGAAATTGAGCCATCTGATGCTGCATGTTTTCCAGATTTTGTAAACGACCAGAAATGCACCAGAACAAATCCACTCCAGACTCCTGATCCGTGGCCGGCTCCATGGGGCCAGTGCAAACTGTTATGTTCTGGGTTGTTTGTGGACCCGGGGTGGTAGCAGGAGCGATCACAGTAGCGGGTTTGAAAATAAAACTAGGTTTTTTTTAATAAGTGCTTGAGAAGACATAAAATATGGCAGTAAATAAAAGGCCACAAGAGTTCTGTGGTGGGAGTAATGGGTTAATGTCCAAGTAGAAACAATTAGAGCTGTCCAGGTGTGCTGGTAGTGAGACTGAAAATAATCAAGCAGGTATGTAGGTAGTGATGCAGGAAATAATAAGCCAGGTATGCAGGTAGTGAACTAAGGCCCTCATTCGCGCTCGCTCTGAATGAGGGCCGTCCTCCATAAAAATGGAGCGTCCTCCTGGACGCTCGTATAGCTGTGGGTCACCACCCACAGCTCATACGAGCGTGCAGTCTTGACCATCGCGACCATCGCCAGTGCGACCAGAAGCCTGTGGTCGGGGTTTTCGACCACAAGCCCTGGAGTGATTTTGGCTCTATCAGAGTAAAAATCACTCCCACTGACATCACTAGTGATGTCAGTGGGGCCGGCTTCTGACGGTAGGCGTTCCCTTGGGAACGCCTCTGTCTGGGAGGCACGCCCCCGGCACGCCCACCAAAGGGGGCGTGCTGTCAATCACCATCGACAGCACGCCCCCTTTGATCAGACACAACGAGCGAAGGAAAGTCCTTCGCTCGTCGCGTCTGGCGCATGCGCACGACGGAGCTCCCTCCATCGTGCGCATGCGCAGTGCACACCATCGACTCACTTGCGAGCGGACAGCCGCTTGCGAGTGAGTCTGAATCAGGCCCTAAGGCAAATGAGCAGGATGTCAGCAGGCTCAGGCACTCTGGTATGGGCAAGGGTGATGGAGGAAGTGGGGTAGTCTAGCGGAAGCTAGGAGCTGACAGGCAGACTGGCAGACAGCGAATTCACAGGAACAGGATAAGCAAAGAGAACTCCCTCTCAGCTAGGCTGAGATACACGTTGCACTGGCAAAGAAGGAAGGCACTGACCCTTTATAAATGCCCCATGCCGTGCTGTTACTGGCCGGAGGGAACATGTAACTCACCAGGATTGGCCAGCCGCATCACATGGCCAGAAGGCAAGATGGCGGCGCCCATGCCAAACGGAACGTAGACGCCGACAGGCCTTACCAGCGCAGAGTGACAACAGGCCCGCACCACAACCCGCGCAGCCAAAGCCCCCCGCCAGACACCAGCTCCGCCACCAGACAGCTCGCGCCACAATGACTTCTCAGGTAACACCCGCCTAGCGCCATGCTGATATACCCTGGCCGTGATGGCAGGAAAGTGTTTTGGGTCTTCCAGTCCATCTTTAGATGTCTTTTGTTCTCACCGTTAACTATTACCAGTGATCCAACCCTTCTCATGAGTTTCTCCCAGCTATTGAAACAACTCCAATGTCTTCTCTCCAGAATTTTTCAAGTTATTCCCAAGTTTTCTTGTGCTACTCCTGACATGTCTAACATCGCCCCCAAGCAAGCTAAAGTAAGGCATCAAAGTTTCTTGTGCCAAAGCTTACTGAGATTGAATGTCAGCACCGCCAGGAACTGCAGTACATCTTCTTCCCTCATCCAGGGAATTTTGGAAGAATATGTCAACCTCCTAGAGTCAGAGACACACTCCACTCCATTTCTACCAGACTCAGCCCACATGTTTCCTGTTCTATAGAGGGACTCCAGCCAGTGGTCCCTGTAGAACCATCTAAAAAGCCGGATTTAAACTCTTCAGTTTTTAGTCCCGTACCCCAAGAGGGAGTTACAAGTTTCTTGCCCCAGGAGGGGGTCTTTGTTTCAAGATTCACACCCCAAGAGGGGGTCTATAATTCAAGTTTCACACCCCAGGAAGGGGTCTTCATTTTGAGTTTCACACCCCAGGAGGGGGTTTCAGGTTTTGAGCCCCAGGAGGGGAATTTAAGTTTCAAGCCTCAAGAGAGGAATTCAAGTCTCATACCCTGAGAGGGGGTTTCAAGTTTCGTACCTCTAGAGAGGAATTCTAGTCTTGCACCCCGGGAGGGGGTTTCAAGTTTCGTACCCCAGGAGGGGAATTTAAGTTTTATTTCACAGAAGGGAATTTCTAGTTCGTTACCATTCAGGCGTGGAGGTGAGTGGTGGGCTGAGTATTCTCCCCAGGGACTGCTAGGGCTTTCATGCGTGCATCCTGGCTCCCACAGTGGTGGACATGGGCGCAGCCATGTTAGTCTGAGTCATCTGACTAGTCTCTCCCAATGTCAGTCCTGCGGTCTGTCAGCTGATCTCATGATCCAATGACCAACTGCCAGGTAGTTGCCTGCACAACTTCATTCTCTAGTGATTACTACTGTGTCAGCTTACTGGCTTCACCATTGTACACTGCGTTTCCCAGGCTGTCTCCAGATCTCAGTGAGGATCACCTGTGAGCTTTCATTGGACTTCCAGAGCAGTGTATTCCCTGGGCTGTCTCCAATCCTCAGTGTGGTTTATTCCTTTATTGTTCAACCTTCAGTTGTTTATAGTGAGCTATTCAGTTCTCTGACTTTTCCCTATGTTGCTGTGGTGTCAGCTTTCATGCTAATTACTAATTAACTCTCAGCTGGACCTCTAGCATTCCTAGATTATGTCTGCATTCACAGCTCTCTGCTTCTCTATACAAATGAGTGCATCTTTCTCAGTATCCTACTGTGTTTAGCTCCAGGCTCCATGGCAGATACCAGTGCTCCGGACAATTATCTCCATAAGCGTCTAATTACTAGTATTATTCTTTCCATATACGATTGGTCCTCAGAATTTATTACCATCTCCTATGTTTGGATACTAGTGCCAGTGAAATCCTGTCATTATCTCATGCGTCCGGATACAAGCTTTTATAAGCATTCCATGTTACCAGGATTCCAGTATTTATTTCAGTCTTCTGCATCTGAAGCCAGTACTAGTGAATTCTCTCATTAATTCCCACACTGTTCTCAGCTCTCTTCATGGATCACGTTACAATTACCAGCATGTCCACCTGTGTCCTTTAGCTTGTATATGCGTTCTTCCATTTGTCCCCATTAGTATCAGACACCTGACCAAAGGACCGCAACCTGCCTATCGGGTGCAGCTAAAACCCATATCCCGATTGGAGGTGTCACTGGTGAACACCTCCCTAAAGGTTAGACTCTGCGCCTTTGACCAGGTATTGTCAATGTCTGGGGCTAGTGGATGAAGAAGACACATATACAGGTTCTTCGCCTCTGATACCTTCCTCATCCTAAACCCTCACCTTCTAACTCCACAGCTACGATTATCATTCCTAGTTTCGTGACACCTTGCATCATTTGGTGGCTACATCGTTAACTATATAATGTAACCATATCGCCTTATCGTCTGGTAGTGTGTACACACTGCACGATCTGAGCGGAATCATTAACGAGATTGACAGATCTTCCTGCATGTACAAAAGACCTGAAAATGTGATGAACAACGTCGCAGGAGCAAACATGGTGTGTACGCACTATACAATCTGAACAATTTGTCATTCTGATGCGTCAGAATCGGCCAATATGTTCAAGATATTGTCTAGTGTGTAGGGGCCTTTAGTATATGTCCATCCTATTCTGTGTTGGACTCAACTTGCCTGGATCTGTCTTTCTGTGAGATAGGGCATTTTGGGGTGTGAACTGAGTGATGACAATATGATTGCACATAATCACCCTGACTTGTAAGAGTGTCATGGGTCTGTCATGGGAGTGTCGTGGACAAGTATGTAAAGTTCCATGCAATTCAAAGTTTTGCCCAGAAACTTGTTTCTGACAGATCTCTTACACCTTGTAGCGGTGCACGCCACAGATGCATATATGAAGAGATAGGTGTATTAGAATTAGTGATGTGCGCAGATCCCCATGTTTTGCTTTTGGTTCTAACTCATCACAATGATTTACTTTTGGTTTTGGCAAAACCACGGTTAAATGTTTTCGTTTTGGATTTCTTTAAAAATTTAGAAAAACAGCTGATTTGGAACTGTTTTTGTTCCTACAAAATCCCCCTCAATTGTGGTTTGGTTTTGGATTCTTTTAACAATTGTTAAAAACAGCTAAAAGCATGTAATTTGTACCCATTTTTGTTTCTACAGCATTATTAAAATCAATAACATTAATTTCCAGTAATTTCCAGTCAATTTTGAACACCTCATAGCTGACAAAATTGATTTTTGGGGCGTGGGTCCCCTGGATTGCTTTGGTTGGACTGCTCCAGGGCATCGCATTATAACACACTTTTCCTTTTTTTAGCACCTTTATTGTTTATTAGTAAAGTGAAAAATAGAGGTGTAAAAATATTACATATATAACAAATGTAATATTTTCACACCTCTATTTTTCACTTTACTTCAAATCTATGCAGTAGCTGATCCTATCTAACACTCTTTTACACTTCACCTTTTTCACTATAGCGATGCTCTGTGGTGGCTCAGCTGGGCTGGTTTGGGGGTGTCCTGTGCTCTGGATTTTAACCCTAGTATGTTAGGGACCTATCCTAAAGAGTTTACCTGGATGCAGTGGGTAGGCCCATAACCTTGGCCATGATTATGCTAAAAACCTCTATTTATTTACTGCAAATTTTTATTGCAAAATGTATTATTTATATAGAATTAGTAGTGTTGGAGTTGTGCACTTGTAACTTTTCTTTTTGTGTCTGCAACAATAGTCTCAACAGGTAGCACCTCCCATTATATATATTCAGGATGTGCAATCTAGGGCACCTTTTCAATACTATTTTCACCAATATTAGCCAAAGGCTGTAGCAAGATGACTAGTTAGTGACAGAGCAGTGACACAAACACATGGCAGTTTAAAAGAATATAGCACATCTATTAAACATAGTGGCACATCAGTGGCAGACAGGATGGTAGTTTGATAAACTATACAACCCTATAGAATATTTTCATTAATCAAGAACTAATAGTCTAAAAGTAAAAACCTAGTAGCAAATATATTACCAATACAGTTCTCCAAACAGAAAATCAGAGGCCTCAGGCAAGTACAGTGTCACCCATAATGATGGGACACATTTTAAATGCAAGTATCTAGGACTGGAATGAGCACATTTATTAAGGACTATATGTAATACATTAATGGTTTGAATATCACATTCCTTAGATGGTCACCACCTTGAAGAGAACAGCGTGTGTGTGTGTGTATACATGTCTGTCCACGAGTAGACTAGTCATCCAGTGCGTGAGAGCTTTTCTGCTCAGCCATAACATTAAGGATCAATGTCCTGGAAAGGATAAAGTCAGACTTTAAAATACAGTAGATTTTAAAGATGGGCAAATGCCCATGCCCTTGTAAATTAAAAATAAAATGTGCCCCTTCATTATGGGACACCCTGTACAAGTGATTGCTGCCTCAGTAAAGTCTAGTAGAAAACTAGATCACCATCAAACTTACTCCAAACAGTAAATCACAGACACAAGGCCAGTACAGGTGATTGGAAATGGAATATTTAGTGGAAGGTAAAGTATTGATTATTTACTACAAGGAAAAGTAAATCATGAACATGGAACAGACTGTTAAACCAAGCTTCCAAATGTCAGTTTTCAAATGCAAACTAAGGACCTGATTCAGAGGTGTTAATCCGATGATTAAAATTGAGGGGTCCAATGTTGAGGGGTCTGCGTCTGCACAGGACCCGTTCTGCGCATGTGCAGAATGAGTCCTGCGATCTTGCTCACAGACCCCACCCCCCTCCAAGCCACAGCATGATTGGCATGCAGCATTTGGGGAGTATCTTCCGGGAGGGATGAGGCCAGGGTCTGCATCGGTAGATACAGATTCCTGGCCTCTTAAGTGACCAGCACCCGGTCATGCTGTGGGAAGCTTCAGTTCTCGCAGCCTGACCAAAAGAGCAACCATCGTGACTATTGGTTGCTATGGCTGCAATGGTGATCCCAGCCTGCAATGTTGGTCGCAGTGTTGGGATCGAAAATGCTGCAAAGATGTGTTTGACACTTCCTTCTGCATTTGTATCTGAGATGGACGGATTTTCACAGCCTCTTTTTTTGTGTGGCTCTGCAAATTCTTTCATTTCTGAATCAGGTAATAAATCCAAACAGCAAATCATAGGATTCAGGTCAGTAGAGGAGAATGCTACCAGAGTAAAGTCCAGTAGAAACTAGATCACCATGAAACTTTTCAGATATGTCTTCATACATCTAGCCTCAATAGGCCACACAGCGTGACGTGCTTGGCATGAGTGAGCTGCCAGGTCCCGTGCAACTCAACTAGCGATGGGTGTCTTTTTTTAACTTGGATGCACCAGCAGACTGTGCTGATTAATTTAATATGTGACACTTGTTTATCTGTGTGCACCTGAGTCTGTATATGAAGCACAATGGAATTTGGAATGAAAAAAGCTACATTGCAACACTTGGTATACAGATTCAGAGACTCAGTCGCACACAGATATACAAGTGCCACATATTAAATTAATCAGCACAGTCTGCTGGTGAATCCTAGTCGTATCACATTGCAACTTAGATGCATTTTCGGCAAAAAAAAAGATGCAAATAAGATGCCAGGGGCTAGCAGCGTCCCACGGGACCTAGCGTGCCGAGAGGGGCTTTTTGGTGCGACTGCAAGAAAGATGTGTAAGGACACATCTGTACTCCAATCAGCAAATCTCTGGCCCAAGGCCAGTACAGGTGATAGGAAGTGGAGTATTTAGTGAAAGGCAAAGCATTGATTATTTACTATAAGGAAAAGTAAATCGAAAACATGAAACAAACTATTAAAACCAAACTTCCAAATGAGTGTTTTCAAATGCAAACTATATCCAATCAGCAAATCACAGGATCAGGCCTGTAGAGGTGATTGCTGCCAGAGTAAAGTCTAGTAGAAAAATATATCACCATCAAACTTACTCCAAACAGAAAATCACAAGTCCAAGTAAATCGAGATTGAGTAAAAGGCTATTAGGGGTAAATTTACTAAAGTGAGAGAAGTGAGTTTTAGAAGTGATGTTGCCCATAGCAACCAATCAGATTCCACTCATTTAACTAGCACCTTCTAGAAGATAATAGCTAGAATCTGATTGGTTGCTATGGGCAACATCACTCCTAAAACTCTCTTCTAAAAACTCTCACTTTAGCAAATTTACCCCTTAGTCTTTACACCAATACAGTAAGGTGAGCAATGCCCATAATTAAAAGCAGTGATGATGAGCCTCCCATCCACCCGTATATATTGTATATTAAAAAGGACATGCAAGTTTAACTAACCAAGCACTTTAGGGACAGGCACTTTTGTGGCTGAAGTGCTTGGTTTGTTTGGCCCTCTCCAAGGAAAACATTTTGGTGGTTTGGTTAAGCCAAGCTACCAATGGGCTTAAAGTTAACAGTGTTAATAATCCTCAAAGTTCAACATTTTATCATCTTCATAATCACCCTCATCACCATTAACATCATCATCACACAATATTAGCTCATTCCCACAGGAATCCCATGTTACAGGCTCTATTTTTGGTCCTCTTTGATTTGTACAGATGTATCCTCGCTAATCTTTGTGCCGATGTGGCAAAAATGCACAAGCATCATGGCAAGTGATTTGTCACACATCCGTACGCGTATGCCACAGTACTCCAGACCACGACAGCATTCTGACCATGCAGTTCTATGGTTTGAGGTAGCGAAAAAGACACATGCATCCATTTGCAGGCCCACATCTCATGGCATGCGATCCTAGGCAAGTTATAGCTGTGACAAAGATGAGCGAGAACACATCTGAAGTTAATTTTTATGAACATCAGTTTTTCCACATTTTTTGGAACTAGCTCCTACACCAATCGCTCTAAAGGTTGCTGGCTGTGCTAAACACTCTTTCTGAGTACACACTGGAGGGTGGGCAGCTTAAGTACACTATAGCTAGTTTGTACAAGGGGCTTAAAATGTCTTTTTTTTCCCTCCAGATATTTAAAGGGACTGTATGAGATGTTAATTTCTACTTAGCTGACAACTTGCTCTTTGTATCTCTTAACCACTTGCCTGGTGTGGTTGCATCATGTGCGACAATGCAAGCATGTGTGTTCCCTGACATAATCGCAAACAATGCAAACAGTCAAAAATGCATGCTAGAAAGACAATCCTCCAGCAGCTGCCAATTGCAAAAGGATCTCCCAGTCCCTCTGCATCCCTGCACCCTCCCCCAATGTCGGTTGTGCAGCTGATCACTGCTGATCGGGCAGCCCAGCAGCAACCCCCACCAAGTAGAAGGGAAATGTAAATCCAGCAGCCCTCAGCCCACCAAGTGTATACCTGGTGGCTGCAGAGAGGAGCAGCTGACAGGGAAATATAAAACCACAAAGTTTTGATGGTCCGATATATCATTGATTGATATTAAAATTGATATTAATGTTAAGTTTTTAAAAACAAAATCTTTTTTTTTTCATAAAACTGACAATTTATGAGTGGTTTTTGGAAATAATATAAGTTAAGTGGTTAAGATCCATGTTAGTTGAAAAAAAAAAGACATCAAGCCTAGGATCAAGCATGGTTGCCAAAATGTACTTTTCCAATTGCAAAATGTTGCAAACCGAATAAAGAACTAGGGGCCTGATTCATCCCAGATCGCAACCGCAAGAGCATACGCAGATCTGCCGATGGTGTGTACTGTGCATGCATATGCACCGCAGTGCGTGTGCGCTGGCCAGTACTGCGATCACGTATGCAGATACAAAGCCATCACAGAGTGAGTGACGTGATGTAAGTGTTTGCGGGTAGTGACGGGGGAGTCATCCGAAAAATGCAGTCATGCCTGTCCGTTTGAACGCTGTTTCCTGGGCCTGCATAAATTAGCTACTGTGATGGCATTCGCAGCTTGAGTACTCACTGCATGCGACGACAGTTGCTATTTCTGAGTCAGTTGAGACCTGCTGTAATTCTGCATGAGGGTCTGATATTACTCAATGTTACCAATGTATACCCAGGATTGCAGGCCTTAAGGATGTTCGAAAGCAGTAGTGGGCATCTGTATGCCGGGTGAGCAGTTGCAAACATTAGCATATTTTCCCAGCAGTACTGTGTGTGTAATCGCAGCTGCAATCGCAATAGTGATCCGTAGTGAATCAGGTCCTAGATCTACAAGTCCAACATACTTAGCGGAATCACTTAGTTTCAGTTTCTCCTTCAGCTTCTCTAGATGTTTTTCCAGTAGTTTAATTAAGGGTATGACCTGACTCACTTCATTGGTTACAATTTTAAATGGTTTTAGTAGATGAAGTAACATGGTAACAAGTCCGCCCCTCTACCTATCTCATGGCTTGATGTGTACAATATTGAACACCATCGAAGAGAAGGTAATTTCAAAGTCAAACTTTATATTTATTTATGTGCTATTCTAAAAATGTCACCTATTATTCTAATATTACCATTTACCAAAAAAAAATGTTTTCTCTTTTCACTCTATGGTGCCTTCTCTAAGCTTATTAAATCCTTCACTCTCCCTGCAGCTCACCCCTCTGTACACATTACAGCCTCAATAATCTACTCCACTCTTAGGAACTTCTATATACATTAAAAGATTTTTATGGCGAGAGGATGAGGATGTTATTGTCAAACCTCCCACAACTATATTTAAATCTCTCTCCTTCTGCTTCTATTAGCTGGTGACATATCACCAAATCCAGGCCCCACCCACATGCTTCACTCACAACAGAATATAAATCCAGAAAACTTGAGACACATCACATGTCTCCCATTACCCTTTAAGGGACTAAAATGTGCCTAATGGAAGGCATGCTCTGTTTGCAACAAACTAACATCCATCCATGACCTCTTTATCTTAAATTACCTCAATATTCTGGCAATAACAGAAACATGACTCACACAATCAGACACTCCCTTCCATGCAGCACTTTCACATGGTGGCCTTCACTTCACACTCACCTCCAGGCCTGGAAATAGTAAAGGAGGTTGTTTTGGAATATTACTGTCCAATCTTTGACATACAGTACACAGGTCCTAATTCAGACCCGCTCGCGAGCGCTGAGCGCTCGCAAGCGGGTCGATGTTGGCCTAGTGCGCATGCGCGAGACCCGGATAGCAACGGGCAAACCATAGCTCTGGGTCTCGCTACAAAGGGGGCGTGCTGTCGTTGGTGAGTGACAGGGGGCATGGTTGTCAGGGGGCGTGCTGTCGATGGTGAGTGACGGGTGCATGGTTGCCCAGACAGAGGCGTTCCCATGGGAACGCCTACCATCTGGGGCTGGCCCCACTGACATCACAAGTGATGTCAGTGGGAGTGCTCTCAGCTCTGATAGAGCCGAAAGCACTCCAGGGCTTGCGGCAATGAGACCCTACCACAAGGGCCTCTTCGCAAGTCCGATGATCGCGATGGTCTTGACCATCGCGACCATCTTCCTGGCCGCTCGCTATAGCTGTGGGTGGCCAGGAGGCCATTCTAAAATTAAGAAGGACGGCCCTGATTCAGAGCGAGCGCTCTGTCAGAGCGTCCGGCTCTGAATCAGGGCCACAGTTCTCCCACAGGTATCATCACTCACATTAACATAATTTGAAATATATTCTATCCGAATTTTCACCCGTTCCTCTCTGCACTTTGCTGACATCTATTGCTCACCCGGGCCACACCAACAATTTCTGAAACATTTTTCTGCCTGACTCCCTCACATCTTATGTGTCATGCTCTGGCCCTTAAAAACCACTTTCATACCTCTCCGTCATCTGTACAGTCTAGCACTGAGGTCCGCTTGCACTGTGCATTACTCCTGGATAGCACAGAGGTCTGCTCATGCTATACATCACTCCCGATTGGTGCTGAGGTCTGTCAGTGCTGCTCCTGCACCATCCGCTCAGTGTCCCGTCATTGAGCATGGAGGTGGCTCTCTGCAGTCCCTTGCATGTCTTCCCAGCATGATGGCACATAAGCTGCAACCCAGAGTTCTGTCCTAAACCACAGTTTGGGCGCAGCCATGTTGGACTCTGTAACCTGACACTCTTCCTCCACTCAAAGCGCTGCTCCCAGACCTGCTGATCACAGCATCCTCCTCTATAAATTCAATTTCCTGACTAGCCTCTGTTGCCAGTACCACGTCTCTTCTTGCTAAAGTTACAGCTCTGTACTGAGCTCCCAGGTACTCTGTATCTGTATGGTCCTAGTCCATTATATGAAGTTCCTATATCTGGTAACCAAGTCTCCTATACCATCTTGCACACCAGTCTAGTTTTACCACTGAGACTTGTTCCTACAGCCACCATCTGTTCCAGCCAATACCTTCAGCCATCAGTCACATCCGATGCTTCCAACATTGGACTCATATCAATTAAGTTCTTCAATTCATCAACTTCGTCCCAACTGATCAAGTTCATCAATTCATCAACACTGGACTCATATCAATTAAGTTCTTCAATTCATCAACATTGCTCCCAACCAATCAAGTTCATTAATTCATCAACTTCGGACTCTTATCAATTAGGTTATTTAATTCTTCAACATCGGTCCCAACTGATCAAGTTAGTCAATTCTGTAATATTGGACTCACATCAATAAAGTTTTTCAATTCTTCAACATTGGTCTCAAACCGATGAAGTTCATCAATTCTTCAACATCAGATTCAAATCCATCAAGTTCTTTCATCGGTCTCAAACTTATCTAGCTCTCAATCCAGCATCATCGGTCCCAATCCAATTCTGCTCATTCAGTATTATATATCCAGTTCCATTCCAACCTGTTGTTTAATAAAGACATTCCATTATGATCCTTGCCTTCGGGCCCGTCATCTACTGCCGTATCTCTACTTCCTTACATCAATGCATGAGGAAGTCCTGGCTCAAGCCACCTATGTTCCTTCACGCCTCTCAAATCTCCTCTTCAGCCTTCCACATCTGTTCCAACCCAAACCAACCCTCAGCTGTGAAAGTTTGTACTTGCAGTATGGATCCAGCCAAGAATAATACACAAGCTGGTGGGTTTACACCTGATCCTGTTGCTCGCTTAGAACACCAAGAGGCGGCACAAGGTCAGGTAGTATAGTTTCTCCAAGAACTGACTGGAAACTGGATGGAAAACATTCAATCCACTCTTAGAGGCTCAGGAGCTGCCGCTTCATCCATTCCAATTTCTCCGGTACCAGTTTCCTCAGCGGCACCTCATCTGCACATTTCTACTCCTGCAAAATTTGATGGGAACCCCAACATTGCATGGGCTTACTAAATCAATGTGAAATACAGTTTGAGCTACAAAGCAACAATTTTCCTACAAACCATACCTGTGTAGCATATATCATATCCCTATTATCTGGATCCACCTTAGACTGGCCTTCACCCTTATGGGAAGGATCGGATCCTATCCAAACATCTTATAAGGAATTAATCATGGCATTCCGCTGAATCTTCGATGAGCCTGGGAGAATGTCATCTACATCTTCAGATCTTCTGCGTCTGCGCCAGGGTTCAAATTCTTTACGCCAGTATCTGGTACAGTTTCAAATACTGGTATCAGAACTCCATTGTAATGATGGATCATTCTATGCAGCCTTTTGTAATGGCTTATCCGAAAGAATTAAAGATGTTCTTGTTACTCATGATTTCCTAGAGAAGTAAGAGAACTTAATCTCTCTGTGCACCAAGGTGGACTTAGGTTTCAAAGAACGAACTATGGAGAGAGGGAGATTCATTCATTTCAAACCTCAGCTAACAGTCTTGCCTCAGTCAGTTTCTCCTCCCAAAGAGGAACCAATGCAAATCAACCGTTCTCGCCTATCACTGGAATAACACCAAAGGCGACAGTCTGAGAATCTCTGTCTAAACAGTGCTGCTGCTTCTCATCAGCCTCATCAGCTCAACAATTGTCCCAAGTGTCTGGGAAACTCCTGCTCCTAACTCAGCAAGGAGAGGCTAAGTTAGGAGTAGTTCATTCCTCTCCAAAGAAAACCGAATGCATTCTGTCAGTTTCTCTTCAAGTGGCCAAGTGCTTCAAGCAAGTCTCTGTGCTGTTGGATTCTGCCGCAGCTGGTAACTTTGTTATATCTGAATTGGTCCAGCGATGGGCATTACCAACCGAGAGTCTGCTTCATCCTATCTACCTCACAGCAGTTGATGGAAGCCACATCCTAGGGGGTACAATTACCCTTCAGACTCAATCTCTGCGAGTCAAGATTGGTGCTCTGCACTCTGAACTTTTACGTTTTCTTGTGATACCCAGGGCATTGCATTCCGTAGTTCTGGGCTTGCCCTGGCTTCGTCTCCATAATCCTCAAATAGAGAACCTCACAAATCATGGCTTGGGGATCTTCCTGCTTTGGTTCTTGCCTCCAGAAAGTTCTTCCAGTATGCTCTGCAGTACTGTCTCATCCGGATACTCCTCCTCCTCCTTATAAAGAAATCCCTGGTGTTTTCAGCAAAGCTGGGGTGGATATTCTTCCTCCACACCGTGAATGGGGTTGTCCAATTGATTTAATCCCTGGGAAATCGCCTCCCAGAGTGTGAATTTATCCGCTATCATTCCCAGAAACAAAGGCTATGACTGATGATATCCAAGAGTTTGGAAAAAGGGTTCATCCGCCATTCCACCTCTCCCGCTGGTGCGGGTTTCTTTTTTGTCAAAAAAAGTATGGAGGTCTGCGCCCCTGCATCGACTACAGGGGACTCAATGACATCACCATTAAAAATCGCTATCCTCTCCTTCTGATCACAGAGCTTTTTGACCGAGTCAGTGGAGCCACCATCTTCACCAAATTGGACTTGCGAGGAGCATATAATCTCATACAAATTCTGGAAGACGACAAGTGGAAGACCACATTTAACACCCGTGACAGTCATTATGAGTACCTCGTTATGCCCTTCGGTCTCAGCAATGCTCCAGCAGTATTCCAGCACTATGTCAATGAGATCTTCCATGATCTGTTGTACAAACATGTTGTTGTCTATCTTGATGATATTTTCATATTCACCAATGATCTGGAAGAACATTGCCGGTAAGTAAAAGAGATTCTGACAGGTCTTTGTACCAATCATCTCTACTGCAAATTGGAGAAGTATGTATTCGAGGTCAAGTCAATTCCCTTCCTGGGATATATAATTTCAGGTTCTGGTCTCAAACTGGACAAAGAAAAGCTCCAAGCAATTCAGGAATGGCCACTTCCTAATACTCTCAGGACTGTTCAGTGCTTCCTTGGGTTTGCAAACTACTATCGCAAAGTCATAAAGAACTTTTCACCATCATTGTATCAATTACAACTCTCACCCGGAAAGGAGCCAATCCATCCTGATGGTCAGAGGAAGCAAAGGAAGCCTTCCAAAAAATCAAACAGAAGTTAATTTCAGCTATTGTTCTTCATCAACCTGATTTCACACAGCCATTCATCTTGGAAGTCGATGCTTCTTCCATAGGAGTCGGAGCTGCGGTCTCTCAATGCACTCTATTGGGGATCAAGGACTTCTTGCTATTAAGTTAGCCTTGGAGGAGTGGCGTTATCTTTTGGAAAGAGCTGTGCATCCCATTTCCATTCTCACAGACCACAAAAACATCTTATATCTTAAAACAGCCCATTTTCTGAATCTGAGGCAAGCCAGACGGGCTCTCTTCTTCTCACAACTTAACTTCAAAATGTCTTTTCGTCCAGAGGTCCAGAATAGAAAGGCTGATACCCTTTCTCATTTCATAGAGCAAGAAAATGTGGTTACAGCTGCTGAGAAGCATCTCATCATTGATCAAGTGGCTTTCTCTGCAGTTGGAGTAGAGTCCTCACCAAGTGTTGGGAAAACTCTTGTGAAGCCTGCATTATGCAACAAACTGCTGCATTGGGCTCATGCAATGGTGGTCACATCTGTCGATGGACTTTCTTACCGACCTCCCAGTTTCAAACAAACTCAACACTATCTGGGTGGAAGTTGACCGGTTCACCAAGATGGCTCTCTTCATCTCACTGGTCTTCCATCAGCTCCCAAGTTTGCTCAATAATCATACAAGAAATCTTCAAACTCCATGGACTACCTCTGGAAATCATCACAGACTGGGGAGTGCAGTTTGTCACCAAGCTTTTAAGTTCCTTCTGTTCTTCACTTCAAGTCAAGCTCAATTTCTCCACTGCCAACCACCCTCAGTCTAATGGCCAGACAGAAAGAGTCAACCAACATCTGGAGTCTTTTCTTCGTTTATACGTATCCTCCTCTCAGGACAACTGGGCTGAACTGCTTCCTTAGGCTGAATTTTGTTACAACAATCAGTGCCATTCTTCATCTGTTTCACCCCCTTTTATGCCACTTATGGCCACCACCCTCAAGTTCCTAAATTTCAGCCTCTTCCTGCCTCACAGGTTCCAGCTGCTGACCGCATCCTGCAACACTTTTCCAAGATTTTGAAAGAGATCCAATCCTCCCTTGCAACCCAGTTTAATTCAACTCAAGCTGCCACCATTCCTGAGGATACCAAATTCCTTCCATATTTCTTTATTGAAACCACTCAATCGGTTTCATTCAACACTTCCAAAGGCACCCAAAGACCAGACTCATCGTGGAGTCGAGTATGAAGTTTCAAAGATTTTGGACTCTAGAATCCAGTATGGACATCTCCAATACCGATTTAAAGGGCTATGTATGGCCCAGAAGAACGTTCCTGGACTTTTGCCTCTGATGTCCATGCTCTTCAGTTGATCCAAGTGTTCCATGCTAAGTTTCCACGTAAGCCTAAGAGGTGTCCTGGGGCCACCCATGAAGATAGGGTGCTGTCACGCTGCAGCCTTCTCACCTCTCCGGTGTCTGTCCAGGCTAGCGCTGAGGTCCGCCAGTGCCGTGTATCACTCCTGGATAGCACAGAGGTCAGGTCACACTGCACATCGCTCCCAGCTGGTGCTGAGGTTTGTCTGTGCTGCTCCTGCCCCAAATGCTCAGTGTCCCGTCGCTGAGCATTTTTACCATGGAGCATTCTTACCACTGAGCAAGGAGGTGGGTCTCCCAAGCCCCTTGCTCACAGCATGTCTTCCCAGCATGATGGCACACAAGCTGCAAGCCAAATTTCCCTCCTAAACCACAGTATGCAACCATGTTGGACTCTGTCACCTGATACTCTTCCTCCACTCAGAGCGCTCCTCCCAGACCAGCTGATCGCAGCATTCAATCACTGGGGATCCTCCTCTATAAATTCCATTTCCTGTCCTCTGTTGCCAGTACAATGTCGCTTCTTGCTGAAGTTACAGCTCTGTGCTCACCAAGGTACTCTGTATCTGTACAGTCCTGGGGCCTGATTCAGCAAGAATCGATATTGCGATTGCAGCTCTGTAATCACACGCAGGTCTGCTACGCAAATATGCTAATGATGGCAATCGCAATACCATCGCACTGCGAGCATAGACACCCAATGCCTCCCACTACTGCTATCTCACATCTGTAATACTTTACAATCCTTCACAAATATCGAGCAGAATTACAGCAGCCCTGACCTTACTTAGACATAGCTAACTTCATTGCACACAGTTATAGCTCAAGCTGCATATGCCTTCACAGTGGCTAATTTATACATGCCCATGTAACAGCGTTCAAATGCACTGGCACGCCTGCGTTTCGCCGATCAACCTCCTGTCATCATCCCCAAACACTCATGTCCTGTCAATCACTCTGCGATGGGTCTCCATGGTCTTTTTGATCGCAGTGAATCCTTCACGAACGCGCATTGCATTTCATGCGCATGCACAGTACGCAACATTCGGCCGTCTGTGTGCGTAATCGCAATAGCAATCCCTACTGAATCAGGCCCCCAGTCCATTATATCCAGTACCTATATTTGGTAACCTGTACTATCTTGCACACCAATCTGGTTTTACCATTGAGACTTGTTCTTACAGCCATCATTGGTTCCAGCCGATACCTCCAACCATCGGTCTCATCTGATGCTTCCAACATTGGACTCATAACAATTAAGTTCTCAATTAACTTGCAAGTAACATTGTACAAACATTTCAACTAGGAGAATTTGAACACAAACAATGTTTTATGCACACACACAAAATTCAGTGGATCAGAATTTCTTTAAAAAATGACAGGTCCATGCACGAGATGCTGAACATTTCCAGAATTCAGCAACCACATGTAGAACATTGCGGCAGCTACAAGAAAAGTTACATTTGCCATGCTACCAACGGAAGCAAGAGGTAGTAACCAAGTGAAATTGCACTTTTTATATGGTTCAGTGACTGGAGGAACAGAAACAAGCCATCATGTGGTATTATTTATTTATTAACAGTTTCTACTGCTCTATCAGTCCCTCCATTGGTTGCCGGTTTTCTACCATATTCAATCTAAAATACTTTTACCTACAAACAAAGCTATTAACCAAACCACACCAACATATATCTCTTCACTTATCTCAAAATATCTCCAAACCCGACATCTCCGCTCTGCACAAGATCTGCATCTCTCATCCACATGCATTACTTATTCACATTCACAGTTACACGCACAATAATACTTTCCACTAGTCTCCAAACCTTCAAGCATTCTCTGAAACTCACCTCTTCAGACAAGCTTATCAGATTCCAGATCCGCCCACATAACCATCATAGCTTCCCTATATAATTACATCCCTTCTTACAGTCCACACATAACCTCACATATTTTCTCTTTCTTCACTTTCACAACTGCCTAACCCTAGGCCAACATTCCTGTGTGACTGGATCATATAGCCCACCAAGATTCACTGCAATCTGGCTGGACTAATATGCAATATGTAGCACCTATCCTTGTGTATCAATCATAGGCATCTTTATAATGGGTGCAAGGTGTGCGGGCCACATCGCACACCCTGCACCCATAATTAATATTATACTTATCTCTCCGCAGATCCCGAAGTGCTGCTCCGCAGTGCTGGACTGGCGCTGCAAAGTAGCAAACACTCTCTGGGAAAATGGCAGCGCCCATTTTCCCAGTGATCTGCGCATGTGCAGAAAAGATGGCCCTGGGACAGTAGGCGCAGACGGCATTTTTCCAGAGACCTGCACATGCACAGTATGGCATGAAACCAGAATCTACAGCGCTAAGTGTGCTGAGCCGCTGACAGAGAGGACGGGGCCCAAACAGAGGCTGCACATGGACCCCATCCTCTCTTAAAACGCCCCTGGTATCAATGCCTATTTCCCTATAGATTGTAAGTTTGCGAGCAGGGCCGTCTTACCTTTATGTCTGTCGTTATTACCCAGTTTTGTTCTATTAATGTTGTTTCCAATTGTAAAACGCAATGGAGTATGCTGCACAATATAAGAAACAGTTAATAAATAAATAAACAATACAACATGATGGCTTGTTTCTGTTCCTCCAGTCACTGAACCATATAAAGGGTGGAATTACCCTTGGTTACAACCTCTTGCTTCAGTTGGTGGCATGGCAAATGTAACTTTTCTTATTGTTCTACATGTGGTTGCTGAATTCTGGAAATGGCCAGCATCTCGTGCATGGACCTGTCATATTTTAAGAATTCTGATCAACTGAGTTTTTTGTGTGTATAAAACTGTGTTGAAATTCTCCTAGCTGTAATGCTTGTACAATGTTACTTGCATTGTCGTAAATGACAAATCCCAGGAGAGTCTTAGCAGGGTAAGTAATTTTGCTGAGTTTATCCAATAGATTGACAGGCTTAAGCTGGGGACACACTGGCCGATATATTGGCCAATCAATTGATCGGCCAATATATCTCAGCTTATATATGTACTGTTATCATGCTGTACACCAATTGTAATTATATGACCCAGAGTGGGTGCTACCATTGTGTAGCAATAATTATTTTGGGGTGAGCGTTTGGGAGTGGGGCCCCCGGGGGGGTTCTGACTGGGCCTTTCTCATGGCATCACCACTTAATTCACATAGAATACTTTTATCACTTTTCTATTTGATTGTATATTATTTATGTAATTTTAATTCTTTCTCATTTCATTAACACTTATTGATTTATACTTACACATCTTTTCTTTACACTTCACTATCACCTTTTTCCCTTTTTCGTGTGATGCCCTGGGGATGGCCCTTGGCAGGAATTTTTTTGGGGTGCCTTGCTTCTCGGACGTGAACCCCTTAATGTTAGGGACGCCAGTATAGAGGAGCCTTGACAATTGGCCTGGCGCTTATTCATATATTTGCAAATGTATGTAACTAATACCTCTGAATCGCTATTATCATGTAGGATTTAAGTATTGTTTTTGCTGCAGTGTGCTGGAGGGCAAATCTCTTTTTTTCTGTGTTCAGTGAAAACCCCGCCCTTTACAAGCACCTGTGTTATGCAATTAAGCTGATTTGAGCAGGGTGCAGACTGCAACCCCCACACCCCTCTTGTGATGACACTGTTGCCGCATATTTTGATACCTTCGGGCTAACATTCATGCATTTTCCTTTCTGCACCCCCCTTTCACTGACCCACTTTTGGGAGCCTATCTCTGCCATCTATTGGGTCTCTTAGGGTGGACTACTTTACATAGATGCTCTGCTGATTGTGGGGAGACCCTTGGAGCTATTAGTGGTAACTGCTGCTGACTAAGGGCCTGATTCACTACGGTTCGCAGCTCTGTAATCGCACGCAGGTCTGCTGCGAAAATATGCTAATGAATGCTATTGCAATGCTGTCGCACTAACAGCATAGAGACGCCCACTGCCTCCCACTACCGCTATCTCACATCAGTTGAGTTGAGTTTTAAGATGTGCTCATGCTTTTATTTTAAATAAATCATGATTAGTTGTATATAAAACAAGCCTCATGTTTATTTATTAGAGAGCAGACATTGATTTTTATTTATAATTTGCAATATAAATACCACTCAACACCTAGCACAGTCATCACTATTTGTGCATCTCACATCCGTAATACCTTACAAACCACCATGAACATCGGTAACATTGAGTACCATCGGCCCCTTATGCAGAATTACAGCAGTACTGACTTTACTTAGAAATTGCTAACTTGCAGTAAGTACTCAAGCTTCATATGCAATTGCACTGGCTAATTTATGCATGCCCATGCAATGGCTTCCAAACAAACAGGCACATCTGCGTTTTGCCAACCACTCCCCCTACACCATCCCCCAATGCTCTCTGCCTGTCAATCGCTCTATGATGGATCTCCGTGGTCTCCGTTATCGCAAGCCAAGAAATCTCCGTCAGCCAACAGAGGACCTGTGCTCATCACTCCCTCACAATGGTGATGACACTCCTCCATTTTGGGAAGCTGAGGCCATCGCCGCCCCCTCGCTGCCCTAATTCAGCAACAAACTGGCAATCACTGACAGTTTGCTGTCGAACTACGAGCGAGAACGCAGACCAGTACTGCACATACGCAGTACAGGTATGGGGCATGTGCAGATACCCGAACATCTAGAATCTGTGGCCAAAAATTTGCTGCGTCCATTGCTAAATCAAGCCCATAGACCGCAGATTTAATCACTTGATGTCTCTTTCAGACTATGACTCGATTCCTATGAATGACCAAGCTCCCCCTCCAGCTACTCACTTTCAGTTACAAAGTGACTTTGAGACTGGGGACCCAACCTTTACTAGCCTTAGAACTGAAGGCATGATTCATTATCGATCACAACTGCGATTACAATTGTGATTGCAATTGTTGCGTTCTGCGCATGCGTAGGCATTGCAGTGCACATGCACGAAGACTCCACTGCAATCGGGACTGCGATCGCAGTGACTACGCAGACCCATCACAGAGTGATTGACAGGAAGTGACCGTTTGGGGTGGTGACCTGGGGATTGTCGGCAAAACACAGGCGTGCCAGTGTGTTTGAATGCAGTTACAGGGGCGTGCATAAATTAGCCACTGCGATGCCATACGCATCTTGGGCTATCACTGCGTGCGATAAGGTTAGCAATTCCTGAGTAAGGTCAAGTGTACGTGAGGCTCTGATGGTACTTGATGTTACCGAGTATTTCGCATTCTTGCAAAGTATTACGGTTGTGTGTAAGGTAAAGTTGGCATCTTTATATTAGGCTGCGATGGCATTGCAATTGCAATTGTTAGCATATTTTCACAGTGAGACTGCGAGCTTAATCGCTGTTGTGATCGCAATAGCGATCCTTTCTGAATCATGCCCTTATTCTGTTGTTTCTATGCAAACGCATATTTCTGAGGCTACTGTCTTTACTACTGTCCCAACATCTGCCCACTGGGTTTCATTTTTCAGTTTTGCTACAAATTCTGCGTCCCCTTCTCCTTGAAAATCAAGCATATTGGGTTGGGAACATACCTACTGTACACAGGGCCTGATTCAGATTGCACTCGCAAGCGGGTCGATGGCCGTGCGCGAGCCCCGGAGCGAGCGAGAAATCACTCGCTCTGGTGCTCGCATCCAAAAGGGGCGGCTGTCGATGTTGATCGACAGCTCGCCCCATTTGGTAGGCGGGTCAGGTGGGGTGGCTGGCCAAACGGAGGTGTTCCCGAAGCCAGAAGCTCACTGGGGCTTGCGGGAACGAGAGCCTACCACAAGGGGCTCGTCGCAAGCCCGATTGTCGCGATGGTCGCGACCAGGATGGTAACAACCAAGCAGCTCCTAACTGTAATTTTTCAAACACAGCCTGTAAAGTGACAGTTAGGAGCTGATTGGTTGGCATTTTGGGGTCTTTTCATGAAGAACATGAAGTGGCTACTGAAAAATATCACTATATATCGCATCACATTGATGCTATATATAGTGATGATTAGTAGCCATTCATGTACACTTACCTATCCGACTTCTTCATGTGGTATCCGGCCCCCTCCGCGATTCCTGGAAGAAGAGACACACTTATCGGGAGCCCGATATGCCTGCTTTCCAATGCGCATGCACCGGCGTCTGATAGCAGCAGGTCAGGTCAGACCTACTGCAATGGATGCAGGGTATCAGGGTGCGGAGCCAGCGCCGGGTGCCGGGCAGACAGCAGGGAAGTATGCAACTTTCCTGCTCTATTCGGTTCGCAGTACAGATTACGCCATCCTGAGATAGCGAATCTGTACTCAGCAATAGAACGGAAAGCTGAGATTTCCGTTCCTTTATGAATTGCACTCACCATACAAAGGTATGGTGATGCGATTCATACACGAAGCAGGGGATGTCGCTGGAGGAATAACCTTCTCCACGGTAACCCACTCTATGAATTGCTGAGGGCAGTGAAAAGCCCTGTTTTTGGCTAAACAGGACAATTCACTGCTCTATGAATAGACCCCTTTATCTCTCTCCAAGGCATACTACATAGACCCCTTAGGGCCAAGTTTTATCATTCACAACGAGTGATAAAACTTGTTGCGTATAATAATGGTGATCCAGCCAATCAGCTCCTAACTGTCATCTGTTTGAAAAATGACAGTTGGGAGCTAATTGGCTGGAGCACCATTTATCATACGCAATAAGTTTTATCACTCGTTAATAATAAAACTGGTTGATAAATGAGGCCCTAAGTCATCTGAAGTCATGATATCTGTTCTTTGCATTCCTCATGCGATAATAGGCCGGTGGTGTGTCCGGTGGTTAGGCGCTGCGGTTCTCTGAAGTTATGCATGCAGCTGTGAGACCTGATATCACTGTTCAGTGGAACAGTCAGCCTCCTACCGCTCTGAGGATGCGGATTCAGTCCTTGGTATTTTGTTATCTTTGGGCCTGATTCCGACTCGAACGCTCTGACCAGAGCGCTCGCTCTGAATCAGTGCCCTCCTCCATGAAAATGGAGCGGCCTCCTGGACGCTCGCATAGCTGTGGGTGACCACCCACAGCATATGCGAGCGTCCATGATGATGGTTGCGATGGTCTTGACCATCGCGACCATCGGGCTTGGGACGGAGACCCTGCAGTAGGGTCTCGCTGCCGCAAGCCCTGGAGTGATTTTGGCTCTATCAGAGCCAAAATCACTCCCACTGACATCACTAGTGATGTCAGTGGGGCCGGCTTCAGACGTTAGGTGGTCCCATGGGAACGCCTCCGTCTGGCAGGCACGCCCCCAGCACGCCCACCAAAGGGGGCGTGCTGTCAATCAACATCGACAGCACGCCCCCTTTGGTGCGAGACCCGGAGCGATGGAGAGTCCGTCGCTCGCAGGGTCTCGCGCATGCGCACGATGGAGCTCCCTCCGTCGTGCACATACGCAGTGGGGGAACATCGACCCGCTTGCGAGCGTCCTGCGCTCGCGAGCGGGTCTGAATAACCCCCTTTGTGCCTAACCCTAACCCTCCCCCCTCGTGGCTAACAGCTAAGGGTGCCCTGGATTTACCTCGTTCAGGCTGGCGTCCTTCCGGATACCAGCATCGGGATTAAGATAGGCGTCAGTATTTCGATACCTATCTTAAGTCCCTTGTATGTCTTTAGACCGGCAACATCACGGCCGACGGTCTCATGACTACATCCCGTGTGAACACCCTTCTTGTCTCCTGGTTCCCTAGCAGCATCTTATGCACCTGAGTCTTTGTGCGTCCAGCTCATCATGTGCTACAACTGCCATGTTTTCTTTTTTTTTTTCTATCTGTCCCTCTAAGTCACCGGTGGGGGCTGGTTTCTTTTTCGTGGAAAAGAAGGACGGTTCCCTCCATCCATGTATAGATTATAGAGGTTTGAACAACATCACATTAAGAACTCCTATCCACTACCTCTTATCTCTGTACTTTTCGATCAGCTGCGCCAGGCCAACATCAAAAATCAACCTTTGAGGAGCATGCAACCTGATCCAAATTAGGAGTGGGGATGAGTGGAAGATGGCCTTTAGTACTCACTCGGGACATTACGACTATGCCACTCGGCCTATCCAATGCTCGGGCAGTCTTCCATGATCTTATCAATGATGTCCTTCGAGAATTCCTGGGAAAGTGTGTTGTCGTGTATCTGGATGACATTCTCATCTTTTCCCAGTCGCTGGACCAACATCATCAGCATGTACGCCTAGTTCTACAGAAAATACAAGATAATCACCTCTACGCTAAGCTGGAGAAATGTGATTTTGATGCCACCCAGATTTCTTTCCTAGGCTACGTAATTTCTCCCCAGGGATTCTCCATGGATTCTCGTAAAGTCGAAGCTATACTGAAATGGGTCCAGCCGACTTCCCTCAAAGCAGCCCAGTGCTTCCTCGGCTTCTCTAATTATTACCGTAGGTTTATTAGATCTTTCTCCACCGTCGCTGCACCCATTGTTGAACTGCACAGTTAAACATGGAAAGCATCCTGTATTTTTGCCTCTCCAAATACTTATCATACAGTATACATGATACCAGGCCTCACATAACAATACCCCTTTACTGTATTTGTACAAAACAGAATAAACAATTGTCTTTTGAACATAAGGAATCCTTGATTCCTTTGTGGGTGTAATCGGCAAAATACACTTACATTCCCTTGAACTTTTACAGTTCCCTTTAAAAGAGGGATAATGGACTGCACATAGTAAAAGTAAAATTAGTTTTAAATCATTTGTATTTTGAGCAAAACCCTTTAACTTTTCAGGTTGTTAATTTGCACTGCAGGGTCAAAATACACCTACAGTCCCCTGAATTTGACAATTCAATGCAATCTCACAGTGCATTCTTGCAGCACAATGTAGTCAAATGGTTGGTGGATGGGATGCCAGCCGCAGAAATACGACGCCAGCATCCCGCCGCCGGAGGAAATGCCGACACCAAAATCCCAAAGGACATCAAGATACCGGCATCAGTATACCGAACGTCAGAATGCCGAACGTCCGGACACTGGTAAGTACAGCTCTGTCCCCAGTGATGGGGGGGTTAGGTTTAGTCACCCTTGGGAGGAAGTTAGGGTTAGGCACCCCCCCCTAGAGGGTTAGGTTTAGGGTGTGGGGAGGGGGGTTAGGGTTAGACACCAACATGAGGAAGTTAGGGTTAGGCACTAGAAGGGGAGGTTGGGGTTAGCCACCAAACAGGGAGAGTTAGGGTTAGGGTGGGGAGAGGGGTAGCAATAGCCTACTTACCTCCCCTGTCAGGATCTTCAGCCTTCGGGCTTCCAGCTTCGGGATTAGAACCGGCGGTGATTCAGCCGCCGGTATATCGTACCCATTCCCTTGCAGCATACACAGTGACTGTAAAGTGTAAACAAACTGCCAGCAGCACAATACTGAACACACACTTGCTACTGAACAGAGAATGCCAGAGAGGATAGTCAACAGTGCACCCTCTCCCCAAAATTGACAGGGTGTACTGAAACTACATTTGGTAGACCTACTCCCCACACTTGCTACTTTTAATATTGCACATTATAATGGGAGAAAGTAATTTATATAAGATCCAAAACACACAAGATAACATATTTATGGGAAAATTAAGTCTTGCCTCTTTTTGAGATCCAAATTTGACATGCGGCGCACATCCGAGCCTCAACTCGGAAATACTGAAATCCGAAATTCGGTTCTGAAGGATTAAAACGATCCAGACCGACTTATATACTCATACATTCTGTATTACTGTCCATTATAATTGAAACAATAATTGAAACAATATAAAAATACCACAATTAACCAGAGATGGGCAGTTTGATTTTGCTGAAAACCGAACACACTCTAACTTGGGGGTATTGCGTCAAACCAAGGCATGCCTTGGTCCCCAAGCCAAATCAGGGTCTATAATTGGGGCAATATTTTGTCATCTAGGAAATGTAGAATCTTGTGTGTAGATTGCATATAAATTCCTCCCTGTCTACTTCCTATTCCTCAATGAAGCAGCTCCGCTTTTGTGGGCAAGCTGAAAGCACTGAACCGATCAGTATGATCTGTGCAGGCTTAGTTATGTGTAAAAAAAAAATAGTATAAACAGAATAAATGTTTAATTTTTAAAAAATGCATAGGGTCAAAACCCAGCTCAATAAGCAGCCCTGGACCTCTTAGTCTGGTCTGATATTGGAAAATATGGGTAAAAATGGTGTGGGGTTCCCCCTCTTGTCCAATAACCAGAACAAGGCTGAACCAGCCAGGGGACTGATGATATAGCAGGGAGACACACAGCGTGGGGTTCCCCTGCCATAATGGGAATCATCCCCAAAATGGTTGGAATTCCTCTAAAAGTCTATACCCCAAAAATAAAAGGGGGATTACGCTCCAGAGGAACAACCAGCCCTGGCCTAAGGCTATGCCTCGCATCCCTGGTGCGGGGTTAAAATTAAAATAATAGCTAATAAAATAGTTCTTTATTTTGAAGTATGGAGTGCACTACTTACTAAGATGGCTGCCATTTGGTCACCATCTTGTCACTGTGTGCGGGGTTAATAATAAAATAATAGGTAATAAAATAGTGCTTTATGTTGAAGTATGGTGTGTGCTCGTTACCAAGATGGCTGACGTTTGGCCTTCTGTGCATGTGCGTCACCATCTTGTCACTGTGTTAGAGTGCAACAGTGGGACATGGACATATTCCACTTAGCTCCACTGAGATCCTTCAATATATCCACTGCATACCTACTTGTATATGCACTCAATAAACCACACTACTGGTTAAGTCCTGGGCTATTCGGTTACTTTGAGAATCCCCATACTCCCTGATCACTCCATAGAAATCAATGGGGAGCACTGATTGGCTGAGACAGTGGGAAGGGTTGCTAATCAGTGCTTTCCTATTCATTTCTATGGAGTGACCAGTAGTAACTGGTCACTCTGTGACGGGACCCTTCATGGATGACAGTGCAAAAATTTTTTGTTTTGAAAAGAATTTGTGGCTGCTACATGGATTGAAGAGAAAGTGATCCCTTCAGTTTGTAAGCAAAAATTGTGAAAGAGGGTGTGTGGAGGAGTGTTTTTTTATTAAATGTATACAACATGCGGTGTGTGTATTGTGTTTATTTGTCTTTTTTCAGTTTTAACTAAATTCACTGTATTGGCCTGAAGCCTGTGATTTACTGGTTGAAAACTGTTGATATTAACTTATTCATTTATTTTATTTTCTATTAGGCATTTGGCTTGAATAACCTATACTGGCCTCAGGCCTGTGATTTGCTGTTTGTAGTAAGCTTGATGGGGATCTAGTTTTCTACTAGACTTTATTCAGACAGCAATCACCTGTACTGACCTGAGGACTGTGATTTTACTGTTTGGAGAAGTGTTTTGGCAATATATTATATTTTCTACTAGGCTTTTACTTTTAGGCTATTAGGGCCACTGCTGTGCCCCTATGTTTCATAGATGTGCTATATTCTTTTAAACTGCCAAGTATTTGTGCTGCTGCTCTGTCACTTAGTTTAGCCAGGCAGCTTGCTACAACCTTTGGCCAATATTGGTGAATACAATATTGTGAGCTGTGAGGTGGTCAAATGACTGGAAAAGAATGTTGATGATGTAAATGGTGCTGTAGAAACAAAACAGGTACAAATTTCATGCTTTTAGCTGTTTTTAACAATTTTTAAAGGAATCCAAAACCAAACCACAATTATGGGGAATTTTGCCAAAACCAAAACACATTTAGGATTTAGAACCAAGTTCAAAACAAGGAGGTTTGTGCACATCTCTTTCTTAAATATACTTACATCCTTGTGTGCCATCAAGGGCATTTTAAGACTGGAAGAGGCCTATATGCAGATGTCTGTGAGCTCCCTACTCCCTGAAAAAAAATTGCCTCATGCGTAATAATATGGCATTATTTTTGGAAATATGATGCTGGCACCATATTTCTGGTGATTACTTCGTATTTCCAATTGGTGCCAAATTTTCAAAGATATCAACATATAGTGGCCAAATGAACAGGAGTTAAGTGACTGAAATGGGTGCAGGGTGTGCGGTGTTGGCCCTCCTCTGGACCCACTGTGTTCCATTGTTAAGAAAATGACTTCATCTGCTGGGGCATCTTGACAAATTATTTCTCTTACACCCCAAGCTATGAGGGTGGGAACTGGTGTTTGTCCTTGTTAGCAAATTACAGGAATTGAACTTTAGATGATAGGAATATTGATCCCGCACACAAAACTGACTGCTGACTAAAAGACTTGATACCTTTAGGCATTGGGTACACACTTCTATCACACACCTTCTAGGTAAAAATCTGAATATATTTAATTATTAAATTAACCAAGCATAAAACAACATATATTATAAATGTGTCCTTATACAACTTTGCTGCTGCTGCACTGAAAATCCCCTCTCTGCGTGCCCAGTCACATGAGACTCTGCTCGTGCTGGGAATCTTTTTTGCTGAAAATGTGTCTAAGTCGTATTGTGATGTGACTGGGACACACCAGCAGACTGTGCTGATTAATTTGATATGCAAAACCTGTATATCTGTGTGCGACTGAGTCTCTGGGATAAATTCACTAAAGTGAGAGTTTTTTGAAGTGGAGATGTTGCCCGTAGCAACCAATTATATTCTAGCTATTATCTTCTAGAAGGTGCTATTTAAATGTTAAGTAGAATCTGATTGGTTGCTATGGGCAACATCTCCACTTCTAAAAACTTTCACTTTAGTAAATTTACCCCTCTGACTCTGTATATGAAGTGTTACAATGTATAGGCTGCAGATTTTGTCATGCAAGGTTCTGTTGTGGTTCATATACAAACTCAGGTGCACATAGATATACAAGTGTCGCATAGCAAATTAATCAACACAGTCTGCTGGTGCATCCCAGTTGCACCACATTGCGACTTACATGCATTTTTGCTAGCAGAGTAGCACGGAACCTGGCGGCCCACTCACGCCAGGCAAGTCGCGCTGTGTGGCATATTGAAGCCAGATGTATGAGGACACCTTTGTAGCTGAGGCAGAAATCTTGACCAAGTTTGGAGGTGTGGATAGGAACCATTTCAGGAGGAGGATCTGTTTACTCAGTTTACTCCCCATCCCCTGAATATGTGCATACCCTTGGAATAAGATATTCACACCATGACCAATGTGATCTATTCTGCATATTTTCTATCAATGCTTTATATAGTTGGCAAATATATATTACTTAAAAAAAATTCAATATGCCTTGTCTATTAAGGTAGTATGTAAAGAAATGATTTACCTTTTGGTGTTACTAATGTTCTAGCCAAGTTTAGATGATGTAAGCGTTGATGTTTCTCAAAATGTCGGCTAATTGCAGCTATTCCTGAAACAGTTAAAAATATTTATTAATTTCTATAAAGCAGCAAATTTTCAAAGATATTCTCACCATTGATCCCTCCCACTTACTGAAAACAGTTACCCTATAAATACATAACTGGATAACTACCCTCATGCCTCTCTTGCTGGACAACCAACCTGGTTACCTCTACACTGGACGTCTGCCTCCATGAGATTCCAGACCCTTATACGAGGGTGAGTCAAAAATGATCCACACTCCAGTTATATTAAAACTTCTGTTGGCCACACTGTCATATCAACGTTTTCCGTTTTAGGTCGCTGTCTCCCCAGTCACTGCTGTGCAGGTTTGTACATGTTACATCAGTTCATTTGTGACTGCAGTGAAAGAAAAAATGGCTGCCCCACTTGTGATTTGCATGAAAGTAGAGCAGCATGCAGTGATTCGTTTCTTGTGGTCTGCGGGTGTGTCTGGTGCCAATATTTATTGAAGACTTTGTGCACAGTATGGAGAAAGTGTTTTGTCACAAAGAAGTGTGAATGAATGGATAAAGAAATTCCAAGAAGGTTGCTCAAGTGTCACCCAAGAAGAAGCAGCTGAACGTCCATCCATGTCCACGACTGATGAGAACATTGAGCGTGCACGTGAACTGATTCTGTTGGATAGACAAGTGACAGTGGATTATGTTGCAAATCATTTGCAAATCAGCCATGGCTCTGCCTATGCAATAATCCACGACAGACTTGGTTTCGAAAGGTTTGTGCGAGATGGGTACCGAAACAACTCACGGAAGAGCACAAACAGAAGCGTTTAGATACCTGCAAACAGAATTTGGACCGAGTTTCTTATAAAGAAGTATATATAAGATTCTTATAAAGAATCATTACTGGTGACGAGACATGGATTCATCACTACGAGCCTGAGACTAAATGGCAGAATATGGAATAGAACATCCTCAATCGCCAAACAAGAAAAAGTTCAAAAGTCAACCATCAGCTGAAAAATTGATGCTTACAGTTTTCTGGGATTCACAAGGACCAGTATTGGAACATTATCAGGAAAAAGGTTCGACAATCAACAGTGCTCATTACAGTGAGATGCTCACTGAAGAGCTGAAACCTAAAATTCAAACAAAACACAGGACTGCTATCCAAGGGCGTTGTGTTGTTGCATGACAATGCACATCAGCACACCACTGTTCATACTGTCGACACTCTCAAAAAACTTCACTTTGAGGTGAGCATCCTATAGTTCTGATCTTGCCCCATTTGACTATCACCTGTTTGGTCCCCTGAAAGAAGCCCTAAGAGGATGAAGATTCACGCCTGATGAAGCTCAGCCTAAAACATTGTTTAATGAGGTAATACTTGTTGACAGATGGACAAAGTGAATTAAAAAACAGGGAGATTATGTTGAAAAATAATGTATATGTCTTTTCTGAAAGTTGATTAAAATAAATTCTACAGCCAGAGTGCGGATAATTTTTGACTCAACCTCGTATATACATGAACACCACTGATTACCTGTCCCTGTGCCTCCAATTCTATCTACCCTCACTATCTGTCACTGCACACCTAAACCAATATTTCACTCACTAGATGTACAGTATGCCTCTAATCCTACCATGATGCCACTGAGCCCAACACTGCTCTAACTGGTGGTTACTTACACCAACACCTTCATCACTACAGATGTATTCCGGGCCTCTTTCATTAGATATCTCCCTAAGTGCCTCCTTACCTAGCCAAAATGCATCCATTGCAGCAGAGGTTCCCAACCACTGTCCTCATGGCACACTAACAGTCCAGGTTTTAAGGATAGACATACTTGATACTTGAGCACAGGTGACCTAATTAGTACCTCAGTTACTTTGATTTAACCATCTGTGCACAAGCATGGGTATCACTAAAATCAGGACTGTTGGTGTGCCTTGAGGACCGAGGTTGGGAATCACTGTATTGCAGGATAATCACACCAACACCACCCTCATTTGTTACTTGTCCTTGTACCTTCCCGGAACATCATTATTATTTATATTATTATCATTTATTTATATAGTGCCATAAGGGTTCTGCATTTCCTTACAAAGTACATTAACAAATGAGCACACAACAAAAACTATTATTAACAGTACAAAACAATGCAGGACACTGACATGGTTTATAAATATTGCTGCATAACACTTAAATAAGCAGCAGGGCATCAGCAACCAATGTTAAATGGCGTTATGGGGAGTAAATGATAGTATAAGTAAGGGAAGGAGAAGCAAGTGAGGGAAGAGGGCATTGCTCGTGAGAACTTACATTCTAAAGGGGAGGGGTAGACAGACAGGGGTTACACAGTTGGGGTAGATAGTGAGGAAGGAGCATTGAGAAATGGGTTAGGATGAGAGCTGGAAAGCTTTGATGAATAAATGGGTCATGAGAGTCAGTTTGAAGATTAGTAGAGAGGTGGAGAATCTGATTAAGAGGGGGAGAGAATTCCAAAGGTGTGGAGCAGCACTGGCAAAATCTTGGAGATGGGAGTGGAAGGAAGTAATCAGTTGGAAGGAGAGGCAACATGTATTTGTGGAACGGAGTTGGCAGATGGGAGTGCTTGTAGGAAGGGGAATGTAGATGTATTGCATTTGGAGAGGAAGATGAGACAAGCAGCAGCATTGAGGACAGATTGGAGTGTAGAGAGATGGGAGGCAGGGAGGCCAAAAAGTAGGAGGCTACAGCAGTCCAAGCTGGAGATGATGTTAGGGATGAACCTGCACTATTTGCATGAGAACCCTAGAGTTCGGTGATGGGGCTCATGAAATCGACAGGGATCCACAGGGTAATTAACCTGGAGTTAGCACCAGGCAAGGCAAGAGTTAATTGCAGAAATATCTGGAGCAGAGTGTTTTCTGGAATCACAGCAAGGCAATGGTAATAGTAGGAGCAAACAGGTGCAGGTGTGTACTGGAGTTTGCTACTGGGAGACTTTCTGGCTGAACTGTGATGGACCAAACTGCAGAATTGCAATACAGACACAGATGGGGTGAATATGCTTTGCTCCAATAGGCAACCACAGCCACACAGGCTGGATGTGCACATATTTAGAAAGATAGGATACAAATCTGGATTCTAGCAGAACCAGCTACTCAGGATTCTAGCTGGAGTATAGCTGAACTAGCTACGCAGGAGGCGGACTGGATTGTAGCAGGCCAGCTACTCAGGATTCTAGCTGGAGTATAGCTGAACCAGTTATGCAGGATGTGGACTGGGTTGTAGCAGGCCAGCTACTCAGGATGCAAGCTGGAGTATAGCTGAACCAGTTATACAGGATACGGACTGGGCTGTAGCAGGCCAGCTACTCAGGATGCAGGCTGGAGTTGCAGCAGGACTAGGACCTGATATAATTGAGCTGGCAGCATGAATCCACAGGAACTCGCTGAGACTGGACACAGACCGAAGTTGACACCGAAGGTAAGCTGGGGGGTCTTAGCACAGACACGGAACTGGATATGGATACAGAGCAGAATTCAGCAGGACACAGGAGAAGAACTGGCAGGGACAGAACACTGAGGACTGAGGGCCCGATTCAGACACGGACGCTAAGCTGCGGACGCACGCTATGGGCGATTGTCGCCCGTTTGCGCATGCGTATGCATCGCAGTGCGCTAACCAGTCATTGCGATCAGGAATTGTGCGCTCTTAACAGAAAGACTGAGCGCTACTTTGAGTGGCAGATAGTGCCGTTTGTGGGTGGTAACAGGGGAAGGTGCTTGTGAACGGGAGAGTGGTGCTGTGAACGCAGGCGTGTCTGGCCGTCAAAACGGAGTTTTATGGGAGTGCATAATTAGCATGGAAGCGTCATTATACACGTCACTTGGTTGTATTTCAGCCTGCAGTGATCGCAGTGCTTGCGATGTGAGGTAGGGTCTACCTCACACGCTGCGTGCAGCTCTGATGGCTCTCGATAGTTCTGATTAATCATACACTTCCTGGAGATGATGTGTGTTAAGAACGAAAAGTGGGCGTCTTTATATCGGTGTGCGCTCACTCTGCCATTGCTCTCTAAGACATAGAGGGCGTTCTTACACCAGACAGTGCGATCTCAGAATTTGTGTTCCCAGGCCCTTTTGGCAGTGAGAGAGCGCAGCTTAGCGTACGGGTCTCGTCCTACGTACTTGCTCCCAGCCTTAACCCCTGAGGCTGGGAGCAAGGACGTAGGAATACAAAGGCAGGATAACTGGACACAGGACTAGGGTACACAGGCAACTGTTCAGGAACAGGGAACTGCACATCGTGCAGCGGCCGCGGTACCATCCACTAGGTGCAGAAACTTAGCAATATTACTGGCAGGCAGGAATGCCTAATTAATGCTGTTAATAGATAATGAAATTATGGGAAGTGAGGTTATGCAAAAGCCAGACTGAAATGGGAGGAGAGAAAGACTGTAAGGCGGTTGTAGACGACCTGCTCAATGAGTTTGGAGGCAAATGGGAGGAGAGAGATGGAGCCGAAGTTGGAGAGAGTGTTAGGATCAAGGGTGGGTTTTTTAAGAATGGAGGAGACAAGGACATGCTTGAATACAGAGGGGACAATGCCTGATGAGAGGAAGAGATTGAAAAGATAGGCAAGATGGAAACTGGTAACAGGAGATAGGTTGTGGAGGAGGCAGGGACAGAGTCAAGGGGGAGGTGGAAGGGGGGAGGTCCTGGTGAGGGCCATGACTTAATCTCCAGATACTGGGGAGAGAGAGGTAAGAGTTGGTAGGATGGAAAGAGAGGGGTAGACTGGAAAAGGAAGGGATGGGGTGCTGGGGGTCTGGAAGAATGTGATGTCCTGACGTATGGAGTAAATTTTAGATGTGAAGTGGGTGGCAAAGTTAAGTCAGAGAGAGAGGAGGGGAAATGAGGAGGAGGAGGCAGAGAAGGCAGTTGAAAGTGGCAAAGAGACTACAGGGACTGGGAGGAGATAAGGGTCTTTAAGTACCGTTTAGAGAGGGAGAGGGCAGTACTGTAGATTGGGAGCATAAATTCTAAATATATGAAGACTTCATTGGAGCGGGATTTCTTCCACTCACAAGGGATGCTTAGAAGGTCCACTGGGAGAGACTAAGTGATTATGTGAGGGTAAGGAGATTAGAGACAATGGATTCTGTGGGGACATCTATAGGGATATTGAATTCAATTAAGATGAGGGAGGAAAAGTCTGAAGAGAGGTATTGGGATGCAGGAAGCAAAGTTATCAAGGATGGTGGGGCAGCGGGACTATGATGTAGAGGCATAACTAGGGCAGGGCCGCTGGGGCCCGTGCCCCTCTGCACCGTGGGACCAGCGGCACAGGGGGGCATGACTGGTCACGGTACAAGCCCGCCCTAGTCCGCACTACGAGGTTCCACACACATCGCCGCCGGTGCTGGGTAGTACACTTATACTACCCGGTGGTGATGTGTGTGTTTCAGCAGCCAATGAGAGTCAGACAGACTCTCATTGGCTGCTGTGCCCACTGCCAGAACCGGGCTGGAGCTCATTCATGAGCTCCGCCTTCTGGCTCCTGCAGTGGGTGATGGGAGAGACATCATGACATCTCTCCCATTGTACTGAGCGGGATCGAGTGGGAGGACGGAGGAGCAGACAGCGTCAGGCACGGCAGGAACGGGGATTCAGTTAAGTTAGTGAGTGTTTTGTGTCTGTCTGTCTGTCTGTTATGCACTGCTGGCCGGGGGCACTACTAAAGACACTGTATAAGGGGCACAGCATAGGGGGGATCACTACTGGGGGCACTGTGTAAGGGGCACTACTGGGGGCCTGCATAAGGGGGACCAGTACTGGGGTATTGTATAAGGGGCACTACTGGGGGCCTGCATAAGAGGGACCACTACTGGTGGCACTGCATACTTGGGGTACTGTACAAGGGGCACTACTGAGGGCGTGCATAAGGGAGACCACTACTGGGGGCACTGTATAAAGGGCACTACTACACGGTGAACTGCTACTGGGGACATTGCATAAGAGGCACTACTACAGTGAGCATTGCAAGAGGGTCACTACTACTCGGGGCATAAAAGATGCATATGTAATGGAAAGGAATGTTCCCACAGTTTTGAGAAAGGGGTGTATCATGTTCACACGCCCCATGTTTTAGTGGCCACGCCCATTTTTTCAGCACGTGCACATAGGGAGGGGCTCCATTTTTAATTTTGCCCTGGGCTCCATGTACCCTAGTTACGCCACTGCTATGATGGAAGATAAGTGATTGATAATAGAGTAATGAGAGATACAGGGGAGAGTAATAGAGGGGATGAAGGGTGACGGGAAAGGAGAGAGGGAGAGGAGGAGAAGGTGGTGGAGGCTTTGGAGGGGGGAAAGAGGCGGGAGCTGGTGGTAGAAGAGAGAATTATCTAGTTGCTGATTGAGGGGGGAGTTGTAGAAAAGAGAATCATGAGGTAGATGAGGGAATTGGAGGGAAGAAAAATATCAGTAGCGACGAGTGCAAGATACAGTACAGGAACAGTGCAGTTAAAATGTCTAAAATGCAGATAAAAGGAAGTGCTGGTAAATATAAAGGCACAACTGCAATATAGTGAAGATATGGAGTTTGGAGCTGTTTATGTTGTAGTACTATTAAATTAGGATTAAACAATTTAAAAAATGCGTGGGTGTACAACAATTGTAAAATTACAGTGACATAAAGATATATTGACAGTGGAACAGGAATGATTTAAACACAGCACAGAGTAGAAAAAAAATACATATAAAAATGAAACATGCAGCAAACAAAGTGGTAGTTCCTTTTAGTGTAAAAGCAGGTTGTTACGAAAGGTGTTCAGGTTATAATGAAAGCTGGTGTGGAGTTGCAGGATGTCCAAATGCACAGCAGTTTATTATAAGTCATTTCACAGTAGTAGAAATTTCTGGTTGATTGTGCTCCTTCTGTGCTTCTCCTTTTTAACTTCTGTATAACTTTTTAAATTATTCTGTACATTCAATACCACTTAGAAAGAAAACCATTTTGAAATAAAAATCTATGCAGCCTTCAAACCAGCTTGCATCATGCATCATTCCCTAGATAACCGTCTACATGTAGTCTTCTCATTAGTCTACATGTAGTCATTTCACAGTAGTAGAAATTTCTGGTTGATTGTGCTCCTTCTGTGCTTCTCCTTTTTAACTTCTGTATAACTTTTTAAATTATTCTGTACATTCAATACCACTTAGAAAGAAAACCATTTTGAAATAAAAATCTATGCAGCCTTCAAACCAGCTTGCATCATGCATCATTCCCTAGATAACCGTCTACATGTAGTCTTCTCATTCTTCCAATATTAGCTATCTGTCCTAAATCTGTTCAAATTTACAGTATATGAACATTGTATTGCTTAAGTTATTATCTAGTTATACCTCTATCTTCTATTGGATTTCCAGAAAGGTTTATGGTATGGAGCGCAGTGCCAGGATTGTTGTCTAGTGCTTGAGCCATCTTCACAGCAAATTCACTATAAAAACAAAAATATTTGTTTTCAACTATTAGATTACTCTTTAATTAACTACAATGTGTGCAATAGAAGTGTAATCATTGGACCATAAGGGTCATTTGCAAACCACAAAAAAGCACGGGTCTCAAAGTGCTTCTTAATTCAAACGTGAGTCTTTGTACACCTTATGCATTTTAAGGTGACAATTAACTTCCCAGTACACAGAAACCAATATAAACAAAAGGTGGCCTGAGCCGATGAGCAGGCCAATCTTATACACTGGGCCTGTATTATGACTTAATTGACTCTGCCCTCTGCGCCCCTTCTTTGTGGTCAGAGGGATGATCTTCACAGCAGCTCATACTTTAGCCTATAGGCAGAAGGAGTCTGTGTAAAGAGCCAATGTCATCATTAGTGCAAGTACTGCAGCAGTATTCCTCTCATTCCCCAAAATTAGGAGACACAAATCTTTTTGGGGAATTTTCACTGTACAGAGCAAGCCAGCAGCAAGAAGTTGTGAAATAAGTTTCCTTTTGCACTTCCATGCATTACAAAGATGTGCATTGAAGTGCATGTACACTAGTATTTCCAGGGGATTGAAGAGTGATCTAATGCTTTTAAGGTATAAGCCATGTACCCTCTGCAGCCTGGCCATGGTCTGTCCATGGTAACTTTTTTCATTTATGAAGTACTAGCGTTGCTCAGGCAAGTCTGTAACTAAACATCATTTGAATTAAACTGAAAGGGGATTTTGTATGCGGACATCTGAGTGACGTTTAAAGTAGTATTTATCTGCATTGTGAGGGCTAGCAGCTCTTAAGAATAGCAGTCTCGGACAGTATCTCCACGTTTATTTATAACTGCAGACTATCTATAATTAACAGCAATCAGTAGACATGACATGTTTATTGTAGCAGACTCCTACACATTGTGAACAAAGACGCTGACGTACTATAAACATTGTGGATTTTACTACGTGCAGCTACTCCATCCTGAAGTTCTGTGGTAAGCAACTTCATACTTACTGTTGTGCAGCACATTGCCTGTATTTGTACAAGGGTGGATCAAAAAGTCTGTGTCCTGACATTGTAGTAGATGTCACCCTGTATTGATTTTCTAGAGGTCTTAGTAGAACACTGTGGAAAATTACAGCATGATTCTTCTTTTATTTTTGCAGATATTGAATAATAAATGGAACAACATCACTAAAAGCTGAAAAATGGAGAATAATGAAATCCGAGCCATCATTAAATATCTGCAAATGAAGAAGATGACGCCTACTGAAAGTCACACTCAAGCTCAAGGAACACTTCTGTGGGAAAACTTTTGCATGTGATGATGATGTCATGACAGCTGGACTGGTTTGAGAACCACTTACCAGACTTTTTCCTAAATGGAATCAAGAGATTGATTAAACTGAAACTATGTAAAAAAAATAGATGCCATTTGAACTTAAATTTCTCTGTTATTCATGGTCCGGACACCCACTTTTGGATCCACCCATGTCTATATATTTTTTATTTGAGCTTATTATGTCTCTAAAACTTTTACTTGACCGGGTGTGATACAAAAGCTTGACAATAAAAAGGTCAAAAATAATTTGGTCTACACCACAAGGTCGACATGGAAAAGATCAACATGACCAAAGTTCGTTAGAACAGAAGGTTGGCAGGTACAAACGGTTGCATTCAAAATGTCAAAATGGAAATGGTCTTTCCCTTATTTGGAGATCTGGTAGATTCTCCTGGGTTCACCAGGCAGTAGTTCCATCAGTACCTGCAGATTATTCACTTTTTTAAATTCATTGAAATCATGTAATTGCAGTAGAAATGCCTTAGAGTTTGAGCGACTTTGTCTCCCTGGTCACATCTCCAAAGGTCTGATATCTGCCCTCTATAATGCTCTAATGCCCACCTCTGGTGTTGAGAATCCCATTTCAATCCCAATGGGAGTCAGTCTTTTGATTGATCACAAGGACTGGGCCAACAACAACTTCAAAGGTATCTTTAAATCATCCATTAACTTTTGATACACACCTACAAGTTGTTCTGCACATCATGAGCCCTGCTACATGTAAAATTGCTTCATCTTGTAAGAATCCTCTTCACACATATAAAATGGAGTATATCACGATCATTCTGAGGAATTCCTCCACTTCCTTCCATAAAGTTTGATTCCCCTGGACCTCTTGGCATAACCAGATCTTTAACCTGCTTGAGTTTAAATATACTGGATGGATCCAGCTCTAACTATGCACTGCAGATATTTAGCCAGCTAACCGTTTTTATTTTAGTGTGGAACACTCCCTTACTCCCCCCCATCCCCTCTTTCTTACCTATCCCCTCTCTACTCCTTTCTCTACCCCACCTCTTTCCCGCTCTCTCTCTCTTTTCTTCTGAAAACTGCACTGTATTCTAATTCTAGAGTTTATTAGTTGCATTTCTCTTGTTTGAATTATATCTGTATTGTTTACAGTTACTATGTATACACTTTATGTATACACCATACATGTGATATTTTTCCTGCCACTTAGTGTTCTCCACATATTGAGCTCTAGCTCCACCTTTTTTTTACAATACAGTAAACGTTAAGGCGGGTATCCACTAGCCGATTAAAATGAGCAATTGAACGATAACGATATTGTTATCGTTCAATCGCTCATTAATCGTGCACAAATCGGGCATGAAAATGTCAAAAACGACCAGCGATGCGCGCTCCCGCTGGTCGTTTCCGACATCTATCATTGCCTGAACATGCTGGTCAATTTGCCTATAACAACAGATTGACCATGGTCAGTGATGAGGGAGGGTGCCTACACTGAACAATATATATTGTTCAGTGTAGGCACTGCAGGGGAAGAGGAACGACTGTACAATTACAAAGTTGTAATTGTACTGTCATTCCACTATCTGCTAGTGGATACGCACCTTTATACTATCAGCTACAGTCTACATCTGTTCTTCTGACTTCTAGTAATTGGGAAAACCCAAACCTTACCACCCACCAGGGCCAGCTATTCAGGGGAAGAGTGCCCCAGTCCTCGACATGCGTGTTTTCATTAATTTTTTGTTAGTCGGACACATATCACCACGTTTCCAGCATTGACCACACCTCCCCCATAACCAGCTGTTTAATATAACAATTTTTCATACTTTTAATTGGCTATGTAATAGCATGCCCGCATTTCTCTACTGTTGCACGCTGAGGAGCCTGTGCCACATATTTTTGTTACCCTAAAGGTCAAAATTAGCCAGCTCTCCACTTTGCCCTGAATGAACTGGAGCATGTGCAAAACCAATTATTAGCAAGCAATTACATGAACATAACTAGGACATACAGTATGTACTTACCATTTTAATCCACAGTTCTCTAAAACCAACTCCTCTATTTTCAATGACCTGCCAATCACATATAGAATTTGCTCAGAAATCTCCAATCTCTGAAAACAAGATAAAACACACAATTAACAATTGTACAAAAATTCAACATTAATGAAATAACTACTAAAATCAGAGAAGTAAAATGAGCACAGGGTCATCTAAGGGGTCAATCCTATTAGGTGCGAAGGGTGTGATGTACCGTTGCAACGGCGTTTAAACGTCGGCAACAGCAATGCATCTCGCATCCTTTGCTACCCGACCAATACCTGGATTCGCATAATTTTGCTCGGAGCCCTATGGGGCTGCGAGCAACATTACGCGAATCCGGGCTTGCGTAAAGTGCGGACTCTGCCGCGATGACTCGCACCGGCGAGATCATTGAGGCTAATAGGATTGACCTGTTAGTGCAGTAGTGCAACAAATGTACCCATTTACTCTGAGTAATATAAGCATGGAAGTGTATCTTACTGTGTCATTGTGCAATGGTTTATATTAGAGATCTGAGGGTTCGGTTTACTTAAATCCGTACATACCCTAACTTGGGGCATACAAGTGAATCCAAATCCTGGCACGGTACTTCCCGCAAAGTTCGGATCCCAAAACAAGGCAAAATGTCAGATCTCATGTGTTTTGAATTGCATATAAAAGTCCCACCCTCTTGATCGGGTGCCATTTCACACAAGAGAGGAAGAAGGTGTGGGACTGTGAGCACTGGGCCTAATTCAGACCCGCTCGCGAGCGCAGGACGCTCGCAAGCGGGTCGATGGTACCCTAATGCGCATGCGCACGACGGTGGGAGCTCCGTCGTGCGCATGCGCGAGACCCGCATAGCGACAGCCAAGCTGTCGCTATGGGTCTCGCACCAAAGGGGGCGTGCTGTCGATGGTGACTGACAGCACGCCCCCTTTGGTGGGCGTGCCGGGGGCGTTGCTGTCCAGACAGAGGCGTTCCCATGGGAACGCCTACCGTCTGGAGCCGGTCCACTGACATGATGTGATGTCAGTGGGAGTGCTTTTGGCTCTGATAGAGCCAAAAGCACTCCTGGGCTTGCGGCTGCGAAACCCTATCGCAGGGTCTTGACCATCGCGACCATCATCATAGACGCTCGCATAAGCTGTGTGTGGTAACCCACAGCTATGCGAGCGTTCAAGAGGCCGCTCCATTTTTTGGTAGGAGGGCCCTGATTCAGAGCGAGCGCTCTGGTCAGAGCGTCCGGCTCTGAATCAGGCCCACTGTGTTTTAAAAAATGCCATTAGCACGCCATCAGGGTGCAATAAGGACAGCGTTAGGACTGAGCAGAAGTCTGTGTAGGACTAGGACATGGTGGAGTAGGTGCCTGGGAAGGGTTATTGCAGGCATCATTGTCAGTGTATGTGTGTTTGTTGTTTGTCACACGAACTAACTGCACACTCACAAAATGCAATGTAAACAAACAGGATTCTATGTGTGGTGCTGTTGGTTGTTGTTGTTTTTTTATTTGTTAAAGTTACCCTTTCACCTTTTCTTCTCTATGAAATCTATCACTGCAGTATACTATATTGTTTATCTGTTCATAAATAATCCAGTGTCTGAGGTTCCTGCGACTCAAGAAGACCTCTTTGTTTTGAGTTTTTTCCTGTTATTAAAAAAGTGGAAAAAAAATTTCCTGATATCTAAAACAAAAAAAACTGTAACTGAATTTAAAAATATTGTGTATTACACAAGAAGTGTGTTTTCAGACAACTGAAGCAGCGTATATTGCTATTCTGTGTGCTGTGGTATCACCCAGGGGCGGATTGGGCTACCGGGAAGTCGGGTCATTTCCCGCTGGGCCGGTCTGGGCTGAGCTGATCCCATCCTCACCCCTCTCCTCCCCCTGGCCGCTCCGCGGCCAATTCACAGTTACTGCAACTGAACACAGCTGCTTTCGGGCAGCATGTGCAGAAGAAGCTCAATGCAGACAGAGGCAGAATAATCAGCGGTCAGCTTAACTGCTGACCACACTCCACCTTTACCCTAAAGCAACTGCAGTTACTGCACTGCAGCCATGGCTTCCTGCTCCTCGTCTGATTGACAAACAGTGACTGCCTGCCGGGTTCCTGAGCTGCCTCCCCGCCCTTACTACAATGTCCTGGCTCCCTTCTGCAGCTACTTACTTTTAAGAAACAAGAAAACCAGGTACCATGGGGGTGCTTTGTGTGTGGGGGGAGGGGGAATACTGGGCTGTCATATGTGGGTGATGTGTGTACTGGAGGGGGTGATATGGGGGAGCTGTGTATATTGTACTGTAATGTTAGGTTCTGTGTGTACTGGGTTGATATGGGGATGGGGGGCTGTGTATAGTGGGCTGTCATGTGGGTGATGTGTGAACTTGAGGGGTGATATGGGGAGGGGGGGCTGTGTATACTGGGCTGTCATATGTGGGTGATGTGTGTACTGGGAGGTAATATGGGGAGGGGGGCTGTGTATACTGGACTGTAATATGTGGGTGATGTGTGTACTTGGGGGTGATATGGGGGGGCTGTGTATACTGGACTGTAATATTAGGCCTTTTGTGTACTGGGTTTATATGGGGATGGGGTGCTGTGTATACTGGGTTGTCATATGTGGGTGATGTGTGTACTGGGGGTAATATGGGGGGGCTGTGTATATTGTCCTGTAATATTAGGTTCTGTGTGTACTGGGTTGATATGGGGATGGGGGGCTGTGTATAGTGGGCTGTCATATGTGGGTGATATGTGAACTTGAGGGGTTATATGGGGAGGGGGGGCTGTGTATACTGGGCTGTCATATGTGGGTGATGTGTGTACTGGGGGGTAATATGGGGAGGGGTGCTGTGTATACTGGAGTGTAATATGTGGGTGCTGTGTGTACTGAGGGGTGATATGGGGGAGAGAGGGGGGCTATGTATACTGGAGTGTAAAACCGGGGCGCTGTGTGCACTGAAAGGTATTATGGCGAAGTACACTGTGTAGACTGAGTGGTATTATGGGGGGTGCTGTGTATACTGAGTGGTATTATATGGGAGGTTTGTGTATACTCAGTTGTATTATGGGGGTATTGGGTATACTGAGTGGTATTATGGAGGATGCTGTGCATACTAAGGGGTACTTAGGCAGTGATGTATATAATTAGGAGAAGAGGCTATAAGAGGGCAAAATTAAAGGGTTTCATACAACATGAGCTAGTCCGACCACGTAATGGGGGTGGTGAGCAAAACGCAGGGGATGTGTCTCCGACTGCAAATGAATATGCAGCTGTAAAGACCCCGGGCATCTTAGAGACGCTGTCAGTGGCCAACTCAATACAAATCCCCAGTGCTGTGACAGATCCGCTGCGTTAAAATTCTCAATCGCGATGGAATTTGTGTGCCTTTCAGGCCGTAAGGGGAGAATTTACGAAGCAACGACTTCTGTAAGTTGCTACTTCCCGGCGGGTTGCGGCCTATATTTAAAATGTCACCTGCAGTCAGTGTAAAGCCTGGCGTGCTTAACACTGACTGCAGGTGACAAAGCCCAGCGTGCTTAACACTGACTGCAGGTGACAAAGCCTGGCGTGCTTAACACTGACTGCAGGTGACAAAGCCCGGCGTGCTTAACACTGACTGCAGGTGACAAAGCCCAGCGTGCTTAACACTGACTGCAGGTGACAAAGCCCAGCGTGCTTAACACTGACTGTGGGTGTCGTTTTGAATACTCAATTGCAACCTGCCGGGAAGCGACAGCATACAGAAGCAGCTGCTTCATAAATTCGCCCCTAAGTGTCTTTGCACAGGGGAGGTTGGGACTTTGGGGGCAATTAGGACTAAAGGTGCATACACACTAGACGATATGCTCCCTGAGCGATATCGTCTAGTGTGTCCCCGGCAGGCTGTGCTCAATGTCGTTCATAACATTGAGCATAGCCGCTGAACGATATCGTTCAGCGCCGGGCTCTCTCACCCATTCCCTGACATGCAGCAACCTGACGAGGTCGTCAGGTTGGCCTGCATGTCAGCGCGATGAACGATGATGACGAACGACCCGCGGGAACGCGCGTCGTCGTCATCGTTCATCTTTTTTGTGTTAAAAATGGACGATAAAGTGGACGACTGAACGATAACGATATCGTTATCGTTCAGTCGTCCACTTTAATCGCCCACTGTGTACGCACCATAAGCATATGTTTGCTCCAGAGCCCATCAGTCGCTTGTTCCGACTCATTGTATAGTATGAGTGAAATGGCTGAGGGGGAGCTGCTGCGCATGCCTAGCAGCAGCAATTCCTCCCATGAGCCTTTGCTCAGCTCCACGAGTCACTTCTCATGGCTCCAGCAGCAACACTGAAGGTGCCTACACACATAGCGATCTGCACACGATCCCACGATGTGTGCAATATCCCCTGAACTCTCCCCCGGCAGCTCCCCGGCTGTCCTATACATGATTTGGAGTAAAAAATGTCCAAACTGACTTAAGATCTATCGTGCATCCAGGGCATTGTGTCCCAGATTGGCAAATCTGCCCTACAGCACGGCAGATCTAAAGATGCGATATACGACAAGCAGGGACGCGCATTGGCATCGTGATCGTGAGTGGACACTCACGATTTGGGCATATTTTACACAATTTGTCGTCACGATTCGTCAAAATCGGGCAAATCGAGTAAAATATCGCTGTGTGTGTAGGCACCTTTAAGGTAAGGTGCAGCTGGCCCTGCTGTTCTGACTGCATCATACAGAAGTGACACAGGGCATACATCACAGTCATACTGCACATGGGCAGTGATTAGTTAGCGACAACAGTTGTAGTGAGGACTTAATCGTGAAGTGATTGACATGCGTGTCATAGCTGTATTTGGGGCATGTTTTACCCTGCAATTCCATACACAATGTACTTGGCATCTGCATCTCAGATACAGTGGCCAAGCTGAGCAACTATAGAGCTATATAGAACTTTGATCATTGACTAATCTGCGACAGATGCTGCATCTTCGTACATCCCCCTCGGTCATTTAGCTCCTGGGATTAGCAAAGCCTCCGATGGACATCTCAATACAAATCCAGGCGGCAGCACCATTTGCACTTTTTTCACAGCTGTGTACAAATTTGCAGCTGCGAATGCATTAGTATACATCTCTGAAGCAAGCCCAAAGGCAGTAAAAATGACTATCTTGTAGATTGTAATAATATTTAACATATACCAATATATCTATATATCTCAAATACAAAAGTAAACTAGGCACAGATAGCGTAGAATGTTAAAAACACAATGGTTTGTTTAGGAATCATCAAACGTACAGCAGAAAAGTTAAAAACTGGCAAATCAGGGCTTACAAGCCAGTCAGTAGAAATGACCGTGGTTCTGTTTTCAAACCAGCAACCAGCTTCCGATATCGTCTGGACTCGTTTGCCCCAGATATGTATGGCAGTTTTTAACTTTTCTAGCAGTGGGCTTGTGCAAGATTCGCTGACCGATGATGGAGTATAAAGATACACAAAGCATGATTGCAACATCTGTAGACATTGAAAGTGGGCCTCAGTCCTCACACCTTCAGGTGCATGGCTGTGCACCAGGGAAGTGCTTTGTAGCGGCATTAGCTTAAAGTCCCAAACTCAACTGCAGCAATAGGCGCAAGGAAAGCCGTGACTGCCTTGACTCACTGGCCTGATGAGGAGTGTCCCGCCTCCTCCACAGACCCCACCTCCTCTACAGACCCCACCTCCTCTACAGACCCCACCTTCTCTACAGACCCCACCTCCTCTACAGACCCACCCCCATTAGGGCTGCTTTCAGAAATTTCCCGGGCTGGTTTTCCATCCCAATCCGCCCCTGGTATCACCCCATCATCTGCAAACTCAAAACAATTCTCACAAAGGAGACCTGTTTCTCCTAGTGCGTGAAAACATTTGCCAGTGTACAGATGTCTCCTCATAAATCTAGCTTCCTTGCGCGTTAAACAGCCCTTCTAATCGTGCCATGCTGTGGTGTGCCTCGGTAACGCTGAGCGTCTTTCGTGCAACTTTTTACCGTCAAATGCGTATTGTTCACACAGTGAAGCGAGTAACTAGCACAAGCAGCTTATGCTGATTAAAATGATATGCAGCATGCCCAGCGTTGCCTACCTTCAGCTCTCTCCTTCCGGGAGGAAGCTGTCAACCATGCTTGCACCCATTTTTATGTACCCCAAATTTGCTGGGACTACTTATTTTAGCCAAAAAACACTGCTAAATGCTATTCTTCACCATTTGTGCAAATACTCTAATTAGCAGCAATTGAGAGCATTTAAGTACCCCAAATACCTTCAGCAGGGCTATTCGGGGCTATCCATAGTGATCCCCCATGTCAGTGTATCTTATGGGGGGTGTCAGGCTGATTTCCCCAAATCTGACAAGACTTTTCACCGATTTTGAGTTTCGCCAGGACGCGTTATCGTGTCCTTTGCAATTGAATAGGACGAATAGCGGGAACGAGATACTTTTCCGGAGGCAAAACTAGTGATGACGGCGGACAGTCCGGCAGGCAAAAAATCAAGGACTTTTAGCCAGCAATTGAATACAGGCCGATGACACGATTCAGCGTGAATCACGTCACACCCCCCCTCCCCCGCTGCGGGGTTTTCTATTGTGATCGCAGGAGGGGGTGGGTGGGTCGTGAGACTTGTCTGCCTTTCCGGGGGGCCGGGAGCGGCACCCGATATTTGGGTGGCTCCCAGCCGAATCGGGAGGGTAGGCAAGTATGAGCATGCCTATGTTCTCTGTGCATCTGTGTGCATCTGCATGCGAAATGCTACGTTACAGTGTTACAGCATAGCATAACATAGCATTACACATGTAGATACACCCGCAGATGCACACAGAGAACATAGACATGCTGCATATCATTTCAATCAGCAGAAGCTGCTTGTGCTATCTGTTGACATCACTGTGTGAATAAGAAAAATTTGAAGGTAAAAAGTCGCACGAAAGAAGCTCGGGACTACCGAGGCATGCGGAGCTCCCGCCTTTTGTATGGCGCGACTTGTAGCGCATGGAATATAGATGTATGTGTACACATCTGTATGTGTAAAAAAAATAAATTATTTACTAAAAAATTGCATAGTGTGTATTCCTTCCAGTGTAAGCATAGCTGTGTGCATTGGTATCCCCCCCATCATCTGCACCCCAAAACAATTCTACCAAAGGAGAACTGTTCCTCAAAGTGCGTGAAAATTGTTGCCAGTGGTTGTTTAAAACAAAAAAAGTATTTAAAAGACATTGCATAGTGTGTTTTCTTTCCTTCCAGTATATGTGACAGTGTGTGCGGTGGTATCCCCCAACCCACCCCATCATCTGCACCTCAAAACAGTTCTCAAGTGTAAAAAATTATTTCTTGACTGGTGTAAAAAAATCTCCATTCTTTTAATAAAACTGCATGGTAAAGGTAACAGTTCCTCCTTTCCCTATCTCATTGTTGTAGGGTCACTTGGTGTTGTATCAGTTAAGTTTAACAACAGAAGCTTTACTCCTGTCCTGGTGTCAAAAATAAAACCATTCATGGATCAGTCAATAGAAATGCAGGAGCAGCAAGTACTAGTGCTTCCAGTCATAGTACTTCAACATCTACTAAAGGTGATCAAGAGGAAAGAAGGATTAGGAAAGAGCACCTGAAATCTAAACAATATTTCACAATGTTAAAAGAAAAAATCTTTACCTCTAACAATAAATTTACTGCTGAAAAACGTAAAATTGCAAACACGTTTCATTCCCTAGAATGCCTATTATGAAAGCTAGGGACAAACATAGTCAGACACCTTCTGTAACCTCACATGCAACACCTTGCTCTGAGGGCCTGATTCAGCAAGGATTACAATTGCAAAGCTGCACGCAGTTTTAGATCTGTGGGCTTAATTCAGAGCCGCTCGCTCTGACAGATCGCTCGCTCTGAATCAGGGCCAGGCTTTTTTTTCTTTGGAGCGGCCTCTTGGCCGCTTGCATAGCTGTGGGTGACCACCCACAGCTATAGCGAGTGGCCATGATGATGGTCGCAATGGTCAAGACCATCGCGACCATCGGGCTTGCAACGAGACCCTTGTGGTAAGGTCTCATTCATCGCAAGCCCCAGAGAGCTTTCGGCTCTAACAGAGCCGAAAGCTCTCCACTGACATCACTTGTGATGTCAGTGGGGCCACCCCCAAATGGCAGACGTTCTCATGGGAACACCTCCATTTGGGCAGCCACCCCCCCGGCCAGCCCACCAAAGGGGCGAGCTGTCACTCAACATCGACAGCTCGCTCCCTTTGGTGCGAGACCCAGAGCGACAGATTGCCCGTCGCTAGCCGGGTCTCGCGCATGCGCACGACGGAGCCGGCTCCGTCGTGTGCATGCGCTGTGGGCCACCATCGACCCGATTGCGAGCACTCAGCGCTTGCGACCGGCTCTGAATCAGGCCCTGTGTGCAATATATGCCATTAATGCATCTGGTTTAAGACAGTTTAGTTGAGGTCCTGTGATACAGTATATCACAAGATAGAAATACCACACAGTGCGCACAGCAGCTAGTAGTGCAGACAATTCTTATAAAGGCTCTTCCCACCTCCACCACAAATTATGCACATACAATATATAGAATACCACTCCACCAGCGCTTGATGGGATAGAATATAGATTTAGCTTTAAATGGTGTGGTATTAGTACATTCCACTTCAAATATATTTTTGTAAATCCACAAAGGTGGAAAATGTGGACGTTGATTGATGTTGACAAATCCGGGACTTGTGGAGAAGATTTGAGGCCAAGAATCCATTGCTGCAGCCGGGGATATGCTCTTGCGTATAGTATACACACTTATAAGAACTGACCGTTGCCAGTTCTCTCCTATAGCCAGAAATTGCCCAATATCTTAGAACATTCAGGGATATAGACTAAGATGTGGATGTCTGCTATTTTATTGTAACAGTTTTTAGTTTTTATATTGTAATAAAAGTGTATTGTATCATACAGATTTACACTAAGTATCGAATTTCTTTTCTTTTATTATGGTTGTACCTAATATCATTGAACATTACACACCCCACCTGTGAGGTGGAGAATACTATATAAAGAACCAAAGGAATTACAGAATCTACTGTGATTTAACAAGCAGTGGTGGAGTGGTATTTTATATATTGTATGTACATAAGTTGAGGCCCTGTGTCCTCTTTACCAAATTTCATCTCAATTCCAATTTACCAGGACAGCAATTCCTCGTCTGTACCAGGAAGTAAAAAATAAAAACTTATTCTTGTCCAAGAAAATGCCATCATACCAAGTATACATTTTATTACATACTGTATATGTGGACAAGCGGTATTGGCCAAACTAAAAATTACATGACTGTGACTGCACACTGGGTGGGTTCAGCAGCAGCGGTATCTAACACACAACACCAGCTCATTCACAGGCAAGCTGTATCACTGGCTGCACTGAGAGACATACCAATGCCAACCTGTTGGCAAAACTCAGGGATCTCCAGTAATAGCAAAATGGCTTACCCCACTAAGACTCTCCTCACGATTTGTCATTTGCGATAATGCAAGTAATATTGTACGGGCATCAACTGGGTGAATTTCATCATGTACCACACAATAAACTTGAAAAAATGATAAGTGGGTGGCGTGACTTGGCTGGCATAGGGTGCAGATGTGCTTAAATTCAGTTCCTGCGGCTTAGCCACTTTACAGCACTATTAAGGGGCTTCCCTGCTGTGTCCAGGAAAGTCCTAACCCATAGCTGGACACTTCTTAGCTGGATTCTCTGGCTGAGGCCTACAGTACCATAAGAAATGAAAAAAAATGGTGTGCCAGCGCTCTAAGGTCCTGGTTGTTCTTAATAATGAGATGTGTATATAGTGGGGTATTGTGGTTGTCAACCGGCCCAGATAATGTCCTGGTATAATCCACCAATTAATTATTTTAAATAATCCATCAATGCTGTAGGATGCATATTCGGATATGGTGTAATCCAGTCAAGTAATCAGTGTGCAAGAACTTTGGGCTGGGCATTCTTCAGTATGTTAGCTGTGTGTCAGCTTTTATTAATGATAGTCTCTATCTCCGATGCGAATGGCAGCATGGCATAATGTATGGAATATCCTGAAAGCATCCAATTTTAGTTTCTGGTCACAGGTCGGCCTTCTCTCACCACCTCAAAATTACAGAGACCACAACATCTGGAACTAAGTGGACACTAAGCCATGGCCTCTTGTAGTTAGTGCATGCCGCAGTGGTTTGCAATGTCTAGAACTAGTCCATTCTGTGATTCCTTTAGCTGCCCCTCCTTCGGGACTGCCACTGACCTTGTCTGGTGATAGAAGCCAGACAAGGTCAGCAGCAGCCGGAGGCTCTAGCCTGCCACTGTAATCCCATTGCAGCCCCAGTTCTACTTTCATCCCTGCTGAGCTGCCCAGTGTGATCCTGCTCCTGCTGTGGCCGGGTTATTCCATTCTGGTTTCTTTCACTTCATCCCCGACCTAATCTGCTATTAAGGGGGCTTACTTCTGGAAGATCTAGCAGGCTGGTTGCCACACAATAACCTCACCTCCATACCTATACAGCTCTGCTGCTTACCTGCCTCATGCAAACCCCATCATTTCAACTGGGACCAATGGCTGGCTCAGTGGACTCTACAATTAAGTGACACACCTGTGTAGCTCACTTTGCTGAGGCTGCAGGTTTCATCTCACCTTCCAGCCTTGCCTGACTGCACTACTCTGTTGTACACTGCACTGCTACCGTTACACATTACCTTGGTCATCTGGTACAAACACCAATCCCATGAGGAGGTCCTGGCCAACTTAGAGCTTCCTCTTCAGGCTTCTGTGCTCTTCAGAAAATGCCTCAGTGACTCTGTAATGCAAGGTTTTATCTCATAATGCCGGCCTACCCACTATACATGGGGTATGGAATAGCGACAGCCTTGACCTTGGTACACTGTGTCCCTGTTTTATCATATTGGTGTCTATCTTATTGTCTTATCGACTGCTTCACCTGCTTACTTTATGGGGAAAGACAAGAGGAATTCCCAGCGGAGAGACTCTGCCAATACTAATAATACTCCATCCTGCTCTCATATGTGACAGTTTTTACAACACTCAGGCTCCACACCAGCAGGTGGACCCCACTTGCCTTCCTCTCCTTAGATTTCTACTGATCTGTATCACCCTCCCAGACAAGTGATAATCACCTGAGGTGTATCGGACTATATCCAAGCCCCAGGGCCTCAATGATTTTCTTACCAGGGTCTTCAATGAAATCTTGGGCCAGGAACTCAGTTCATCCATAATGGGCCGTATTCAATTAGCGGCGAAAAGCCATTATCGGCGATACTTTTTCACCGATTACTTCATTTTTGCCGGTTTCAACTTATCCCCGTATTCAATTGCGGAGACTTTTCGTAGGTGCGAAAAGTAAATGCAAAAGAACCAGTGATAACTTTTCACGTATGAATAGGTGTCGAAAAAAAGTGCAGAATTGGGGTTTTGGGGTACAAACTTCCAAAAACCACCCTGCACCCCTTGGACAGTCCCCCAAAGGTATTCTGTGTCAAAAAAATTTGAAAAAGTACCAGAGGACACCCCCAAAAAACTACTTTCATTTTGGGACAAAAAAAAACAAAGTGGGGGACAAACTTCTAAACTAGCGAAATAGACTCAGGGGGGGTCCCCAAGTATGCGCCAGGTGTTTTTTTAGTTTGCAGGTGGTTGCAGCAGGATTTTTCAAATTTTTTAAAAGTTCACATTACCCACTTTAAAATATGCTTGCACCCATTTTCAGGTACCATAAATTTGATGGGACTACTTATTTTTCAAAAAAAAAACTTGCTAAATCCTATTCTTCACCACTTTTTCAAAGATGCAAAAATACAGCTATTGAGATCATATAAACACCGAAAATACCTGCAGCAGGGCTATTTGGGGGTACCCATAGTGAACCCCCATGTCAGAGCATCTTTTGGGGGGTGTCAGGCTGATTTCCCCAAAAATGACAGCACTTTTCGCTCATTTCGTTTTCGCCGGGTCCCTTTTTTCGACGATTTGGAATTGAATACTGGGATACCCGGGGACGAGCGTGATACTTTTCCACTCAGAAAACTAGCGATGACGGCGAAAAGTCCGGCAACGGACTTTTCACTCCTTACTGAATATGCCCCTATATATGACAGGACTCATTGTGTCCTCTTGCCTAGAGGTGCTCGAACAGACCCTCCAAGGGGTATCATATGCAACCTGCACTATTATGCCCAAAAAGAGGATATTCTGCATAGGATCTGCCACCGGGACTAAATTATTTCTATTATTTGATGCTATGTCAATGCTTCAATAAAAAATGTGTTTTAAAATAAAAACACTAAAACATTAGGGATTGTCATTTTGTTTTCTGGACGCTGTACCACTAGTCGCCAGTCATCCCAGAGAGTTCAGGTGGGAGAGAACTTTATGTTCCCAACCAGAATCAACCAGCTTTTCTTGCTAGAGTCTTAGGCTTAGAGCCTCTGGTAGAAGGTATTCCTGTCATTGGAGGTGATTTGAATTGGACCATTCAACCAGATATAGATACCTGGGGTACCTTTGCTAAGCCCTCTTAGAAGACACATATTACAAGAACACCTGCTGGTCAATACATGGAAACTGCAACAACCAGATAACAGGGACTATACACTTTATTCTTGCCCCCATGGAGTTTATTCATAGCATAGACTACTGTGCCGCACAGATTTATCCATTTGACGCACCATATCACCATAGGTCTCACCACTTAGTCTGATCATTTATTTTATTGTTTATTATTACCAGTTATTTATATAGTGCACACATATTCCACAGCACTTTACAGAGGATATTTGGCCATTCACATCAGTCCCTGCCCCAGTGGAGCTTACAATCTATATTCCCTATCACATGCGCACACACATACACACTAGGGTTAACTTGTGTTGGGAGCCAATTAACCTACCAGTATATTTTTGGATTGTGGGAGGAAACCGGAGTACCCGGAGGAAACCCACGCAAGCACAGGGAGAATATACAAACTCCGCACTGGTAGGGCCGTGGTGGGAATCGAACCCATGACCTCAGTGCTGTGAGGCAGTAATGCTAACCATTACACCGTCTGTGCTTGCCATGATCATGCTCATAACAAAAAGTATGGTGGTCGCTCATATTAGCTTAATGACATAGCACAGGTGCTTGTAAAGGGCGACCACCATACTTTTTGTTTGCAGTCTTGAGAGGCATGAAAGGAGCCAGCATTGGGAGGATGTGCTGGTCCTTATAGTGCCATGTGGAGGTTTCTGGGGTACCTCCAAGGTGAGTCAGCTCTCAGCTTATACATGTGCTGTTATTATGGAGTACACTACTTTGTAATTATATGACCCAGAGTGGGTTCTAATATTATGTAGCAATAATTATTTTGGGGTGAGCGTTTTAGAGTGGGGCCCCCGGATTTGTTCTGGCTGGGCCTTTTTCAGGGCATCACCACTTAATTCACATACATATTTTTTTATCACTTTTCTAATTGTTTGTTTATTATTTATGTCATTTTAATTCTTTCATATTTCATTAACACTTATTGATTTATCTTTACACATCTATCCTTTACACTGCACTATCACCTTTTTTCCCCTTTTCATGTGATGCCCTGGGGATGGTCCTTGGCTGGAATTTTTTGGGGTACCTTGCTACTCGGGCGTAAACCCCTTAATGTTAGGGACGCCAGTATAGAGGAGCCTTGACGATGGCCTGGCGCTTATTCATATATTTGCAAATGCATGTAACTAATACCTCTGAATCTCTATTATTTTAGGATATAAGTATTTTTTGTTGGCATTGCTGCAGTGAGCTGGAGGGAATCTTTTTTTCTGTGTTCATGCTCATATCACCCTGACTTGTTGACCTCTTACCCTCACACTAAACAATGTGTGTGGCACCTCAATGAATAAATTCTTGATGATCCTCATTGCAAATCTCAGTTGGATGCAGTAATTACTGACTATTTTGCTGTTAAAGAAACGACTGAAAAGGTCTGAAAAGTTCACATTGTGGGAATCTAATATTTGTGTATTTCAGTGGTAATTTATCCAACTAGGCTAGAGCTACCTCATACATTCAGAGGGTAAAAGACAGCACACTTACTAATGACATAGCATCTCCCTTTCATACCTTTTACACTAAACTGTAGCAGGCACCTTCCTTCCAAAAATTGGTTGCCCAATACCTACATGATATGGGCTTTCTCATGCTTTCTGTAAAGGAACAGTCTTCGCTACACTTTTTCCCTTAATGTTCTAGCAGCGGCCCCTATAGCTACCCCCTCTAGGAAAAGCCTGAGCCCTTACCCATTACCTACCACAAGACTGTCACGTCTTGGTATTCTGTAGATCTGGCTCTGGACCTTACTTAGGCTCAAGGGCATAGTCAGGAGTGTAGGTACACTATTGATTGTGTAGGAACCACAGACTTGTGATATGCATGGATACTGAACTGGAACCAAAGCAAATAGACCAGATCCACCCGACGACCCAGTGACCTGTGAATGCCAGCAAGACCAGGGATACACTCCAGAGACAAGGTGACCTCCGGAACTCAGGACAATATACTACTGGTAGATTGGAACTCAGAACTCAGACCAGGAATCAAAGTCTTATGTAGTCAGCCATATCATCTAAAATACCATACTTGAGGAAGCTGCAACTCTGGTATTTCTCTGATGTAAGACCTGGAACTGGAACCCAGTGAGGAACTCAGAAACTGAGAGTCAGGCTAAGTAATACAGCTTACTGGACACCTTGGTGTACAGACCGTACACTGCACACTGAACTCTAGCCCTGGAAACAGCAGCCTACTCTAAACCAGCCCAAGACAATAGCACACAGCACAGGGAAAAAAATACAACATCAGCACAATAGTATAACCCAATAACATGAATAACCACCAAGCACAGAGTAATACAGTAAAGGTAACTTGCATGCACTTCCCCAGCGGTATGATGTACAAGCGGTAGATATTATTAAGACCGTGGCTGCACTCGCTGGCTCTGCACTGAGGATTAGCAAATTGGTATGCAGCATGGAAGCAGCCGTGCTGACAGGTGATGATACACAGCGGCAGATGGAAAGCATGTAATGGCTTCAAAGAATGACACTGGAGGCTGAGATGGTAAATAGCGAGGAAATCCACAAAGTAGCAATGAGTGTCACAGAGGACACGATCAGGATACAAAGACTAATCCTGGAGCCTAGAACCATCCTGGGAAAGAAACACGTTGTTCAGGCAATGGGTTACGCCCAGGAACTGGTTTAATTAGGAAGTGGTGAATAGCCACTCGTCTGGCTGACCAGGTGAGCACACAGGTGCATTAGTTAATCACAGGGAGGTGTCCCTGAGATGTCATCGAAACAGAAATAAATTAATGTCTGAGTTTGTAAAGGATGCTAGATCCCGATTTGTGACAAAGACTTCCAGACCTCCGTACTCCCTAAATTGCTCTCGGCCTTTAATGCTTTCACCAGTGAGCGCTGTTTCTTGCTACAATCTTTAGAGGCTCAGATGACAGCATACATAAGGCATATAAGGACCCAGCTTAGTGTTCCAGCTACTGTCCGATTTTGTTACTTAATACCGATATTAAGCTGTTTGCAAAACTTATAGCAAACAGGCTTAAGACTTTACTCTCTGATATTATACTTCAGACCAGATGGGAGGCACAGAACTACACCTCCAAAGTTATTGACCTTACAGTATATATTTGGCCTGTTAGATCCGTTGCAGTGACTCTGCTTTCCACCAATGCTGAGAAGCATAGAAGCCTTTTGACAGGATTGATTGTCCCTTTATGCAGGGAGTTCTGGTGATTTTGGGCTTAAGCCCTGTCTGCCTTCATAAGATCTTGGTGCTTTGCCATCTACCCTTAGCACGGATTAAGATTACCTTTTCAGATTTAGTAAAGATTAATAATGGCACCAGACAAGGGCGCCCCCTTCTCACCTCTCATTTTCACTCACTGCATGGAAGCCCTTTCTTGCACTATTCGGTCTCATTCTGATATGTCGGGCTTCAAAGTTGGTGGGGTAGAATTATAAATTATCACTATTTACGGATGTCCTTTTGACGATTCTGTCCAACTCAGTCACCTCATTCCCTAATCTGTTAAATAAATTCTGTAGTATCTTGGGGGTCATTCTAAATAGAGACTCTTCACAACTATTTGGGATAGTTTGAGATCTCTACTTCAAACGACTGAGCTCCATGGTTGGTGTGTCAACAATTTCTCTTGGCTGGGCAGAGTTAGTAATGTAAAAATGAACATTCTCCCTTGAGAATATCTGCTGCAGACAATTCCCATTCACCTCCCTAAACAGTGGTTTTGGGAATTACATAAACTGGTGAGGGACTTTGTGCCTGATTCAGACCCGCCGCAAGCGCATAGCGCTCGCAAGCTGGTCGATGGTGGCCCAGTGCGCACTGCGCGTGCGCGAGCCCCAGAGCGAGCGCAAAAAGGACTCGCTCCGTGGCTCACTACAAAAGAGGCGGCTGTCGATGTTGATCGACAGCTCGCCCTGTTTTGTAGGCGTGGCCGGGGGGTGGCTTCACAAACAGAGGCATTCCCAAGCGAACGCCTGCCGTTTGTGGGCGGCCCCACTGACATCACCAGTGATGTCAGTGAGAGAGCTTCCGGCTCTATTAAAGCAAGAAGCTCTCTGGGGCTTGCGGCCACGAGTACCTACCACAAGGGTCTCGTCGCAAGCCTGATGGACTGGAAGAGGTCCGGGGTGTCACAATCTGCGCTACTGAAGTGTCCTTCTTACCTCTCTGGTGCTTATCCACTCTGCTGATCCACTCTGTCAGTCCCTCCATTGGCTACCATATTAATATAAAATACTTTTTACTCACACATAAAGCTATTAAACAAACCACACCAATATACAACTCTTCATTTATCTCAAAATATCTTCCAAACCGATATCTCCGCTCTGCACAAGATCTGCGTCTCTCCTCCTTACGCATTACTTGTTCCCATGAAAGGTTACAGGACTTTTTTCGGGCCGCACCCATCCTGTGGAATGCCCTCCCACACACAATAAGACTTTCCGCTAGTCTCCAAACATTGAAGCGTTCCGTGAAAACTCACCTCTTCAGACAAGCTTTTCGGATTCCAGAACCGCCCCCATAACCTTTATAGCTTCCGTATTTAAATGCCTTCTTATAGTTTACACATATCATATTTTCTCTCTCTTCAATTTCACATCCTTCTGACCCTAGGCCAAATATCCAGTGTGACTGGATCATACAGCTCACCAAAAACCTCTGCAATCAGGCTGGACCAATTTGCAATATGTAGCACCTATCCTTGTGTATCAACACCTAATTCCCTATAGATTGTAAGCTTGCAAGCAGGACCCTCTTACCTCTGTGTCTATCTTTTACAACCCAGTCTTGTTCTATTATTGTTGATTCAAATTATAAAGCGTAACGGAATATGCTGCGCTATATAAGAAACTGTTAATAAATATCCAGGTTGGCACAGAGAGCGCTCCGGGTCACGCGCCATGCCCGGACAGTGTCAGGAAATATATTTGGAGCTCCGCGGCCTTCTACTACAGACAGGCTTCTCCATGTTGTTTACATACAGGCCGTACGCCGGCTCTCCCACCAGAACGGAGACATGGGCGCGGCCATATTGGACTCACATTATGCTAAGCTTCCACTTAGTGCACAGCCTGTTGAACTGCTGACTGCACTGACCAATCATCCAGAATCCAGTCCTATAAATTACTTTCACTGACTGGCCTCTGTTGCCAGTACAACGTCGCTTCTTACTGAAGTAACAGCTCTAGTGCTGAGCTCCCTCAATTGCTGTTTCTGTATGGTGCAGTCTGTCCTATGTAATTGTCTTCATCTTCTATCGAGACTCCTTCATCATTTGCTGCAGTCCGGACTTGGTATTGGGGATTCCTGTCATATCACATGCCACAGTCTGGATTGGCTATTGGAAATTATCTCTCAGTTATCATCTGCTGGAGTCTGGAAATTATCATTGTGAATTATCTCTCAAATCATCATCGGTTCCTACCGACCATCTTTAATAAAGTTTCATCATCTGTTCCTACCGATCATCTCTATAAAGTATCACCATTGGTTCCTGCCGATCATCACTGATAAACTCACCATCAGTTCCTACCGATCATCAAACATCCTCATCAAATCCTCTGAATCATCATCAAATCAATTATAATTCTTCAAACATCGGATTTTCATCAAAACAATTATAATTCTTCAAACATCGAATCCTCATCAAATCAATCATTCTTCAAACATCGGATCCTCATTAATTCATTATCATTATTCAAACATTGCATCCTCATCAAATCAATTATCATTCTTCAAACAATGGATCAACATTGAATCAAATATAATTCGGCATTTATGGACATTCATCAACTCTTATCAAGTTGTTCTATTACATTGGACTTTTATTTCAACCACCATTTATCTTCTGCTTATGCAAATACCAAATCCTCATATAAAGTAATACACTTTGAGCCTGATTTAGACCCGGTCGCAAGCGCTGAGCCCAGCCGGCTCCGTCGTGACGGGTCTCGCACCAAAGGGGGCGAGCTGTCGATGGTGATTGACAGCTCACCCCGTTTGGTAGGCGTGGTCGGGAGGCGGCTTCACAAACGGAGGCGTTCCCAAGCGATGTCAGTGTGAGAGCTTCCGGCTCTATTAGAGCCAGAAGCTCTCTGGGGCTTGCGGCCACGAGACCCTACCACAAGGGTCTCATCGCAAGCCCGATGGTCACGATGGTCTGGACCATCGCGACCATCAACCTGGCCGCTCGCTATAGCTGTGGGTGGTCACCCACAGCTATGCGAGCGGCCAGGAGTCCGCTCCAAAAATAAAAAAAAACGCCCTGATTCAGAGCAAGCGCTCTTTCAGAGCGTCCGTCTCTGAATCAGACCCTTTATCCTTCCAGTCATCGCCTTTGTGCTTCTCAGTCATCACAGCATCCTCATATTATTGTACAGGGAAGTCCTGGATAAAACCATCCACATTTGTGCACACCTCTTCAGTGTCCCACGCCTACACACTAGACGATATGCTCCCTGAGCGATATCGTCTAGTGTGTCCCTGGCATGGTGTGCTCAATGTCGTTCAGCGACGGTCTCTCTCCCCCATTCCTCAACATGCAATATCGTCAGGTTTGCCTGCATGTTTGGCAGATAAACAATAAAAATGAACGACCTGCGGGAACGCGCATCGTTGGTCATTCGTCGTTATCGTTCATCATTTAGTTGAAAAAATGTACAATAAAGTAAACGACTGAACGATAATGATATCGTTATTGGTCAGTCATCCACTATAATTGCCCAGTGAGTCATCTGTGACTTTATTGAAGCTAATGTTTGAGTCTCTCGCACACTAGGCATTGTACTCTCTCCCTTTCCTTCCCCCCTCTTTCCTCTCCTTCCTTTTGTTTTGTCTTTGTTTATGGTCATGATTCCTTCTTTATGCATTTTTTATAGTCCATGCTATGAGAAAAATATTTCTACACATTGTACTTGTTTCATGTGGATGTGTACATGCTTTCTCTTGTACTGTTATTCAATTGTCATTGGACATTTCTTTCTTTCACTATTTTATGTTTGTATGTTAAGTAAACATATATTGCAAAATAAAATAAAAAATTACAGGTGCATGTAGGAGATGCACCTGGGCATTTTCGGCATTCAGCAACTGCATGTAGAAAATTGCAGCAGCTGCATCAACAATTTAATTTGCCATGTCAAGAGGTAATAACAAGTTTGAATTCCACCCTTTGTATGCATCAAAGACTGGAGGAACAGCAACAAGCCATCCAAATGTACACAACAAGTCATGACATAGGGACTGGGAGAGGGGTGGCATTGTACTTCTCTCCAGCACAGTGGAGAATACTCTCCATTTATGCAAGCTACTGAAACCATTTGAATTAGTAACCAATTAATTTATTTCAGAGACCGCCAGCCTGAGTCAGGTGATACCCATAATTACCACTCCACCAGGGCATGTTAAATCACAGTAGATGCTGTAATTCCTTCAGTTCTTTATATAGCATTCTTCACCTCACAGGTAGGGTGTGTACTGTAGATAGATCTTTTAGCTGCTGTCACTGTGCAGGCAGGGGATGTAGTTGGATCCCGGCGTACGGGATCCCGACGGTCTGAATACCAGTCCTGAAATCCCGATAGGTCGGCATCCCGGCACCAATATCCTGACCGTCGGCACTCCGTAGGTAAGTATCGGGGTGTTAGGGGGAGGTTAGGGTTAGTTAGTGGGGTTAGGGAGGGAGTGTTAAGATTAGGGTGCGGGGAGGGGGAGGTTAGGTTTAGGCACTAGGGGGGGAGGTTAGGTTTAGGCACGGGGAGGGGGTGTTAAGTTTAGGGTGGTTTAGGGTGTGGGCAGGGGGAAGTTCGGTTTAGGCACTAGGGGGAGGTTAGGGTTAGGCACTGGGGAGGGAGGGTTAGGGTTTGGGTAAGGATTAGGGAAGGGGATTCAAAAATACCTGTCTTCTCTATGGGTGTCAGGATTCTGGCTGTCGGGATGCCGCTATCATTATTATAACCAGTGGCATCCTGACAGCCGGGATTTCATACCCAACCCTGCAGGCAGCAGGGTGCAACAGGCTCCACAGCTGGGAGCACCTGTTGCAACCTGCTGCCTGCACATTGACAGCAACTATACAGATCTATATAAAGAACCAAAGGAATTGCAGCATCTACTGTGATTTAAAAGGGTGCTGGTGGAGTGGTATTCTAGATATTGTATGTGCATAATTTGTGGTAGAGGTCTGAAGAGGCTCTATAAGAATTGTCTGCACTACTAGCTGCTGTGCGCACAGTGTGGTATTTCTCACCTGTGAGATACCCTTAATTAAACTACTGGAAAAGCAGCTAGAAAAACTGAAGGAGTAGATGATTCCACTAAGTACTGTATGTTGGACTTGTAAATGAAGTTCTTTATTCGCTTCACCAAGACCAAAAGGTTTGCAACATCTTACAATTGGATCACTACATTTTGGCAACCATGCTTGACCATAGGTTTAAGTCCTATGTAATGTCTTTTTTTTCCAACTGACATAGATCTTAAGACATGCTTTGGAAATTAGTGATTGGAAATTAATGTTACTGAGGTCAATAATATTGTAGGAATATAAAAACAGACCCAAATGACATAAATGTATCCTTTGTATACATTTTTATAGAAACCCAGATCCGAAACTAAAACACTTAAGGGTGGGTTTGGCAAAACCAAAACCTTTGAGGGTGCTTTTGGCAAAACCAAAACACATGGGTTTCTAAATACTTGCATGGAGAAACCTATTTTACATGTATGTTGTGTGTTGTTAGAAAGCTTAGACACTAAGGAAAGAGGAGTCATTGTTCAAGGAGTGCAAGCCCTCAGGGGGCCCATTTATCAAGGAATATTTCTGGGATAAATGAGTGCTTTCGGGGGGTACCCACAAATATTAAATATTCCCTAGATGCATCGACAATGACCACAGTAGATATCAGAGATATCTGTTGGGACCCCACATTTTCGATCACAAAAGAAGCCCCCATAAGTTTCTGTTGGGGCTACGGAAGTGTGGAATTGATAGCTGGAATACAGATGCAATAATTAGTGAGAGAGAGATCTGTAGGGCTGTGCATGTACAAATCCGTGCTGGGGTCTCAAAGGAGAAGGGAAGTGATTGCATTAGTGACTGCAACACTTTTAACACATCACAGAGAAGGTCTTCTATGGGAGCCCCTGTCCCAGTGTGTGTTTATTGATACATTGATTCATTTATTTTTGGCATGTCAAGCTGCAATAAGAAATTATAATTATTGGATCTAGAACCTGATATTTAATAAACATGCCCCCAAACGGAAATGACACAAGAAAATCATCCTAAAGGTGCATACACACTCAACGATTTAGTAAATGAACGATTTTAGTAAACGATTTTCTTTCATTTCTTCAAGGGAAAAATTTACGAAAATCGTTTACTAAAATCATTCATTTTCTAAATGTAATGAACGATTTTTTTTGAACTACAAACGATTTTTGCATATTCCCTTACTGAAAATCGTTGAGTTGGTCAGTCTGACTGAACTACAAACTACAAACGTGAACACGCATGAGCAATAATCGTTCATTGTTTTAACACAGAAAGTGAACGATTTTTAGAATGATTGAACGATAAACGATATCGTTAACGATAATCGTTCAAAAAATCGTTGTGTGTGTATGCACCTTTAGTAATAATTTTATAAGATTTTGAAAAATATATTTTGTAAGTGAAACATTTTACTTACCAATCGGAAATCTTTGCAGTAAAGTTTTGTAAACCATTGGTTGAATGATAACGATGCCACTGCTAATGCAACATCACTGAAATGAAGAATGTTAATGTGAATAATTGTACATCTGAATCTATTTAGCAATAACAGTCATTATTTCTGCCTTGCTCTTTGGGGTTTTCTCAACAAACATAAAAGCTAATTTCCTTTTGGAACTTTACTCAAAACCTAGAAATTTTTAGCAAGTGGGCAATACATTGTCTAGGCATTTGGAAGCATCCAATACCAACCGTGAAAATAAACATTTTTTTCTATATGTCTAATAAAAAAATTAATAAAAATATTTAGATCACAATATATTGTTCAAATACAATGTATTCTTTTTTTTAAAGACTTTATTTTTGAGGTGGTACAAACATCAATACAGAATGAGAAAAACAATGCAATCGTTAAACAAACGATTAAATGAGAATAACCAGAAACAAGAACTGGCGAAGTTTAAATGGTATATGATAAACAAAGAGTACCACTTGCAAGACAATGATGTACCAAGACAGTAATACGGTTACACAAAAGGGGTGGAGTTGTAAATCACAGTGGAGGGGAGCAAAAAAAGGAGGGGAGTAGGGATATAGATCCAGATGGGAAGAACTGCAGGGGGGAAAAAATAAAAAAATGTTCCCCCAAGCATACTGCAAAAGAGCAGCAATAAGATTTGAATACTACATGATAATAAAAAGCAAGAGATCTTTGTTGCATATGTTTGTAAAGTTATGCAACAAAGATCTCTTGATTTTTATTATCATGTACTATTCAAATCTTATTACAAGTCTTTTGCAGTGTGCTGGGTGGAACATTTTTTTCTTGTCTAGATTTGACCCCTCCCCTTTCAAGCACCTGTGAGCAGACACTATTTTATATATAAGAACTACAGGGGAGCAATTAACTGTGTAGTGACAGGGAGGTAGACATCTAGTACATACAGGTGGGTTGGGTATGATATCACGGCAGCTGAATAGCCGCCAGGGGAAATACCAATGCCGGAAGCCAGTTCATGAGAGATCCCGACAGGGACACGTAAGTATATTAATCCTATTCCTCTCCCCCCAACCGTAACCGTCCCTTGAAGGTGCCTAACCCTAACCTCCCTGGGGGGGTGCCTAACTGTCCCCCTGGTGGTGCCTAACCCTAACCCCCCTACCAGCACCCTAAACCTAACCCTCCCCGGGGGGGTGCCTAACCCTAAGTCCCCCTGGGGGTGCCTAAACCTAACCCTCCGCCCCGCGGCTATTACTTATATTCCTGAAAGAAACACATACAAAAATAGAAGGTTCATTTGAGATTAATAATTGATTATGTTTTCCTGCTCTTGAAGTCTCATGAACTTGAATTGGTACTTTTACTGTTAAAGGGACTGCCTTTTATTGCTGCTAATTTTTGTATGATTTTAATTTTTCATCACACTATTTTGTATTTTTCAATAACATCTTCCCAACAAAACTGTATTATTTTGGTTTGCAACATTTAAAATGGTATTTAACCATATACTACTCTATGGGCCTGATTCAGCAAGCAAAGCAAGTGAGAGAATGCATGCACTCGGCCGATGTTTTCACACTGCGCGTGCGCAAGCTAGCCGGTGCGATCGGGTAAGTATACGCAGACTGCACGCAGCATGTACGCAGACCCCTTCCTATAGTGATTGACAGGAAGTGCCCTTTGTGGGTGGTGACGGGGGGTGGTCGGGCGAACGCAGGTGTGCCTGTGCATTGGGACGCCGTTTTAGGGTAGTCCATTATTAAGCCAATGAGGCGACGGACGCAGTGATGAGACTCCGTACACACAGGAAATTGCCAAGATCCTGCGCGAGGTCTGGTCAACCACTATTATGCAAATGTGGACAATTGTTCTCGATGTCACCGATGTTTACGCTATCTTGCGTACTCATCAGGCTGTGAGTAGAGGGATATGGGCGGATTAATATGGGTCTGGGCATCTGCATCTTGTGCTGCGCATGCCATGATTAGCATATTCTCGCAGCGACTGGGTACATGCGGCTGCTATTGTGCAATCCTTGCTGAATCAGACCCTTTATCCAGAACCTTGAATTGATGGATTGTGCCAAGGATAGCTTCAAAAGGTTGGTAGGAAGAAACCAGTAGTTTCCCATGAGTTTGAGATTAAGCAGGTCTTGGATTCCCGATTCCGTTATGGACATCTTCAGTACCTATTGGACTGGAAGGGCTACGGCCCAGAAGAGAGATGTTGGGTGAAAGAAGGAGATGTCAACGCACCCAGTCTCATTAAAAAATGTCATTCCAAAAACCCAGAGAAACCCAAGAGGTGCCCAGAGATCACTCATAAAGGAGAGGGTACTGTCACAATCAGGGCTGTGTGTGCTCAGGGGTAGTGGACCTTACCTGTCCGGAAGATATGATGGGGTCCCGCTGGTGGAGGTGCGGGCACTTGGAGATCTGCACTGCATGCCAGGGGGTTCTGGAGGCACACTGTCCTGAATGCTTGTGGTGAGTCTGAGTCAGGTCTGGCAGTGCTGCAGCGTGACATGGGGGCTGCCATCTTGGATTTCATCATGTGACACATTCCAGCCAATCCAGGCAGAGCATTTCAGGGGTCCTAGCAACCAATCCTGCACTTCCTCCCAGTATTTAAGGGCTGATCTGCAGTCCTTTCTTTGCCAGAGCAATGTTATTCCCAGCTCTTGCTGGGTGCTAGTTCTCTGTGCTCCTTGCTGTGTTTCCAGTCCAGTTTGCTGTTACAACTCTGCTTGCTTCAGGTACCAGTTATCATCGTTAAACCTCTGTGTGCAGCAGCGCTTCTACTGGCTTACGCTCCTAGTTGGGATCCCTGCTAAGGTCCACAACATCAGCGTCCCCTCCGGCTATTCAGTTACCTATAGTTGGTACCCAAGTGCCTTCATGGGTACACGGCCATCTGAGTCGATCACTGTCTAACAGGCCACTCATGAGCAATACTCCTCTCAAACTAGCGTCCTTCCAAATCCAGAAGTCTATTCATAAATCCGCTCCTGATTCCACTCCGGGTCCAAATCCGCAACCATCCGTGACAAGGGCATTACTGTGTTGTATAATGTGTAAGAGGCATTACTGTGCGGCATAATGTATTAGGGGCACTATTACTGCGTGGCGTAATGTGTATAAGGAGTACTACTGGTGGCATAACCTGAATGTGCTCTATGTGGTGGCAAATGTATGTGTTTTATTACCTCTGGGGGGGCCTTTTAAGATCTTGCTATGTGGCCCCCGAAGTTCTAGTTATGCTCCTGCATGCAAACACAGAGGGCTAACTAATATATATATATATATATATATATATATATATATATATATAGTCACTTTAAAAAGGACTAATTCTGGATTTAATATAAACTTGCATGAGTCATAAAGTTTTCTCAGCCTGTTAGAGTAAAAGGATACATTTGTAGCTTCACACAGGCTTTTGGCAGACAGCCAGTATGCACTGGAGCCAGCTCCGGAACCTGTGTAATTTAAGAGCGTCTCCATTTTTAGGGATTGTGTGGCCCTGACAGAGATCAAACCTAAGCAAGAACCTAATCCTGTTCAAACTACATCACCATGTAAATTTGGTGGAGCTACTGTAGTACCAAAAGTCTGGCCGTGCATAAAGGACAGACAGACATGCTTTGTTGCTTATTATAAAGATTGGAAATTTTATATTCACTTATATTGTGACTACAATAGTGCAAGTGATGTTATCTGCTATGGAACATAAAAATTCTTAATGGGATGGCTTGTGTCCTCCTTTTTACTATATTACATAAATTATAAACTGACTGTAAACTTGAAGGCATGAAGTATGTCATAGTTTAATAAGAACACAACAAAATAGAAAAACATCTGGTGGCAAAGAAAGGGCGGCCTGGATCAAAATAAATTATCAAGCTATGTAACAAACTGGTACCTATATCCACATGGTTTCCTCCCCTCCTTCATTCCATGCGCATGGTGAGCCACCAAGCTTGGTGACATCATTGTGCCCCCATCTCTTAAGGAGGGTACACATTAGACGATTAGCAAATGATCTGAGATCATTAAAGATTTCCTTTGAACCTCCCGGAACTCCTGTATTCACAATATAGTGCATACACACTGTCCAATTTTACCAACAATCAGAACAATATACAGTATCGTTCGCCGTTAACGATTTCCAAATAATCAGATAGCTAACAATATATCATTTGAAGTCCAAAGACCTGACAACCATCTTTAAGATTTCTTAAAAATTTAAATAATGGGCTGTACTAAATACAAGGTATAAAAAGAATGCGCCATATTATCTCTGTGCAGTTCTGCTCCGTGACTAGTGAGGTTTGGTGTATACCTGCTGAACGCTGTATGTTGCTTTAATGCTCTGCTTTGTTTTGCCTGGCTTAACAAAGTGTGTCTATTCTTCATTCTGAAGTGATGGATACTTACCATTATAGAGTGATGATAGCATGTGCTGGGGCTGCGGTGATAGCTGAAGAGAAGAGGACCCAGCAAAGGAGGAGACTGAGATCATGCTGACAAAGGAGTGGCTGCTGCAGAGGGATACTCGCTCTCACAAGCCATTGCTAATGGAGATTTGGGAGAACAATCTGGATGACTACCGCAACTTCCTGCGCATGGATGAATCCCTACATCCAGAGGCAGAATACAAAGTTGCGGAGGGCCATCCCTGTTGAGGAGAGGCTGGTGGCTACCCTGAGGTTCCTTTCTACAGGAAGATCCCTGGCTGATCTAAAGTTTGGCTCCCTCATCTCCCCTCAAGCTTTGGGCCTCATCATACCGGAGACCTGCAAAACAATTGTTACCGTGCTGAAGTACCAGTATTGTAAGAAAAATCCACACAATTTTTATGTCTTGTGCAAAAAAATATTTTTTATTAATAAAGTAAGAACTGCACACCCTGAACATGGCTGCATTTTATTTTTTATGTAACAAAATTGATAAAACTATTTATATTAAATTAAATAGAACTTTAAACTCTTAAATATTAAATGTATAACAGTTTTAAACAACTTTTAACAAGTTTATGAACGAGTTTTATCAGTCCCAATAACTATAATGCTCTATGATAATTAGTTCTTGTCATGCAGATTAAAATAGTTCGTATATTTCGGGCCCACTTCTTGCGGCATGTGTTCATTGACCTAGTTCAATCTACTGGAGAAGCCCCATATATTATACAGTAGCTACTGGGAATGATACAATGTTTTGATAATTAATTGGGTTTCTACAAAAAAATGTTTTGTGGGGCTGTGTTTTTGCAATCCTGCACTGTCTTTTTGGGGGTAGTGGGTGAGGAGGATTGGATGATTCCTCCTCGCTCTCCAAAATGGCACTCAGGTCCCTGGTGGAATCCATTTCCAGGCTTAGGTGGGAGTCTGTTGAAAAACACACAAATATATAACAGAAAGATCATGTTTTAAAAAGGGGTGAGCGGGTACGGATTTCAGAGCCCCCCCGTTCCGAGGCCGATCCGAGTCAGGCTCGACTTTTCCCGCCTGACTCGGATCTGAAATCGAGGCAAAACGTCATCATCCCGCCTTCCGGGTCTCGCGGGTTTTGGATTCTATATAAGGTACCCGCGTCACCATTTTCTCACTTGACTGTGGACAGTGAAGAGGGTGGGTGGGAGTTAGGGCTGGCTGGGCTGTGTAGTGTAGTGTAGTGTTGTGCTGCGCTGTGCTGCTGTTGTCCATAGGGGCTGTGTCCACTCCTCCAAAGTCCATAGGGGCTGGCTGTGTTGTGCTGTGCTGCTGTTGTCCATAGGGGCTGTGTCCACTCCTCCACAGTCCATAGGGGCTGGCTGGACTGTGTTATGCAGTCAGTTGTCCATAGGGGCTGTGTCCACCCCAAAGTCCTGTGCAGTGTCCCAGTCCTAAAGGGGTGCTGTAGTGTTGTCCAGGGGGTGCTCTGTCCATCAGGGGTGCTCCCCCCAAGTACAAAAAAAATAAATATTTTTTTGTGTTTGTGAATTGTGTGCGCAGTAGCCGCACGTGCATCAACAAAGTGCCAAGCTGGCGTCTGTGTCATAAGTAAAGGGCCGGCTGGCTTGACCGTTAAAGGGTGCTGTAACCCCCAAAGTGCACTCCAAACAAAATAAAAAAATATTTTCTGTGTTTGTGAATTGTGTGCACTGTGGCTGCACGTGCATCAACAAAAGAGCAGCGCCAAGCGTGCGCCTGTGTCCCATAAGTAAAGGGCCGGCTGGCTTGTCCGTTAAAGGGTGCTGTAACCCCCAAAGGGCACTCCAAACAAAATAAAAAAATATATTTTTTTGTGTTTGTGAATTGTGTGCGCAGTAGCCGCACGTGCATCAACAAAGTAGCGCCAAGCGTGCGCCTGTGTCATAGGTAAAGGGCCGGCTGGCTTGACCATTAAAGGGTGCTGTAACCCCCAAAGGGCACTCCAAACAAAATAAAAAAATATATTTTTTTGTGTTTGTGAATTGTGTGCGCAGTAGCAGCAGGTGCATCAACAAAGTAGTGCCAAGCGTGCGCCTGTGTCATAAGTAAAGGGCCGGCTGGCTTGACCGTTAAAGTGTGCTGTAACACCCTAAGTGCACTCCAAACAAAATAAAAAAATATTTTCTGTGTTTGTGAATTGTGTGCACTGTGGCTGCACGTGCATCAACAAAGGAGCAGCGCCAAGCGTGCGTCTGTCTGTTAAAGGGTGGTGTAACCCCCAAAGTGCACTCCAACAAAAATAAAACATTTTCTTCTGTGTTTGTGAATTGTCTGCACTGTACGTGCATCCTCAAAGCAGCAGCGCCAAGCGTGCGTCTGTCTGTTAAAAGGTGGTGTAACCCCCAAAGTGCGCTCCACAAAGAATAAAAAATTCTTCTTTTTTTTTCTCTCTTTGTGAATTGTGTGGGCTGTAGCTGCACGTGCATCAACAAAGGAGCAGCGCCAAGCGTGCACCTGTGTCCCATAAGTAAAGATCCGGCTGGCTCATTTCTTAAAGGGTGGTGTAACCCACAAAGTGCACTAGTCTCCAACAAAAATAAAAAATTATTTTCTGTGTTTGTGTGCGCCTTAGTCGCACGTATATATCAATATAACATAAATGGAGGACCAAACTTTCTCCGATAAAAATAAAATAGGGAAAGATCAAAAACCACTTCCTCCTAGTGCTGAAGCTGCTGCCACTAGTCATGACATAGGCCCTGATTCAGAGCCGGACGCTCTGACCAGAGCGCTCGCTCTGAATCAGGGCCCACCTCCATTAATATGGAGCGTCCTCCTGGATGCTCGTATAGCTGTGGGTCACCACCCACAGCATATACGAGCGTGCAAAATGATGAAACTGCGAGCAAAAGCCTGCGGTTGGGTTTTTCAACTGCAAGGCCAGGAGTGATTTTGGCTCTATCAGAGCCAAAATCACTCCCACTGACATCACTAGTGATGTCAGTGGGGCCGGCTTCAGACGGTAGGCATTCTATGCCCCCGGCACGCCCACCAAAGGGGGCGTGCTGTCAGTCACCATCGACAGCATGCCCCCTTTGATGAGACACTCCGAGCGAAGGAAAGTCCTTCGCTCGTCGGGTCTCGCGCATGCGCATGACGGAGTTCCCTCTGTCGTGCGCATGCGCAGTGGGGACCATCGACCCACTTGCGAGCTGACAGCCGCTCGCGAGTGGGTCTGAATGAGGGCCATAGACGATAACATGCCATCAACGTAGTCTGCCAAGGCCGATGCCCAATGTCATAGTAGAGGGCACATACAATCCCAAATGACAAAGTTCAGGAAAATGACCTTGAAAAAAACATTTAAATCATCTGAAGAGAAACGTAAACTTGCCAATATGCCATTTGGCAAGGAACGTCTAAGATCTTTCCCTATGTTCATGACTAGTGGTTCAGCTTCACATGATGATGGAAGCCCTCCTCCCACTAAAAAAATCAAACGAGTTAAGCTGGCAAAAGCACAGCGAAGAACTGTGCATTCTAAGAAGATATCACAAATCCCCAAGGAGAGTCCAAGTGTGGTGGCGGTCGCGATGCCTGACCTTCCCAGCACTGGACGGGAAGAGGTGGCTCTTTCCACCATTTGCACGCCCCCTGCAAGTGCTGAAAGGAGCACCCACAGTCCACTTGCTGATAAGCAAATTGAAGATGTCACTGTTGAAGTACAACAGGATGAGGATACTGGTGTAGCTGGCGCAGAGGAGGAAGTTGGCGAGGAGGATTCTGATGGTGATGTGGTTTGTTTAAATCAGGCTCCGGGGGAGACAGTTGTTGTCCGTGGGATGAAAAAGTCCATCACGGTCATGCCTGGGCAGAAGACCAAACATTCCACCTCTTTGGTCTGGCAATATTTCTATCCAAATCCGGACAACAACTGTCTTGCCATATGTACCATATGTAAAGGTGAAATAAATAGGGGTAGGGACGTTAACCACCTAGGAACATCCTCCCTTATATGGAACCTGCAGCGCGTTCATAAAAAGTTACCGTCAAGTTCAGAAACTTTGGCTAAGACCGTAAGCAGTCCAGGGACACCTAAATTCCTTTGTCCTGTTGTATCCAAGTGCCTGCAAACCACACCATCAACTCCCTCCTCGTCAATTTCCTCCTTAGTCAGGATCGTAAGTAGTCCTGCAGGCCATGTCACTGGCATGACTGACTCTCCTATCCGGGATTCCTCCGGAGGATCCTGCATTGCTATGCCTCCTGCTGCCGCTGATGCTGTTGCTGCTGCTGGGAGTCGTTCATCATCCCAGAGAGGAAGTAGGAACACCACTACTTTTACTAAACAATTGACCCTCCAACAGACCTTAGCAAGGAGGATGACGTACGACAGCAGTCATCCTGAAGCAAAACATATAACTGAGGCCTTGACTGCTATGTTGGTGTTAGACGTGCATCCTGTATCCGCCATTAGTGCAGTGGGATTTAGACAATTGATGGAGGTAGTGTGTCCCATCTAGATTCCACTTCACTAGGCAGGCAATACCGAGACTGTACAGAAACATCAGAAAAAGTGTCCTCAGTGTCCTGAAAAATGCGGTTGCACCCAATGTCCACTTAACCACGGACATGTGGACAAGTGGAACAGGGCAGACTAAGGACTATATGACTGTGACAGCCCACTGGGTAGATGTATCACCTTACGCAGCAACAACACCAGCGTCACCAGTAGCAGCATCTCAGAAACGCCAGTTCGTTCCAAGGCAGGCTACGCTATGTATCACCGGTTTCAGTAAGAGGCATACCACCGACAACCTCTTAGAGAAACTGAGGGAAATAATCACCCAGTGGCTTACCCCACTTAGATTCTCCTGGGGATTTGTGATATCTGACAACGCCACCAATATTGTGCGGGCATTACATCTGGGCAAATTCCAGCACGTCCCATGTTTTGCTCACACAATAAACTTGGTGGTGCAGAATTTTCTGAAAAGTGACAGGGCGTGCAGGAGACGCTTTGGGTGGCCTGAAAAATTTCTGGCCACTTTCGCCATTCAGCGACTGTGTGTCGAAGACTGGAGCGCCAGCAAACACTCTTGAACCTGCCCCGCCATCACCTGAAGCAAGAGGTTGTGACGCGGTTGAACTCAACCCTCTATATGCTTCAGAGGATAGAGGAGCAGCAAAAGGCCATTCAAGCCTATACATCCACCTATGACATAGGCAAAGGAGGGGGTATGCACCTTACTCAAGCGCAGTGGAGAATGATTTCCGTGTTGTGCAAGGTTCTCCAGCCCTTCAAACTTGCCAAACGTGAAGTCAGTTCAGACACTGCCAGCTTGAGTCAGGTCATTCCCCTCATCGGGCTTCTGCAGAAGCAGCTGGAGAAAGTGAAGGAGTAGCTAAGACAGAGCGATTCCGCTTGGCATGTGGGACTTGTGGATGAAGCCCTTCATTCGCTTTGCCAGGATTCCAGGGTGGTCAGTCTGTTGAAATAAGACCACTACATTTTGGCCACTGTGCTCGATCCTAGGTTTAAAGCCTACGTGGTGTCTCTCTTTCCGGCCGACACAAGCCTGCAGAGGTGCAAAGACCTGCTGGTGAAAACACTGTCAGCTGAAGCGGAACGTGATACGTCAACAGCTCCTTCTTCATTTTCTCCCGCAACTGGGGCTGCCAGGAAAAAACTTAGGTATCCTAAGCAACCCGCTGGCGGTGATGCAGGGCAGGCAGGACCAAGTTTGGACATTTGGTCTGGACTGAAGGACCTGGCAACAATTTCTGACATGTCTACTGTCACTGCATATGATACTGTCACCATTGACAGAATGGTGGAGGATTACATCGGTGACAGCATCCAAGTAGGCATGTCAGACAGTCCGTACCTGTACTGGCAGGAAAAATAGGCAATTTGGAGGCCCCTGTACAAACTGGCTCTATTTTACCTGAGTTGCCTCCCCTCCAGTGTGTACTCCGAAAGAGTACGGGAACCTTGTCAGCGAAAGGCGTAGGAAGTTGCTTCCACAAAATGTGGAGAAGATGATGTTCATAAAAATGAATTATCAACTCTTCCAGGGAGACCAGCCTCCAGAACGTACAGAGGGACCTGTGGTGGTGGATTCCAGCAGGGACGAGTTAATAGTCTGTGAGGATGAGGATGTACATAACACTGAAGAGGGTGAGGAATCGGTGGATGAGGAGGATGAGGATGACATCTTGCTTCCGTAGAGCCAGTTTGTGCAGGGACGGATTAATTGCCAGCTTGTTTTGTGGGGGCCCAAACGAACCAATCATTTCAGCCACAGACGTGTGGCAGACCCTGGCGCTGAAATGATTGGTTTGTTAAAGTGTGCATGTCCTGTTTATATAACATAAGGGTGGGTGGGAGGGCCCAAGGACAATTCCATCTTGCACCTCTTTTTTTTCTTTGAATTATGTACTGTTTGGGGCCTAGTTTTTCAAACTGCCATCCTGTCTGCCACTGCAGTGCCACTCCTAGATGGGCCACGTGTTTGTGCCGCCCACTCGTGTCACTTAGCATAGCCTTTTGGACATAAAAACACTATTGTGAGGTGTGAGGTGTTCAGAATAGACTGGAAATGAGTGGAAATTAAGGTTATTGAGGTTAATAATAGCATAGGAGCAGAAAAACCAACACATTCTGTGATTTTAGCTGTTTTTATTCTTTTTTTAAAAAAAATACAGATCCAAAACACAAAACCCAGAACCCAAAACACGGAAGGGTGGTTTTGGCAAAACCAATCCAGATCCAAAACACGAAGAAAGATCCAGATCCAAAACCAAAACACAAAACACGAAAAGTGGCCGGTGCACACCCCTAGTTTTAACCTATTTTTTTTTTAGTTCCCTACAACCGTGGATAAATGGAAAACCATTGCTGATGAATTTGAACGGCAGTGAAACTTCCCTAACTGCGGCAGAGCCATAGATGGGAAACACATGCGCATAACCCCACCTGCCAACACTGGATCCTATTATTATAATTATAAGGGGTTCTTCAGTATAGTTCTCATGGCTGTGGTGAATGCCAATTATGAATTTATTTTTGTGAATGTTGGCAAGAATGGCTCTGCTTCGGATGGAGGGAACTTCAAACAGACGGCTTTCTACGAGAGACTTAACTACAAAACCCTTAACTTGCCATCTGTAGAGGAAACCAAGCACGGCATGCTGAAAATTTTGTGTTTGTGGCAGACGAGGCCTTTGCCATATTCACAAAGGGGACTGACAATAGAAAAGTGAATATACAATTACAGGCTTTCAAGGGCACACAGGATTGTGGAGAACGCCTTTGGCATCCTGATTAATCGATTCCACATCTTCCATGCAGCCATCAATCTGTGAGTGGACAAGATCACCTGGGTTGTCTTGGAATGCTGTGTCCTACATAATTTTCTAAGGTGGAAAACCACCCATCAAAGAACAACAGGCACAGCTACAGGTGGGTCCACATACATCTAGCCTCCTTGCGCGTTAAACAGCCCTTTTAGTCGTGTCATGCCGTGGCGTGACTCGGTAGCACCCAGTGTCTTTTTGTGCATCTTTTTACCTTCAAATGTGTCTTACTTGTACAACTATGTGACTAGATAGCACAAACAGCTTCTGCTGATTAATAATATGCAGCATGCCTATGTTCTGTGAGCGAGTGCGGGTGTATCTGCATGCGAAACACTACGTTACAGTCTCAGTGACTGTAACACTATAACATAGTGTTTAGCATGCAGATACACCCACAGACACACAGAGAACATAGGCATGCTGCATATAATTTTAATCAGCAGATGCTGATGTGCGATCTAGTCACATCTTTGATAAAAAGATGCTCAGTGCTACCGAGTCACACGGAGCGTTATGTGTAGCGCACGGAGGATAGATGAATTTGGGAACATCTGTATGCCAGATGAGCCAGAACAGTCAGAGAACATGCATCGATGGTCGTCTGAGGCAGCATCACAGGTTCCTGAAACCGACAACGCACGCACACAATGGGTCAGGGAACAACACATGGTCTATTTTAATGGAGTGGGGGCAGTGCCATGGCAGGAAGACTATATCAAATAAAGTAGAGTGGACAATTGGGGATTTTGAGGACTTTTAACACATAAAAGTGTGTATGCACTGTGGTGTGTATGCACTGTGTCTCTACTTACCAAATCCACGCTTGACGTTTCCCCCAAATCTTCAGGTTCCCCAATGGGGAACAATTAAGAAAAGAAAAAAAAATGCAGCCCTTCAGGAACTTGTGGACTACAGCAAAAACCACCATAGTGAAGCCTCCATTCCTTGGATCCGCAGAAAGATCCCAAATATTCGGACGGTGTTCATCAAGGAGTACAAGAATAGCCAGGATTCCAAGTCATCTGGAGTGAGGGAAGACGACATATACCACCCGAACCTCTGGTATTATAACCTGCTCCTCTTCATCGTGGACAAGAAACCTCAGCAACCATCCCAGTGTTTGATGGTTGAGTTCGTGCTCAACCATCAAACACTGGGATGGTTGCTGAGGTTTCTTGTCTTCAATGGTGAGAATTGCTCATTGGCGGAGAGGCGGTGGAGAAATGCCGCAGAGAGATGTAATTCGGAGATTACCGTACTTGAGAACAGTACTTATGTCCGTGGGTCGGGACATTGAGAAGAGAACGTGATCAACACAAGGTATAGGTGAGTATGATTTTTTTTTTTTTTACAGGTATCTGTGGATTTCTACATGGACAAGTGGATTGGCTTCAGGGATACTAGGTGAGTATGTGTGATTGTGAATGTGAGTGTGCATGTATGTGTGTAATAAAACTGTACTGTCATGGTGTGTGTGTCTTGTGTGTATTTTAACAATTATTTTGCACTACAAGTACCAGCAGGCTCATAATGCTCCATATGCTGGTACTTGTGATTCTCCAAGTACCAGCATGCGGGGGAGGCTTGCTGGGACCTGTAGTTCTTCTGCAAAAGACAATGTTACTTCATCTATTTTTACACCACACATCACACTATCAACTCGGCACCCACTGCAAAATACAGGGGAAACCTACTTCTTTTGTCCCCCATATTTTCACAACCAGGACTGGCTCAGCTAATCCCAGTGCTGGCTGTGCAAAATACAGGGGACCTCCTACGTCTTTTGCCCCCCGTAATATCACAACCAGCACTGGCTCACTGAAAAGTCTGGTGCTGGTTGAGCTTTGAGGGGGGGGATGAAATCTGCTGCGGGATGCTGCTGAAATGCTGCTCGTATCTTTCACAATGCTGGAATACTAAGGAGGGTAGTGTCCTTGAAATGCCAGTCAAGAGATGCCCTCAGTCACTCATTATTAAAACATATCCCCAGACAATTGACACATCAATATCCATCTCAGCCTCAGGGTTTATTTAACCCACTTCAGAATTAAGTGTAGCCATCTGTTACACTAAGTAATTGATTATTCAGATATTTCATTATGTGCTATATATTACCTTTCGTAATATAAAAATTAGTTATCCAGTATTTTATGTACACATTTTTGAATAATCGTGAATTATTGACCAATCTTTTCTGATATATTTTTAATATGAATTAAATAAAATTGTTACCATTTTAATTACAATAATGTCTGAGTTAATTATTACATATACAGTACGTTCACTTAATTTATTTTTTTTAAATGAATTGATCCATAACAATATATTTTGATGGTTCCACTAGTCATAAAATATTTGATGGTGAATTTACTAAGCGGCGGGTTCTAAATCCACCGATTTACTAAGGTTAGATATAGATAGAATAGTATAGACAGAATAGAACAAAGCACTGTTGATGTTTTAGACCATTGAAAGAAGAAAATATAATAGTACAAGACTTTAATTTGTTTGTCCAGCAATAGGGGTGGTGTTACCAGAAGGTAGCCATGTGGAGACCCATAGGCAAAAAACTCCTTTGCTTTATGATGTGGCTGCTGATTATTTCCTGGGCAGATAATACTGGCTAAAATAGTCCTAAAAGTAGCTGGTGGGCACACAAGTCTCAGTAGTTGTTCTGGAGTATCTGTACACCTACCATGTTTCCCTTTGGTTAATTCATGGCTTCATCAGAGGTATTACATCTGACAAAGCCATGAATTAACCACAGTATTTCAGATTTTATCACATTTTGTTTATGTCTAACTGATAAATGATTAGTAATAAAAGTTACCTTGTATCCAGCTGGGTGAAGTCTAATAATCTGAATTCTCGGCACTCGTGTCTAGCATATATGTTATCAATGTCCTTCAAAATATATAAAATACAAATCTATCATCATTAATAAGACAAACGATAATCTATGGTCTCAAAGAGTGATGAATGTGATGCATTGCGCTCATCAACCTTACAAATGGTTGCCCTGACATTGGTAATTTTAATACACACTTGTATGAGGGTAAGACCTAAAATGGGAAACTTCGGTTTGAAATCAGGCTGATTTCGGTGCAATGATGGGTGCTGTTTACAGCATTCCGACACTGTTATGAGAAGAGATGAGTGGTTCAGTTTTGCTGAAAGCCGAACACACCCAAAGTTTGGGGCTCCGAGTTGAACCGAGTCCCAGCTCAGATCACTTTTGGGGTTGAAAGTACAATCGAGACCTGGCTCAGGTCATATCTAAAAAACTGATCACGGGTTTTGGATTGCATGTAAACAGGTCCAAATTACATGATTTTAGCTGTTTTTATAAATTCTAAAGAAATCCAAAACTGAAAGCGAACCAAAAAACTTTAGTGTGGTTTTGCCAAAACCATAACATTTGAGGGTGGTTTTACCAAAACCCAAAACAAAACACGGGGAACCGCGCACATCTCTAGTTATTAATGTACAGCGCAGGGATCATCTGCTCATGGCACCTAAATAAATAGACACCTAAGGCTGTATAATTAGTCACATACAGGTCAGATTTATACCTCAGAGGCTTTTGTTTAAGCAACTGTTCACCTAAAATATTTGTAATATGGACCTCATTGCTGAATGATCTACAGACTGCAAGTATACAAGGTGGACAGCACTGCTTTAGCCAGCCTTTGCATATCAGATATTGTGATACAATAATAATACTTTTAAATAAAACACAATAAGCCCTAGCAACTAGTATTAGACACAGCATTCTTCGGTGAGCATAATCAATGTGTGTTATATAATTTCTTAGCATGTATGCAAACGGGGATCAAAAACAGCAAAATGCAATAATTTTATACTACTCAATTTCTCTTGCCAATTTTAATCTTCCCATTTATGAATCTAAAGCAATACTTATTTCCTTCGGTCACATGTTTTGTCTTGTTAAATGAAGAATTTACAGTAACATTTTAAAACTGTATAAACTTGTATTGTCCCACATGCGCATCTTTTCACTTTCTGCATCTTTTTCCTACAGTATCTCAAGTCTGACTTACGAGTCTCTGTGACAAAGAGTCCAGGGCTGTAATAAGTATGTACAGTAACTGCGGGCATGACTGCAGCTGCAATGGGTGTGCAATCACAAAGAAAGTAAGGTAAGGGTGTGTACTGTTGTGTAGTCTCAAGTTAAGACAAACAAGACCGCCGAAAAGTGTCAAACGCAGCAACCTCAAGAGATCTGACTCGCATCAGCTCAGACCCTGTTGTAAAGTTAATAGTGATGACTGCAAGACTGCTAAGAATGACTGAGGGGTCTATTTACTAAGCAGTGTTAGGAGACAGAGTGAAAAGTGATAAGATAGTGATAAGGTGCCAGCCAATCAGCTCCCAACTGTCATCTCACAGGCTGCGTTTGAAAAATGACAGTTGGGAGCTGATTATTATTATTATTATTATTATTATTATTATTATTATCCTTTATATGGCTTCACAAGTGTTCCGCAGCGCCTTACATAGTACATAGAACTAATAAGTGAACAAGAAACAAGTAACTTACAGTACATTACAGTGCAGGACAAGGACACGACTTATATACATTACTGAAACGGTGATTAAAGCACTCACAATAAGCAGCAGGGAGTTGGCAGTCCCGTGTTAGGTGCCCTTATGGGGAGTAAGGAGTAGAAGAAAATGTAATGAGAAGCACATGAGGGTAGAGGTCCCTGCTCATGAGAGCTTACATTCTAAAGGGGAGGGACAGACAGACAAGCGTGACACAGAAGGGGAAGATAGGGAGGAAAGAGCATGAAGTGCGTTAGGATGAGAGCTGGAAGGCCTTGATGAAGTAGTGGGCTTTGATTGGCTGGCACCTTATCACTTTCTTATCACTTTGCACTCTGTCTCCTAACACTGCTTAGTAAATAGACCCCTGAGTCCGATTGGTCACAAATTTGAAAAACACACTTATTTACAGATGCGCCCAGTTACATTGTGGCTGACCGCAAACGTGCACGCGCATCACGCCATGCGATTCACCGTGACTGCATACGCTATGGAGTGCACTGCGATCGCACCATGCATTCTGTTACATTGGCCAAGTTGTAAGTTTTCCATGGGAAAACATCTTGATGCGAGATTGGCCATTGCGAGTTGCGGGAATGCGAGAAACATGCGAGTGGGCATGCTCTCGCACCCTATTACAGCCTCAATTTAACTCTCTCCTTATCATTTGTTATGATTGAGGAGGGGGATTATCGACAGAACTACAGAAATATAAACATTCATACTCTAAGAGTACTATTTTGCCTGGAACATTTATACAGCAAACACATACAGTACTTTCATTACGTCTGGGTGCAGCTAGCTCACACTCCCTCTATAGTTAATACTCCTTAGCTTTCTCCATCCTTTATGTTATGTAGTGAAGTATCTCCTCTAAAATACAGGGCCTGATTCAGAGCCGGACGCTCTTTCAGAGCGCTCGCTCTGAATCAGTGCCCTCCCTCTCTTTTTTTAGAGCGGCCTCCTGGCCGCTCGCATAGCTGTGTGTGACCACCAACAGCTATAGCGAGTGGCCAAAAAGATGGTCACGATGGTCAAGACCATCGCGACCATCGGGCTTGCGACGAGACCCTTGTGGTAGGGTCTCGTCTGCCGCAAGCCCTGGAGTGCTTTTGGCTCTATCAGAGCCAAAAGCACTCTCACTGACATCATTTGTGATGTCAGTGAGGCCGGCCCCAGACAGTAGGCGTTCCCATGGGAACACCTCCGTCTGGGCAGCAATGCTTCCGGCAAGCCACCAAAGAGGGCGTTCTGTCACTCAACATCAACAGCATGCCCCCTTTGTAGCGAGACCCATAGCGACGGCTTGCCCATCGCTATGCGGGTCTCGCGCATGCGCATGACGGAGCCGGCTCCCTCGTGCGCATGTGCACTTGGCCAACATCGACCCGCTTGCGAGCGCTCACTGCAAGGATTAAAAGCTGGAGTGGTTTAAGAGAGGAGGTGGAAAAATTGGGGGACAGGTCCCCCCTGAATTTCCACTAACCAGCAGTAGGCTTTATTGCTGGTTAGTGCCAACAGGCCTTTATCAAGCAGTAGATAAAGGCCTGTTGGCCAAAGCGCATTGGGTACCACCACAGCATATCAACCGCCGGCACCCAAGCCTCACCAACACACAGCGAGTACTGCAATCGCCCCCAGCAGCAGACGACCTACACCCACCCACTCGGCAGACCCTGCCTGTCCCGCTTGGGACTCCACACTGACCCCACGGGCCCGTGGGGTCGCATCGCGGACATCCGCATCACAGTACTGCCACCCAGTGACTTCTACAGTTGAACACCAATGGGCGCCCGTCCTGCCAGGCATCCCGCGGGAACGCGGTGATAGCATATACCCCCTGGCCAAGCCATTGGGATCTGAGCAGCAACTGCTTCCCACCGAGGACCACACTTCACCTACCGGTAGGTAAGCATATCCCAGCAACAGTGCGGGACGCCGCCAACTGTATGAACTCCTGGACACAACATCCTTGATACATCCCGGTTTCCAAAGTCGGTAGACCAAAGGTCCAGCAGGGGACCGTGCAGTAGTAAGGACCACACGTAAAGGAGCCCCCTGAAAGCTTCTACCCACTTCCCAACCGAGGATTGTACAGAGACAGTATCTCTACCTATACTAACTGAACTTATCCACATCATATGGAATCACTTAGGGAAGCATTGTGTCTTGCCCAATAAATAGTTTTGGATCCCACACGATTTGTCCGTCTCTACATTCACTCATCCACATCCGCTGTTTCGCACCTCTCAAACCACAGCATCTCCACCCCCACAGCATCTCCCCCCCTTCCCCTACCCCACCCCCTCCTATATTATGCAATATACTATATAGTGCTAATTACCAGTATCCACTTCAGTAACTACATGGATAGACCCCTAAATATAATTGTTCTTTTGCATTTCTTTGTACACCTTTGTTCTCATCCAGAGCCGGTCCAAGGCACAGGCAATATAGCCAAATGCCTAGGGCATCTGGAAAGCCCTAGTGTCATCCTGATTCCCAAGGCTACGGGCCAGCGGCATAGCGACGACGGCGGCTACCAGCTACTGCGATCGGAGCTCAACTCCAATTGGACAGCGGTCACAATGAGCATGCGCATAAGTTGATTCTAGCTACAAGTCAAATGACTGCAGAAGAACATGTTGCACAAGCCCAGTCGCAGCGAATCCTCCCATCGGCTTATTTGGAGCTTGTGAGTCACACCTTACGGCTCTGCCTCTATCAGCCGCCCAGCGCCATCCAAGTCATAGGATGATACCAGGAGCGGGAGAAAACAAGCGGGTCGGCTGCGACTGCCTGCCTGGCCCAGACTTAAGAGTAAGCCTATCTAAGTAAGTCAGCTCTCAGCTGGGAGAGGGGTGCTGGGTGCTGACTGTGCTGGGAAAGGGGTGCATAGAGGCCAGCCAGGCCAGGGGTGCTGTGTTTGATGATTGACGGGTGCTGTGCTGGAAAAGGGGTGCATAATTAATGAGGTCAGGGTTGTTGTGCAGGGTAAGGGGTGTTGCCTGACCTGGGAAATGGTGCATAATGAGGCTAGGGGTGCTGTGCTGGATGAGGGTGCTGTGCTGGGAAAGGTGTGCAACATTAATGAGGACAGGGGTGGTGTGCAGGATGAGTGGTGTTGACTTTGCTGGGAAAGGGGTGCAGGGCATAATTAATGAGGCCAGGGGTGCTGTACTGGATAAGGGGTGCTGACTCTGTTGAGGTCAGGGATGCTGTGCTGGATGAAGGGTACTGTTCTGGGAAGGGGTGCAAAGTGATGCATGGAGTGCTGTGCTGGATGAGGGGTGCTGTGCTGGTAAATGGGTGCATAATAAGGCCAGGGTTGTTGTGCTGGATGAGGGGTGATGTGCTGGGATAGGAGAGCATAATCAGGTCTGTGGTGACGTTATGGATGAGGGGTGCTGTGCTGGGAGACGGATGAGGCCATGAGTGCTGTACCGGGAGAGGGTTGCTGGGTTGGGAGAGAGGTGTTGTGCTGTGAGGCGGGCAGTGAAGGTAGCAGTATGTGGTGTTGTGCTGTGAGGCGGGCAGTGAAGGTAGCAGTATGTGGTGTTATGAGGAGAGTCAGTGAGTGCTGTGAGGCGGGCAGTAACTGGATCAGTGTGTGTGTGGTGTGTGTGTGATGTGTGTGTGGTGTGTGATGTGTGTGTGTGTGTTTGTGTATCTATTTATCTATCTAGAGATGCAATAGATTTGTTAAAATGGGGCAAATTAATCAAAATTTTGTGTCTTCTGCCAGACTCCTAAAGGAAGAAAGAAGAGGAAGAAAGACAAGGGAGGAACACCTAAGAGGTAAGTAAAATTTGAGTATCATGTTTGAAGAGGTGGGGGAAAGTGCCTGAAGAGTGTAGTGTGGTGGGATTATCTGCTAGAGAGCACCAGACAAAATCTTGCCTAGGGCACCAATTTGGTTAGGGACAGCTTCATAAACATACCTGAATGTGTGCGTGTTAATCTTATAGGCATTACCAATATTTAACTTGTTTGAAATTGTCCCTGAATTGAGTCATAGTTATGAAAAAGTAGCAAAACTTTGGAATATCCACACAGACAGTGATTGAATAGAATTAATAAATATATTACTAATATCTACCCACTGGATAGAATTAATTAAAATGACTAAACTCACCCACTGGATCTCTTCTCGCAAGGCAAAACCATTGTAGTCACATAATGCAGCATATGTCTCAGAAAAGCCTCCTACAAGCAAAGCAAATGAACAGTGAGATAAATATGATACTATTTATACCCAGGGACCCAGGATACATTCTATCACCTTTTCAGTCTACCAGCCTGAAGCAGTTTATGTTTCCCTTATAATTAGCCTAGAATCTTATTAATGGACCACTCTTTAGCCCTGACTCTGTCGCATGCAAATACAAGCACGGGCGATGTTTACTTATTGAAGCAATTATTTGCTACTGCGCACGTGCAAAAAAAAATATAAACCCAGAAGGCACATGCATTACCATTAGTGTACACACAAAGGTGCTGTTGCATACGACTCAGATGGGATCAGAAATGGAAAATCGATGGGCGTTCCTGGGCAGTGACTGGGAGATGGCCTGAAATGAACGCGTGTTATGGGAGTGTCATTAAAAGCGGATGCGTTCTCTTAGAGGCCATGTTCAGATGGAGAAACTGCACATGCCCTAGGGTAGGTTCAAGCGTTGATTGTGTACACGATTGTGCACCCAAGGTTGGAGTATCAGAACAATCGGCAGCGTTACTGCGTGCACAGGTGCTGAAAGTGGGCACCTTAGGGCTTGAAAATTCAGGCTCGAACTAGTACACAAGGGGAAGGCTTAAAAATTAATTGGCATATTATCTCACCCGCAACTGCAACAGATGCTAGAGCAGACGCAGCCATGTCCAACTCTCAATCAGGCTTTTTGTAGAATTGGATTAAAATATATATTTACCACATGGTCCTTGGTTAGTTTGTGTAAAATCATGTAGAAAGTCAGCTATCTTTGTGAATTTCACATGAAGGTCTGAATTGTTTCTTATCAGCTTTCTGTAAATAAAAATCCCTAATCATTAACAGTTTATACACGTACAATTCACAAGCAATTATGTGGTTGAATTTGTTACTCTTTTACACAGTTAAAATAAAACTTACATGTGTTCTCTTTCTCAAACAACCCTCTGACCCCAGACCAACACTGCTAGGTGACTGGATCATATAAACCAACAAGTACTTTTTATCTCAGTCGCATCACTAGGGGGTTGCAGACCGCACCGGGTGACGGATGGAAGGGGGTGATACATACTTGCCTATTTCTCCGGAATGGGCAGACGGCTCCTGAAAATCAGGTGGCGCTTCTGGCCGCCCGCAAGAGAGGGAAAGTCTCCCGGACCGACCATCACTGCGCACACCTCCCTCCAGCTGCCCACTAACCGAGTGAGTGATAATCTTGGCAATGTGTAACATGGGCGGGGCCGCAATGATGCAATCGCAGGGTCATGCCCCCCGCTCCACCCATAATGCAGCATCATGTCCCAGCCATACCCCCCTTTAGCCGTGCAACGCCACCCGCTTGTGTTGACCTGGCTGCCCCCTCCCGGTGAGGGCAGCAAGAATGCCGGCAAGTATGTGTGTCTTAAGGGCCTAGTCATCATCACTAAAAGGGCCTGTTACACATGCCTATAGAACCACCTGATATTCAGCAAACTCTGAAAGCTTTAAGTTTTTGGAGTTTGACTGCAAAAACAAACTGAGAATCAAAGAATTTCTTTATCACATTTATTTAATTACTTTCACCTGGGTAGACCTTAGATATTTCTTATTTCAATTTCCTTCATTTCATTTTAACTTAACTTACAGTATATGCTTATATTATGTTATGCCTCTGGCGTAAAGAAGCGTGGCAGTTGAGTTCTTTAAACTTTTTTTTTAATATGAATGAATTGAAGGTGGGTTATAAGGTGTATGTAAACCTTTATTTCTCTACTTAAGGATTTCTTTGTAAACCAAATTGGTGATTTTCTCCTCAGTTTCTAGGATCACTAGGCTGCTGGGTGAGCTCATTCTGGGGCAGGCAACGTAGAACTGCCCATTTGAGAAGCAGTCCTCACTCAAGTCAATCCCTGACACCTTCAGCGACTGCCCCTGGGACTTGTTGATTGTCATTGTAAAGCAGACCTTGAGGGGTATGCGTGGTATGAACACCCGCTCCACCCGAGCATAGCCAGCGAACATGGTGGCCTCGATGACATTCCTGTGGAAGGCCTTTACTTGTAGCCTGGTGCCATTGCAGTGTTTGGACGGGATCAGGTTCCACAGCAACATCACTGGAACCCCCACTTTAAGGAAAAGCATTTGGGCTGGGAGGCCAGGAGGACTGACTGTTGAGGTACTCCATGGGGTAGTGGACCGCTTTATTCATTTGCATTACTGAGTCCACAGACCTATACTCCATTTCTGCCCTTTCGAACGACTGAAGTAGAGTGTAATTAATGACATGTCGTTCTTGGGGGTCTGAATGGCAAACTTGCACACCCAGTCCATGGACTGTTTTGGAGATCATCAATATCATCATATATCCTGGCTGTGAAGTCTGCTAGAGTCGAGAGGAAACATTGTATCCCTATTCAGCCCCGTAGGAGTCAAATTTTTAAAAATTGTGGATATTTGAAGGTCATATACAGTACTACCCAAATTTCATGTTTCTAGGTCAAGACATTGCACAGAGAGAGGAAACGTGTTACCCCTTAGGAATCGAATTTCCAAAATTCCTGCTTAGTGGGTGCTTGTAGGTCATGAAAGGAATATACTCTCAAAATTTCATGTTTCTAGGTCCAGGGGTTTGGGCTGGGAGTTAATGAGTTAGTGAGTCAGGACATTTGTGTAACCCTCCTTTAACCACTAAAGGACTCTAGGTTGAGTTATAATAGTTACAGGCACTTAACCTCCTGAATGTGTTACTTCTCTCCTGTCCATATCAATGTCTCCACCCAAGTATCATCACTCACTGTGGGCCTAATTAGGAAAACCCTGTGATAACACTCTCACCTATGTATATATCCTCACATATAAGGTTACCTCCACAATTTTATATCCCCTCTGTATACCGTTTACACCAAACCTTCAACTGTTCTTATCAGATACTCGTTTATTTCTTCTTTCTGTCTTCGACAAGTCAACATAACATTTAATTGATACAACAACTCTTTATAGAATACATTATATTTATATTATAAGCTCATATAGGAGCTCATTCAGAGCCGCTCGCAAGTGGCCACTCGCTCGTTCGCAGCTGATGGTAAGCGACCATGCATGATTCGTTCTGCGTGTGCGCGAACTACACGGAGTGATTGGAATCCGCTCGGTCGCCCAGCAAAGACAGCCCAGTGTAATGAGTGACAGGAGAGGCATCTCTACATATGCTAATGGGTGTCTATAGAGAACACAAAGTGTGCGTGCTTATGCCTTTCCGAGCGTGTGCCTGCCATACCGTCACTTAGGCCAATTTGCATACGCTGGGGATGAGCGATCGCATCTAGTAAGTGGCTCTGGATCAGGGCCCTGATTCAGAGCCGGACGCTCTGAATCAGGGCGTTTTTTTTTTTTTTTGTAAGGCCTCCTGGCCGCTCACATAGCTGTGGGTGACCACGCACAGCTATATCGAGTGGCCAGGTTGATGGTCGCGATGGTCAAGACCATCGCGGCCATCAGGCTTGCGACGAGACCCTTGTGGCAGGGTCTCGTGGCCGCAAGCCCCAGAGAGCTTCTGGCTCTAATAGAGCCGGAAGTTCTCCACTGACATCAGCGGGGCCGCCCCCAAACAGCAGGCGCTCTCATGGGAACGCCTCCATTTGGGCAGCCACCCACCCGGCCCGCCCACCAAAGGGGGCGAGCTGTCACTCAACATCGACAGCTCGCCCCCTTTGGTGCGAGACCCGGAGCGACGGAGTGCCCGTCGCTAGCTGGGTCTCGCACATGCGCACGACGGAGCCGACTCCGTCGTGTGCATGCACTGTGGGCCACCATCGACTCGGTTGCGAGTGCTCAGCGCTTGCGACCGTGTCTGAATCAGGCCCCAGGTCCATAATGCAACTAAAAAAATTATGTCCTCCAAATGTGTAACAGCTTCCAAGTCTGTAAATTATGAATTTAGTATAAGTATATATATTCATATAGGTATGTTAGTTCCCGGCAAGGGACTAATGATAGGCGTCGAAATCCCGACACCTATCATTATCCCTAAGTCGGGATCCCAACACCCGGCATATGGAACGAAGTTAAGCCGGGCGGTGAGTGCGGACAGCCGCGAGGGGAGAGGGTTAGGTTACTGGGGGGGACTTAGGGTTAGGCACCCACCCGGGAGGGAAGGTTAGGGTCAGGCTAGTGGAAGGGGGGGTTAGGGTTAGGCACTCCCAGGGGGAGGTTAGGGTTAGGCATCCCCCCTGGAGGGTTAGGTTTAGGGTGCGGGGAGGGGGGTTAGGTTTAGGCACTTACAGGGGGAGGTAAGGGTTAGGCACCCCTAAAGGAGGGTTAGGGGGGGAGAGGTTTAGGGATAGTAGAAATACTTACCCTGTTGAGATCTTCTAGTGCCGGTCTTACATGCATATATATCTGTAGCTAATTGAAGCTCCTGATCTAGTAATGGTTCCATTTACTTCCTGAGCCAACCCGTAAATTCATGGGCCAATCTCTATGGACTATTGTAATTGGGTATCCTGTCTGTAGCCTGCAGTTCATTATATCTATTCCTTTCTAGAGGTATAGCTATGTTCAGTACAAGTGAGTTAGAGGTACCACCACTTCTACTCACTAGGTGGCACTTTGAGTCCAGGTATTACAGTCCGGCCATCTAATACAGTACTCTCCAGTGCTATACAAAGGGGCAATGTAACAGACAAATTTGTTATAGCCACTAGACTCAGGGTTACCAGCACAAACAGTTAAGGTGGGTACACACCTGAAAGATATATCTGCAGATCGAGTGATCTGCAGATATATCTTTAGATGATGGTCATTCATACACACTGAACGCCCATCATCTATCCGGCAGCCATGGGTCCAGCTGACAGCCCCTCCCCACGGCTGCTGCTGTGTGTGTACACACACTTGCCGATGGACAGATATGTCTCCCAACATATCTGTCCATCGGCTGTGCAGCACAGCCAATGCAATATGTCTGTGAACGACGCGGTTCACAGACATATCGTCTGTACACACTGGCCGACAGCCAGCAGATATTGTATATTGGCTGATCAATTGATCGACCAAAATATTGGCCAGTGTGTACCCCAGCATTAGTTATATAGTTATATAGTATCTATTATTAAGATATATCCCTTTGTTGTTTTTTTCTCTCCTACACTATCCCAACCCTTTTTCTGTGTTCTGTATATGAGGTGCAGGTGCATTTAATATCTAGTCTCACCACTCAATGAGGCAGCATTGTGATTGGCCGAGTGAGACTCTCCCTCTGTTGCTGCTGGGGATTCTTGTACACCTCCCCGAATCAGCACTGCAGGGTTGCCATTGGTGGCCAGTGGGCGCTGTCATCTCTATAAGCGGAGACTTGAACTCCCTTGCCAGAGTATCAATCACCACCCGGCCGACTCCGGAGCCCTGCTCAGGCTGACTACCCAGCTGTTTCTATTTCTAATTGACAGCATTTACTAAAGGTCGGTTTTGATGTTTAGGGCAAAATTTACTAAGCGGCAGGATCTAAACCCCTGCGGTTTTGCTATCCGCAGATTTACTGATGCCAAAACCACAGTCAAAACACATTTTAGAATAGAACAGGGCTAGAGCTAATATTACTAGTCAGCGGTTTTAGTGTAATTTAGAACTCGCTGTCAAACCACCACTAAACCGCCAGGGTTTAGAACCCACCATCAAACTGCCCCAAATTTATATAAAAAAAAATGTGTAAGTTATTTTGTTTTTTGTTCTGTATATGTTTATTTGAGATGTGTTTTCCGTACGGTCAGTTTTTATTTTAAGTCCTGTGTGTGATTTTTTTTTGTGTGTTTGAGCGCAGTGTGATTGTGTTTGTGTCATATTTTTTTGTTTTGTATTTTTATTTATTTTTGTATATCTGTTAAAGACCAGTCATATCTGGTGAGAGACATCATAATCTTCCATAGTCCAATTGGATAACATTCCTGTCAAAATTGCCTGTTAAAATCAGGGTTGCATAAAATTGGATTTTTATTAAAAAAAACAAAAACTTATATATTTGATTTAAATAGATTTTTTTTATAATTTTTTTTCAAAATAAACATTTAAAAATGTAAAACGTTTACTTAAAAAAAATGAAATAAATCCATTTTTAATTTTTTTTTTTAAATCCAAATTTCTGCAACCCTGGTTAAAATCAATTAAATTTACGTGCTGTTTCAGCAAACACACCTGTCCAAGTAAAGTCATTTTTTGGGGGTGAGTTTTCTGCCAGTTTTATGGTCTAAAACATCGATGGTGCTTTGATATTCAATTCTGTTCTTATCTGTTCTAAAGTGTACGTTGACAGCGTTTTAGCAGTGGTTTTGGCATTAGTAAATCTGCGGATAGCAAAACTGCCTCCAAACCGCCGGGGTTTAGAACCCGCCGCTTAGTAAATTTTGCCCTATGTTTATAGCTGCGGTGCTGGCACAGAGAGGTGAGCTCTGTGAAAGCTAACTGCCAAAAGCCACTGATGCGGCAGCAGGTCGCCCTTGTTATACACCACAGTTATACTCACGTGACCCCGAATATAGATGCTCACAACCACATATTTTGAAATGAGCCCTTCTGCATTGATTGACAGCTAAGGAGGCTCGAGGGCTCCTTGAACCTTCCTCCCCCACACAGCTGTCCCAGGCCATCATGTGCCCGTGCACCTGCAGCATATCTCCTACAGCACATCTCTCCCTCCCAGTCAGTCCAGTCACATACTGGGCATTAATACAACAATAAACATATAGAAATGAACACTGTAAATACAAAAAATAACACACATATATATATATATATATAAAACATGTAAGAGTCCGGCACTCTCCTAAAGATATATGTATTGCCCCGGTGCCACAACAAACCATAAAGGTATAATAGACACAAGATAATAAAACTGAAGGGCACTCGGCAGGACTTCCACAGCCTATATAGATCAATCAAGAACCAGGCAGAGCCAGATGTAATGTCAACGTTTCAGCAGAAGGTGCTTTTATCAAGACATGAATAAGAACAGAAATGCAGTGAAATATATAGCAGATCACTCACCCAAGTGTCCATCACCTCCACGATCTCCCCAGCCGCGGCTCCAGCTGATGACGTCACCGTCGGGAAACACCAGCGCGCGTGTAGGCCTGGGGGGCGTGGTATAATCACCAAGTGCCATCACCATGGCTACCTAATACAACACAGGAAATAGGCTCAACAGGGCGATGTATACAACATGCAGCAGCGCACAGTACTGTAACATGAATGACCAAGATATTGTGCACAAAGTAAAGTATGTCTCATGTCACATCTATAGTACATGTATAAACAAACATATAGTTTGACCGACTGCGCTACAAGCTAGCTGCGCTAAATATAACAAACATATAGCAGCGCACAATGTAGTGACATAAATGACCAAGCTAAAGTGTACAATATGTAATGTGTCCCATGTTATCCCAATATTGCATGTGTGAATAAACATGTACTGTAACGGGCTGCGCTAAAGGCTGGCTGCGCTACAAGGGACAAAAACTAACTACCCATTATAGAAAGCACGAAAAGGAGAGATTTTCATTTAAGCCCAAGGGATGTACAGTCTGCAGAACATGAATCCATTTAGCTTCCTTTTGAAGCAGGATACGACCCCTGTCTCCACCTCTGGTGCAAGGAGGCACCCAATCTATCATTTTATATCTCATGCTACATAAATTATGTCGATGCTGCAAAAAATGCCGTGCGACAGGCTGGTCACAATTTTTACCCTCCAAGGCTGCCCTAATGTTGGAACGATGCAATGCCATACGTTCCTTCAATTGTCGCGTGGTTTTCCCAACATAAAGTAAACTACATGGGCATTTAATATAGTACACAACAAATCTACTCGAGCATGTTAATGCATATTTGATGGAAAATTTCTTGCCTGATCTAGGATGTGTGAAAGTATCTCCTATCTCTAGGAAGCTACACGTCGTGCAACCCATACATTTATAGTTGCCTGGCTTGCGAGTCAGAAAGTGACTCTGCCGCTGAACTGCAAACTGGCTGATATCATTATGTACTACAGTGTCATGAATATTTCTCCCTCTTTTGAATGAGGGTAGGATGGAACAGCCACATAAAGATGGAGTATGTTTATCTGTGGCTACAATGGGCCAGATCGCTTTAGCTGTCTGCATGATAGTTTTGCTGTCATCTGTGTAGATTTGGGGCCAAACTATACGTTTCTCCAACGTTTTGGCTGTAGAAGACACCAAAGAATCTTGGCGACTAACTGCAAGTGCCCGATCCCGGGCCTTACTCAGCAGACTGTGATGATAGCCTCTGGCGAGAAATTTGAACATCATTCTCTGAATCTGGATTTTAGCGTCAATGGGGTCACTACAAATTCTGATAACCCTCAAAAATTGGGAAAACGGCAACCCATATTTTAGGGGTTTAGGGTGTTGACTATCACTTGCCAACAGGGTATTTCTGTCGGGTTTCTTTGTAAAACATAGATGTTTGGATGGTACCGTCGGATAACAAATTGATGGACACATCCAAGAAATGGACAGTGGTGTAACTACTCTCCAAAGTTAATTTAATCGGGCAATCCCGTATATTGATGTTGTGAATAAGTGTTTGAAACTCGTCTTGACTACCCTTCCATATCAGGAATATGTCGTTGATGTAACGACAGTACCCATAGATTTTGTGGGCTATATCTGTATCTGAAAAGAAGAAATCTTCCTCAATGGCTAACATGAAAATATTTGCAAAGCTCGGGGCTACACATGAACCCATGGCACACCCCGAGCGTTGCAAATATATCCTGTTATCAAAAACAAAATAATTCCGGGTCAAAGTCCATGTCAATAACTGGATAAAAAAGTCAATCTGTGGACCTTTGTATTCCAAATGGCGTAGAATAAATCTACGGACGGCTTCAATCCCCTCTTGCTGAGGGATACTGGTAGAGACTAGAAACATCTATAGTGCACATCAAGTGTCTTCCTTGAAGGGGTGATAAGGCTTGTAATCTTAAAATAAAAGATGTAGTGTCCTTAAGAAAATTGGTCTCTTGCTGAATGAGAGGTTGTAGAAAAAAATCCAAGTATTGTGAGATATTGTAGAATAGTGAGTCCCGAGCCGCTATGATAGGCCTCCCTGGCGGCAGTACCGGATTTTTGTGCAATTTAGGAATGGTGTACAGTACAGGAATTTTTGGAGATGGCTGTGTCAATGCATCTTTGGTATATGTATCAATGATCTTATCTTGGACCGCCTGTGTAAGTAGTAGATCTAACTCCTTCTGAAATCTATTAGTTGGATCCTCAGAGAGTACTTCATAAATCCCGGTATCATTGAGTTGTCTATATACCTCCGTTTTATAGGCTGTCAAATCTTGCACCACTATTCCACCACCTTTGTCCGCTGGACGAATGACTATGTCACGATATGACCCCAGATCTCTTAGGGCATGCTTCTCTGTATGGGACAAATTAGATCCATGGGATTGATCAGGTTTAAAGTTCATAATCGTGTTCTCCATGTAGTTGGTGAAGCATTTGATATTCACATTAGATGAATAGGGGACAAATGTGGATTTTTTGTGTATTGGACACGATGGGTAGTTAGTTTTTGTCCCTTGTAGCGCAGCCAGCCTTTAGCGCAGCCCGTTACAGTACATGTTTATTCACACATGCAATATTGGGATAACATGGGACACATTACATATTGTACACTTTAGCTTGGTCATTTATGTCACTACATTGTGCGCTGCTATATGTTTGTTATATTTAGCGCAGCTAGCTTGTAGCGCAGTCGGTCAAACTATATGTTTGTTTATACATGTACTATAGATGTGACATGAGACATACTTTACTTTGTGCACAATATCTTGGTCATTCATGTTACAGTACTGTGCGCTGTTGCATGTTGTATACATCGCCCTGTTGAGCCTATTTCCTGTGTTGTATTAGGTAGCCATGGTGATGGCACTTGGTGATTATACCACGCCTCCCAGGCCTACACGCGCGCTGGTGTTTCCCGACGGTGACGTCATCAGCTGGAGCCGCGGCTGGGGAGATCGTGGAGGTGATGGACACTTGGGTGAGTGATCTGCTATATATTTCACTGCATTTCTGTTCTTATTCATGTCTTGATAAAAGCACCTTCTGCTGAAACGTTGACATTACATCTGGCTCTGCCTGGTTCTTGATTGATCTATATAGGCTGTGGAAGTCCTGCCGAGTGCCCTTCAGTTTTATTTTCTTGTGTCTATTATACCTTTATGGTTTGTTGTGGCACCGGGGCAATACATATATCTTTAGGAGAGTGCCGGACTCATACATGTTTTATTTATATTGATAGTTTGGCATTTACATGCATCTATCTGTCAAGGCACCCCTGCATCTTTGAGAGTTTTTCTATCAGACGCTTTTTTCCTTTTGTCTTTTTTTTGTTGCACTGTACACAAATTGTTGTGATACCCCTACGGGATGTCACATCCTGAGGACAACACAGGATTTAGAGAGATCTCTCTGCCTTCTGGTGAACAAATAAACCTTACAGACTCCGAGGCTGAGAGTATTTTATTTCAAGCCAAGTTGCAAGATTCATCTGGTGCAGACTCGGTAGAGCAACTGGTGGCTCAATTACTCCGATTAAAGAAAAGGGAGGTGGACTTTTATCTACACGGAGTTTCCCTGTCTGACTATTACAGGGACAAAAAGATTCCCCGGGGTTTTCGGGTACGCAACATACCGACAATTGGTCGACACAATCCAGACTTCTGCCGCCGCTGGGCGGCTGTGTTAAACAAATGCTCGTATGATCTCATCCTCTTAGTCATAGAGGAATCACGTCGGGAACTTAGCATTGCTAAAGAAAAGATTGATACTTTTGAACTAACACATCTTGCTAAAATTCAATCTGATAACTCGCAGGATTGGTGTAAGAAACTACAAGATCAAATAGACAAATATAAAGCAGATCTTGTCCAGTTCAAAAAGTCCAAATACCAGACTGTACTCAGAGATTATACTGAATTAAAGGTATATAGTTGGGCTTACCATAGTGGTGACAATCGTGAACGCAGACCCAGATTCCGTAAACCTAGAAGATTTCCCCTTGAGACTGACCAATCCAGCACTGCGGCATCCTCTAGCGAGACAGAATGTGCCGGTTCAGCCAAGGCCGCTTCCAGCAGCAGGCCCCCTTTAGGGGTAGCTACAAGAGCTACTCTGGATCTCACCAGAGAACCTGCACCAGGCGGGGAGGTGAGTGGGCGAGGCAGGCAAAGAAAAATCTACCAAAGGAGACGGTAGTTTTTAACCTGTCCTCTCGAGAATTGTCCCATATGGAACTTGCTGTACTTAACAAAGGACTCTCTTTTGTGCCCACCCAAAAATTTGACAGCTTTCAAAATATGATTGATTTAAGCAAATTTGATCGTCGGGTCAAACTGAAGGAGTTCTTTGGCTCTAATCCTATTCCAACTAAGGAATCGTGTCCAATACACAAAAAATCCACATTTGTCCCCTATTAATCTAATGTGAATATCAAATGCTTCACCAACTACATGGAGAACACGATTATGAACTTTAAACCTGATCAATCCCATGGATCTAATTTGTCCCATACAGAGAAGCATGCCCTAAGAGATCTGGGGTCATATCGTGACATAGTCATTCGTCCAGCGGACAAAGGTGGTGGAATAGTGGTGCAAGATTTGACAGCCTATAAAACGGAGGTATATAGACAACTCAATGATACCGGGATTTATGAAGTACTCTCTGAGGATCCAACTAATAGATTTCAGAAGGAGTTAGATCTACTACTTACACAGGCGTCCAAGATAAGATCATTGATACATATACCAAAGATGCATTGACACAGCCATCTCCAAAAATTCCTGTACTGTACACCATTCCTAAATTGCACAAAAATCCGGTACTGCCGCCAGGGAGGCCTATCATAGCTTTATCGCCCCTTCAAGGAAGACACTTGATGTGCACTATAGATGTTTCTAGTCTCTATACCAGTATCCCTCAGCAAGAGGGGATTGAAGCCGTCCGTAGATTTATTCTACGCCATTTGGAATACAAAGGTCCACAGATTTACTTTTTTATCCAGTTATTGACATGGACTTTGACCCGGAATTATTTTATTTTTGATAACAGGATATATTTGCAACGCTCGGGGTGTGCCATGGGTTCATGTGTAGCCCCGAGCTTTGCAAATATTTTCATGTTAGCCATTGAGGAAGATTTCTTCTTTTCAGATACAGATATAGCCCACAAAATCTATGGGTACTGTCGTTACATCGACGACATATTCCTGATATGGAAGGGTAGTCAAGACGAGTTTCAAACACTTATTCACAACATCAATATACGGGATTGCCCGATTAAATTAACTTCGGAGAGTAGTTACACCACTGTCCATTTCTTGGATGTGTCCATCAATTTGTTATCCGACGGTACCATCCAAACATCTATGTTTTACAAAGAAACCGACAGAAATACCCTGTTGGCAAGTGATAGTCAACACCCTAAACCCCTAAAATATGGGTTGCCGTTTTCCCAATTTTTGAGGGTTATCAGAATTTGTAGTGACCCCATTGACGCTAAAATCCAGATTCAGAGAATGATGTTCAAATTTCTCGCCAGAGGCTATCATCACAGTCTGCTGAGTAAGGCCCGGGATCGGGCACTTGCAGTTAGTCGCCAAGATTCTTTGGTGTCTTCTACAGCCAAAACGTTGGAGAAACGTATAGTTTGGCCCCAAATCTACACAGATGACAGCAAAACTATCATGCAGACAGCTAAAGCGATCTGGCCCATTGTAGCCACAGATAAACATACTCCATCTTTATGTGGCTGTTCCATCCTACCCTCATTCAAAAGAGGGAGAAATATTCGTGACACTGTAGTACATAATGATATCAGCCAGTTTGCAGTTCAGCGGCAGAGTCACTTTCTGACTCGCAAGCCAGGCAACTATAAATGTATGGGTTGCACGACGTGTAGCTTCCTAGAGATAGGAGATACTTTCACACATCCTAGATCAGGCAAGAAATTTTCCATCAAATATGCATTAACATGCTCGAGTAGATTTGTTGTGTACTATATTAAATGCCCATGTAGTTTACTTTATGTTGGGAAAACCACGCGACAATTGAAGGAACGTATGGCATTGCATCGTTCCAACATTAGGGCAGCCTTGGAGGGTAAAAATTGTGACCAGCCTGTCGCACGGCATTTTTTGCAGCATCGACATAATTTATCTAGCATGAGATATAAAATGATAGATTGGGTGCCTCCTTGCACCAGAGGTGGAGACAGGGGTCGTATCCTGCTTCAAAAGGAAGCTAAATGGATTCATGTTCTGCAGACTGTACATCCCTTGGGCTTAAATGAAAATCTCTCCTTTTCGTGCTTTCTATAATGGGTAGTTAGTTTTTGTCCCTTGTAGCGCAGCCAGCCTTTAGCGCAGCCCGTTACAGTACATGTTTATTCACACATGCAATATTGGGATAACATGGGACACATTACATATTGTACACTTTAGCTTGGTCATTTATGTCACTACATTGTGCGCTGCTATATGTTTGTTATATTTAGTACAGCTAGCTTGTAGCGCAGTCGGTCAAACTATATGTTTGTTTATACATGTACTATAGATGTGACATGAGACATACTTTACTTTGTGCACAATATCTTGGTCATTCATGTTACAGTACTGTGCGCTGCTGCATGTTGTATACATCGCCCTGTTGAGCCTATTTCCTGTGTTGTATTAGGTAGCCATGGTGATGGCACTTGGTGATTATACCACGTCCCCCAGGCCTACACGCGCGCTGGTGTTTCCCGACGGTGACGTCATCAGCTGGAGCCGCGGCTGGGGAGATCGTGGAGGTGATGGACACTTGGGTGAGTGATCTGCTATATATTTCACTGCATTTCTGTTCTTATTCATGTCTTGATAAAAGCACCTTCTGCTGAAACGTTGACATTACATCTGGCTCTGCCTGGTTCTTGATTGATCTATATAGGCTGTGGAAGTCCTGCCGAGTGCCCTTCAGTTTTATTTTCTTGTATATATATATATATATATATATATATAATTTATCTTTGTGTAAATATGTAGAATTGTAATATATATATATATATATATATATATATATATATATACACACACAGTATATATATATATATATATATATATATAATATATATTAGGGGTGTGCACCGGCCACTTTTCGTGTTTTGTGTTTTGGTTTTGGATCTGGATCTTTCTTCGTGTTTTGGATCTGGATTGGTTTTGCCAAAACCACCCTTCCGTGTTTTGGGGTCTGGGTTTTGTGTTTTGGATCTGTATTTTTTTTTAAAAAAGCATAAAAACAGCTTAAGTCACAGAATTTGTGGGTTTTTCTGCTCCTATGCTATTATTAACCTCAATAACCTTCATTTCCACTCATTTCCAGTCTATTCTGAACACCTCACAATAGTGTTTTTATATCCAAAAGGTTGCACCGAGGTAGCTGGATAACTATGCTAAGCGACACGAGTGGGCGGCACAAACACGTGGCCCATCTAGGAGTGACACTGCAGTGGCAGACAGGATGGCAGCTTGAAAAACTAGGCCCCAAACAGTACATACTGCAAAGAAAAAAAAGAGGTGCAAGATGGAATTGTCCTTGGGCCCTCCCACCCACCCTAATGTTGTATAAATAGGACATGCACACTTTAACAAACCAATCATTTCAGCGCCAGGGTCTGCCACATGACTGTGGCTGAAATGATTGGTTCGTTTGGGCCCCCACAAAACAATCTGGCAATTAATGTGTCCCTGCAAAAACTGGCTCTACGGAGGCAAGATGTCGTCCTCATCCTCCTCATCCACCGATTCCTTTGATAAAACAGGAAAAAGGGATTTAGGTGTCTCTGGACTGCTTACGGTCTTAGCCAAAGTTTCTGAACTTGACAGTAACTTTTTATGAACGCGCTGCAGGTGCCGTATAAGGGAGGATGTTCCTAGGTGGTTAACGTCCCTACCCCTATTTATTTCACCTTTACATATGGTACATATGGCAAGACAGTTGTTGTCTGGATTTGGATAGAAATATTGCCAGACCAAAGAGGTGGAATGTTTGGTCTTCTGCCCAGGCATGACCGTGATGGGCTTTTTCATCCCACGGACAACAACTGTCTCCCCTGACTTAAACAAACCACATCACCATCAGAATCCTCCTCGCCAACTTCCTCCTCAGTGCCAGCTACACCAGTATCCTCATCCTGTTGTACTTCAACAGTGACATCTTCAATTTGCATATCAGCAAGTGGACTGTGGGTGCTCCTTTCAGCACTTGCAGGGGGCGTGCAAATGGTGGAAAGAGTCACCTCTTCCCGTCCAGTGCTGGGAAGGTCAGGCATCGCCACCGCCACCACACTTGGACTCTCCTTGGGGATTTGTGATATCTTCTTAGAATGCACAGTTCTTCGCTGTGCTTTTGCCAGCTTAACTCGTTTGATTTTTTTAGCGGGAGGAGGGCTTCCATCGTCATGTGAAGCTGAACCACTAGTCATGAACATAGGGAAAGACCTTAGCCGTTCCTTGCCACTCCATGTCGTAAATGGCATATTGGCAAGTTTACGTTTCTCTTCAGATGATTTAAATGTTTTTTTCAAGGTAATTTTCCTGAACTTTGTCATTTGGGATTGTATGTGCCCTCTACTATGACATTTGGCATCGGCCTTGGCAGACGACGTTGATGGCATGTTATCATCTATGTCATGACTAGTGGCAGCAGCTTCAGCACTAGGAGGAAATGGTTCTTGATCTTTCCCTATTTTATTTTTATCAGAGAAAGTTTGGTCCTCCATTTATGTTATATTGATATATACGTGCGGCTAAGGCGCACACAAACACAGAAAATAATTTTTTATTTTTGTTGGAGACTAGTGCACTTTGTGGGTTACACCACCCTTTAAGAAATGAGCCAGCCGGCCCTTTACTTATGGGACACAGGCGCACGCTTGGCACTACTTTGTTGATGCACGTGCGGCTACTGCGCACACAATTCACAAACACAGAAAACATTTTTTTATTTTGTTTGGAGTGTACTTTGGGGGTTACAGCACCCTTTAACGGTCAAGCCAGCCGGCCCTTTACTTATGACACAGGCGCACGCTTGGCACTACTTTGTTGATGCACGTGCGGCTACTGCGCACACAATTCACAAACACAGAAAATATTTTTTTATTTGGTTTGGAGTGTACTTTGGGGGTTACAGCACCCTTTAACGGTCAAGCCAGCCGGCCCTTTACTTATGACACAGGCGCCCGCTTGGCACTACTTTGTTGATGCACGTACGGCTACTGCGCACACAATTCACAAACACAGAAAATATTTTTTTATTTGGTTTGGAGTGTACTTTGGGGGTTACAGCACCCTTTAACGGTCAAGCCAGCCGGCCCTTTACTTATGACACAGGCGCACGCTTGGCACTACTTTGTTGATGCACGTGCGGCTACTGCGCACACAATTCACAAACACAGAAAAAATATATTTTTTTTTAGCACTTGGGGGGAGCACCCCTGACGGACAGAGCACCCCCTGGACAACACTACAGCACCCCTTTAGGACTGGGACACTGCACAGGACTTTGGAGTGGACACAGCCCCTATGGACAACTGACTGCACAACACAGTCCAGCCAGCCCCTATAGACTTTGAAGTAGTGGACACAGCCCGTATGGACAACAGCAGCACAGAACAACACAGCCAGCCCCTATGGACTTTGAAGTAGTGGACACAGCCCCTATGGACAACAGCAGCACAGCACAGCACAACACTACTCTGCACTACACTACACTACACTACACAGCCCAGCCAGCCCTAACTCCCACCCTCCCTCTTCACTGTCCACAGCCGAGTGAGAAAATGGCGCCGACGCGGGTACCTTATATAGGATCCAAAACCCGCGAGACCCGGAAGGCGGGATGATGACGTTTTGCCTCGATTTCAGATCCGAGTCAGGCGGGAATAGTCGAGCTTGACTCGGATCGGCCTCGGATCGAGGGGGCTCGGGGGGGTTCGGATTTCAGAAATCCGAACCCGCTCACCCCTAATATATATATATTTAAATTTGAACCTATATTTTGTTAGAAATTATAGCAGTCCTTATGGTGCATACACACAGTCAGATCTGTCTGATGATCGATGAACGATGGAATGATTTTTACCAACGATTTGAACGATTTTACAAACGATTTGAACGATTGAACGATTTCAGACATTATTAAAATGAATGAAATTGTCCAAATCTGACTGCAAACACATCAGATGTCAGATATCGTTATCTGACATCAGATATGAACGGTTGAACGATTTTTAAAATTGTTATCATTCAAATCTGACACAAAATCTGACCGTGTGTATGCACCATTAGATAGTCATACATGGTGTTACATTTGTTTTTTTTTTATGTATATTAAGATTGATTGTTTAATTATTATAAAATTTTAAATGAGAATAAAACAAATTATCCAGAGCAGACCATTGTTTCCAGGCAAAATGGCTGATATTTGCAATAAATGTAAATCTGCACAAAGCCTATTTTTTTTTTGTTCATACAAAACATGAAAGGGTTAGAGATTAGAGCTGTGATAATAAGTAAAAAAAAAAAACTTTTATGACTAAGGGGTGTATTCATTATCACTTAAGTGTTGGGGCCATTCATCAAAAAGGTAATGAAGGTGATATCACTGATATCTCCTGCGGCTACTTTTCCCTACCGATGTGGCTTGCTGTCTCCATCATACACTAGTATGGGGACAGAAATTCATCAAGCTACGAAAATACAATATTTTTGGCGCTTGACTGCGGGAGCATTCACCATCTTCAGATGGCGTTTGCTCCCGCTCTCGGCTCTCAACAGTCCCGGGTTTGCAAATAGGTATCCTTTTGGATCCCTCTGGCTCCTTCTGTCGAACGTCGGGGCTTTGTGCTCCTGGGTGAACTCTAGTTCATGCAGGCACACTAGCACTGCCGAGTCCAAAAGGAGCAGTAAACCCGTTTCAGGGAGACAGCTGATTTTCGGATCAGCTGTCTCCGCACCGGATATATGATGAATCACTCCAGCGCTCTCAGCGAGTTAGTATGATAATTAACATAATGAATAGATCACTAACAGATTAATATATCAGAAAAGTTTATGCTAAGTTAAACTAATGTATTTTAATTGTCATGACTTACAATATAAAGAAAATGTAAGGATTTGTTTATATTAAATCACAATTGCTTGTTTTTTACAGCATTATCCATATATATACACTAAAAGTTGTGCTCATTATTTCTGAAAGGACTAACCAATACATAGACCTACACATTACTTTAAATACAGAATGTTTTGCAAATTTTTGTAACGGTCATGGTACTTACCCAGGAGATGTATCTGGAAAAACTTTTTTAATAGATGTAGTGACATGAATAATTACTTGTTCAAGGTCTTCTGGAGACATAAATTGAAATGGATAAACACAAGAGTCTGTATCAAATATAACCTGTAAAAAATTAAAATATTTTTACTATGGTGAAAAGGTCTCCTCACTGACTTGTATAACATATCACAATCATTAAATAGCTTGTAAGTTTCTGTCCAAACTAAAACTCATGACTTCAGTCCTGTGCGGCAGTAATACTAACCAGTCCTGTGCGGCAGTAATACTAACCAGTCCTGTGCGGCAGTAATACTAACCACTACGCCATATGTGCTGCCCCAATGATATGATACACCCCAATAAATATACCAAATTGGCAATATCAGGAGATTAATAAAATCCATTTTACCTAAACAAACATGCAATAATTCAATTGATAACACACTTTCAAAGGGAAGTAAAGACAAATTGTGTACTCATTAGAGTGATCAATATACCAGATACAAATTGGACACAGACTAGTGGTTATGTTAAATGAGGATAACTATTTAAAAAAATAACTACCTTTCTCAAGTGGTGGAATGAATTAGAGGAAACATTTGCTGGACTTAGCACTAATTAATAGAGCCAATATTACAGTATATCTTAAGTACGAGTATTGGGCAGGGCCGGCGCTTCCATTAGGTAGCTTTAGGCAGCTGCCTAAGGGTGCCAGGACCTGAGGAGCATCCCGCTGAGGCTGTCTTGGAGAGGGGGCATGGTCTTGCCTCTCCTGCTGGTGAAACTTGCTTACCCCAGCCTCAGCACCCATCTATACCCGCCACCCAGGGAAGGCAAGAAAAACACACAGCATAAGAGAAGAGGCAATGCGGGCTGAACTGCCATGTGCAGAAACTCCTAGAAAGGGTATTAAGCACATTTTCTGTGCACCTTTGAGCATACTGCTGCACGTTTAAAATCGCCTGAAGAGGAGTGGGCTGCCAGACTTGCTCCCTGTCTCACAGGGGAACCTCAGAGAGCATATGTTGATTTAAACGTGACTGAGGCAAACTCCTATCCACACTTGAAAAAGGCCATATTAGGCAGAGTTGGAGTGACTGGACCTAGCAAAGTTCAGGAGTTTCAGGAATTGGCGGCTAAACCCGTCTGAAGCTCCAAGGGTCCAGCTGGCCAAATTAGCCAGGTTGAGTAAGGCGTGGTTGCAGCCAGATAAGAACTCTGCTCAACGCATAGTAGAGATGGTGGCTTTGGACCATGCTGTGCGGGTACTAGATCATGTGGTGCAACAGTGGTCTCTACAGGCTGAATCTCAAACGTTTGAGGAGTTAGCGGTTATGATTGAATGGTACCTGACTCTTGGGAAGATAAACAAATCCAAACAGGGATTTCAGCCAGTTCCCAAGCCTAGAACCCAGGTCCCAGTTATCAAAGCCATCAACCCACCTCCAGCTGTGTGTTTTGACTGCGGCGAGCCAATGGACTGTAGTGCTGGAAAAACAACTCAACCAGTGATCAGCAGTTACTGCTGAAAGCACTTCCCTGGTGAAAACCACCTTGTTTCGTTTGATGGTGCGAGTGGAAGGCCGTGAGGTCTGGGCCTTACAGGATACTTGCACAAGAGAAAAAAAAGTGTGTTCACACAGACCTACAGGTTATTAATATATTAAATATTTAGTGGATACTGGCAGTGAATTGACCATTATCTCTGCCAACCTGGTTCCACCTGGGGCTGATCAGGTGCTACCCTCAGTATAGATTATATATGTACATGGGGATGTAGAAGAATGCCCCCAAGTGCACTTCCCAATAGTGATCAAAGGGCGATTCCTGAAGGTGATAGCCACAGTAGCTGCCAGGCCACCCTACCCATTGATCCTAGGTCGGGACTTTCCGTTGTTACAAGAAGTGGTTATGTGGCATGATGATAGCAGAAGGTCCACATCAGGTGTCCCAGGAGCCAAGCCCTGCTGCTTCCCAAAGTTTGGTGGCTGGAACACCCTCCTTGGCCAGTGAGCAACCGGAGGGGAGTGAGACCGTGACACAGCGGGTTCCCATTGGCAAGGAAGTGTCCTTGCAGGACTTCGGCCAGGATCAACAGAATGATGGTAACTTGATAAAGGCATTTGAAAATGTTGTAGAGATTAATAGTAGAGTAATCATGGCTTTACCAGCAGAAGGTGTTGCATTGAAAAATTATATGTTATATTGTGTAACCTATTTGCAGGGAAAGAGAGTAGACCAATTGTTGGTTCCCCAGAAACACGAGCAGTTGGTGTTAAGGGCAGTTTATACACACCTGTGGGGTGGCCATTAGGGGAGGGGAAAACTATCCAGCGTATTCAGTTAAGATTCTTTTAGCCTGGCATTCATGCAGCAGTAAAAAAGTATTGTCAGAAATGTCCAGTGTGTCAGAGGACAGCACCCCGGTCAGGATTACGGGCACCCTTGGTTCCCCTCCCTGTCATTTCTGTACCTTTTGAGAGAATTGGTAAGGGCCTGATAGGGCCAGTGGAAAAATTTGCTCATGGGCATCAATACATATTAGTGATGGTAGATTATGCCACAAGGTACCCAGAGGCCATCCCGCTATGTAATATGAAATCTAGCACTATTGCCTGGGAATTGTTGATGCTATATACCCACTTGGGAATACCAAAGGAGGGCTTAACGGACCAAGGTACCCCTTTTGTCTATAAACTAATGAATGATAGTGTTCCCGCTAGGCTGTTTTAGCGGGGCACGGCGCCCTACCCTCCTTCCTTCAAAAAGCACCCTGCCCTCCAGAAGGAGTGCAAAAATCGCCCTGCCCTCACAATCTGCGGGTGTCGTCTGCACCCGCGGGTCGCAGTGTCCCATGGGTGGGGAAATGTGCGGTGACACGGTCACCGCTGGAGAATAGACGCCGGGCGTATTGGCCCGGCATCTATTCTCACTGTCAGCATCGCTTGGGGGCTGCACGGCGTGCCCGTAAGTGCCGGGCACACCTCCAAGAGTGTGCAAAGGCAAAAGCTGAGGAGAAAATGGTACAGTCAGTGGGTAAAGGGGGCAAAACTTTTTTTAAGTATATAAGCGAAAGGAGAAAAAAAAAAGGTAGAATAAAAAGAAAAAAGACAGAAAGAGGGAGTCTTGTTGAGGGAGATAATGTAATAGCTGATCATCTTAATAATTATTTTTGTTCAGTATTCACTACTGAAAGAGAGGGCAAGGGGGCGCACAGTTAAGTTGCAGGTGTAATCAGAAAAATGAGGTAGGGACAAGCACATTTACAGAGGACAAGATCTTAACAGAACTCTCAAAACTGAAAGTGGATAAATCAATGGGGCCACATGGGATACATCCAAGGATACTAAAAGAGCTTAAAGGGGTGCTGGTAACACCATTAACAGAATTATTCAACCAGTCACTAGCTACTGGAGTAATTCCAGAGGACAGGAATAGAGCAAAAGTTGTTCCACTGCACAAAAGTGGACACAAGGAAGAGGCAAGCAACTACCGACCAGAGAGCCTTATATCAGTAGTAGGGAAATTGATGGAAACACTCTTAAAAGAAAGAGTCGTAGATTATCTAAAATCCAGCAATTTGCATGACCCCGCACAGCATGGATTTACTGGGGGGAGATCATGTCAAACAAATCTTATTGACTATTTTAACTGGGTGACTAAGGAAATAGATAAAGGGGGGCCATAGATAGAGCTTATCTAGACTTTAGTAAAGCTTTTGACACTGTTCCACATCGCAGACTGTTAAATAAATTGGAAAGCATGGTATTGGATACAAAGAAAGCTGAATGGATAAGATCATGGCTGCAGGATAGGAAACAGAGAGTTGTAGTAAATGGAGTGCAGTCTCAAGGGGGAAATGTTACCAGTGGAGTACCTCAGGGATCTGTACTTGGACCAGTGTTTTTTAATATCTTTACTTGTGACATTGCAAATGGTATTGAAGGGAAGCTATGCCTTCTTGCAAATGACACAAAGGTATGCAACAGGGTAGACACACCAGGAAGGGTAAAACAAATGATTGATAATCTAGGTAGACTAGAGGAATGGTCAAGAACGTGGCAATTACAGTTTAATGCCAAAAAATGCAAGATCATGCACTTGGGTCTCAAAAATCCAAAGGCTAAATATAGTACTAATGGCACTACACTGGAAACTACTGAAAAGGAAAGGGATCTAGGAGTCACTATTTCAGATGACTTAAAGACAAGCAAACATTGTAACAAAGCAATGAGGAAGGCAAGTCAGATTATTGGTTGCATAGGAAGAGGAATCAGTAGCAGAAAGAAGTGATAATACCACTGTATAGATCATTGGTACATCCTCATCTCCTCATCTCGAATACTGTGTTCAGTACTGGAGGCCATATCTCCAGAAGGATATTAATACATTAGAGACTGTACAAAGAAGGGCAACTAAAATGGTGCAAGGTCTACACCACAAAATATACCAAGAAAGACTAAAATATCTTAATATGTATAGTTTGGAGCAGAGAAGGGAAAGGGGGGACATGCTAGAAACTTTCAAATATATAAAGGGTTTTAACAAGGTAAAGGAAGGAGACATTCTTCAAAGAAAGAGAAGTATTAGAACAAGAGGACATGATCTGAAACTGGAGGGTGGTAGGTTCAGGGGAAATTTGAGGAAATTTACTTCACAGAAAGGGTAGTGGACAAGTGGAATAGCCCCCATCAGAGGTGGTAGAGGCTAAGACAGCAGAACAATTTAAACATGCATGGGATAGACATAAGGATATCCTTCAGAAGAAGTAAGGATCAATAAGGGTTGAGGTCACAATATGTTTAAAAATGGGGCAGACTAGATGGGCCAAGTGGTTCTCATCTGCTGTCAAATTCTATGTTTCTAAGGGGGGAAGAGTGTGACATGGTCAGCATAATTCCACATGAAGTAAATGTGGAATATCCAGATCTCCCAGGTTTGGCAAAGCAAATGTGTTGCCTCAATCAGAGTCTGGAAAGGCAGCTGATTTTAGACACCTGTGTGAGGTTAGTTTAAGAAATGCAGAGACACTGGGGAAACTGAGCCTGATGGTTAGATAGTCGCCCACGTTTTTAGGCCCGTGTGTAACTAGTGTTAGGTTTCTTGAACCTGCAAGTCCACTGTGGAAAATATTGCTGTTTGGAAGACTTTGTCTGGCAGTTTCTTGCCTGTGAAACTGCCATATCCTGTATAGCTGCCTGTGGTGAGCAATAAAGCTACTGATGGATTTTACCTGGTCTATGTGATTCTTGTCACAATACTATGTTTATATACATATATAGCGTTCCCGCTAGGCTGTTTCAGCGGGGCGCCGAGCCCTGCCCTATTTTTGAAGGGCAGAAAGCACCCTGCCCTCCAGCGCGGCGCCCTGCTGAGACAACCTGCGGGTTCTATCTCCACCCACGGGTCACAGTGTCCCGCAAGTGGTCAAAACGGCAGTGCAACGGTCACTGCCGGCATCCACTCACAGTGATTGCAGTGCTTGGGGGCTGCCCAGCATGTCCATAAGTGCTGGGCACGCCCCCAGGAGTGACAAAAAGGGGACATGTCATACAGACATGCCCCATTTTCTTTGGTCATGCCCCCTTTTTGGCCGTGCACGGCCCTATCTCTAGGTTCGACACCCTGCCTGCTGCTGGATCTAGAGTGAATACTAGAGTGAAAACCTGGGTATTTGGATAAAACACTATGTTTCTGGGTGTTATCATTATGCAGCATGCTGGGAGCTAGTATCTCTTTCAACTTTTTAGCTTTTTTAAAAACCACCGGTGGTTTAGTTGAATATGAACCAATATAACGCAATACACTAATGAAGCTACACCTCACTCTATCTATGTCATGGCAATGGAATTGAGACACAATTGGACACACTCTACGGATAAGATGAAGCTTTTCACCATGTATGAAATGCTGTACTTTGTACACCCCAGATGTTATATATTGGAATAAAATGAGGGCAGGACAGAGCCCCACAAACATCAGAGTCATTTCTCATATTCCTGTAACCACATATATGGCTCTAATACATTGGACGTTCATTTGATATAAGATATGTCTCATCACATTAAAATACAACATTAAACATTATTCTATGTCCTTTTTCACACATTCACTGACTATTTCTCATTATGTATATTTATACCTTTGCCCTATATTTATCATTACTTTTATATGTATATTTAATTTCATTTTTATCTATTTCATATTTTATATTATACCCATTATTTTTTATTTTTCATATTCATCTCTTTTATATTCATCTTTATTTCATAACTGAAACCAGAAGTATCTACAGTTATATATGTTTTAGCTGCTTAGTGGTATTTTTTATTATTGTATTTTTAATTTTTTATACAACGGCTTTAATAGATATGTGTGTTAAGACACACTAAAATGCCTAGGCAATATGCAACAAAACATCATATATTTGCCACCTCTTTTAATGTTATTTATTTCATAGCCAATCATCAGGAAGAGAGAGAAAATGAACTTATTACACCAAAAAGATGGCTGAAAGTCACATCCCACTACTACTTCCGCATCCCAAAAGATGGCTGAAGACTGCGTTCCTCTTCTACCACTTCCACGTTCCAATAGACAGGACGTGATGCCCAGGATGAACAAACAAAGACCGAGGACGCAGCCATGCACAGTCGGCGCAGCTAGACAAGTGAGCCAATTGATGGATAACAAACACGACACCCACACCGTCAGTGGGGCATATTACGCGGAAAAGAGAAGACACCCAGACAGGAAGTGGGGCAAAAAGAATCATTACAACAATCTAGGATGCTTTATTCACATCATACAATACATACAGTCAGGTGCATAAATATTGGGACATTGACAGAATTTTCATATTTTGGCATCTAGTCACCACCACAATGGCTTTGAAATGGAACAAACAAGATGTGCTTTACGTGCAGACTTTCAGATTTAATCTGAGGGAAATTACATCCAAATCAGGTGAACGGTGTAGGAATTACAACGGTTTCTATATGTGCCTCCCACTTTTTAAGGGGCCAAAAGTAATGGGACAAACTAAACAATCCTAAATCTAACTTTCACTTTTTAATACTTTGTTGCAAATCCTTTGCAGGCAATTACAGCCTGAAGTCTGGAATGCATAGACATCACCAGACGCTGGGTTTCATCCCCGGTGATGCTCTGCCAGGCCTCTACTGCAAATGTCTTCAGTTCCTGCTTGTTCTTGGGGCATTTTCCCTTCAGTTTTGTCTTCATCAAGTGAAATGCATGCTCAATCGGATTCAGGTCAGGGGATTGACTTGGCCATTGCATAACATTCCACTTGTTAGCCTTAAAAAACTCTTTGGTTGCTTTTGCAGTATGCTTCGGGTCATTGTCCATCTGCACTGTGAAGCGCCGTCCAATGAGTTCTTAAGCATTTGACTGAATATGAGCATATAATATTGCCCGAAACACTTCAGAATTCATTCTGCTGCTTTTGTCAGCAGTCACATCATCAATAAATACAAGGGAACCGGTTCCATTGGCAGCCATACATGCCCACGCCATGACACTACCACCACCATGGTTCACTGATGAGGTAGTATGTTTTGGATCATGAGCAGTTCCTTTCCTTCTCCATACTCTTCTCTTCCCATCACTCTGGTACAAGTTGATCTTTGTCTCATCTGTCCATAGGATGTTGTTCCAGAACTGTAATGGCTTTTTTAGATTAGAAACTCTAATCTGGTCTTCCTGTTTCTGAGGCTCACCAATGGTTTACATCTTGTGGTGAACCCTCTATATTCACTCTTGTGAAGTCTTCTCTTGATTGTTGACTTTGACACATATACACCTACCTCCTGGAGAGTGTTCTTGATTTGGCCAACTATTGTGAAGGGGTTTTTCTTCACCAGAGAAATAATTCTTCTGTCATCCACCACGGTTGTTTTCCATGGTCTTCCGGGTCTTTTGGTGTTGCTGAGCTCTCCGGTGCGTTCTTTCTTTTTAAGAATGTTCCAAACAGTTGATTTGGCCACACCTAATGTTTTTGCTATCTCTCTGATGGGTTTGTTTTGATTTTTCAGCCTAATGATGGCTTGCTTCACTGATAGTGACAGCTCTTTGGATCTCATATTGAGAGTCGACAGCAACTGATTCCAAATGCAAATGTCACACCTAGAATCAACTCCAGACCTTTTACCTGCTTAATTGATAATGAAATAACGAGGGAATAGCCCACACCTGTCCATGAAATAGCTTTTGAGTTGATAGTCCCATTACTTTTGGCCCCTTAAAAAGTGGGAGGCACATATAGAAACCATTCCTACACCGTTCACCTGATTTGGATGTAATTTCCCTCAAACTAAATCTGAAAGTCTGCAGTCAAAGCACATCATGTTTGTTTAATTTCAAAGCCATTGTGGTGGTGAATAGAGGCCAAAATATGAAAATTCTGTCAATGTCCCAATATTTATGCACCTGACTGTATATACATCCCATTTGATCTACACCCGCTATCAATCTATGTACACATCTAATTACACAGATTTTCCATCATAGAAATGCTACTAGATATGACCTTAGTAAACACTCTCCGGATAAACCTAAAGTGACATCACAGAAAGTGAGGTCACGATTACATCCATGTGCAGAAATTGTCCTAACTCTTTAGGGTATAAACACAACTACATCCCACTTGCAAACACTATCACAGATGGCCCTTGAAGAAGTCCACTGGTGACGATACGCATTGGGCGCCTGTACCCTACCTGACTTTACTATCATCTACACATGAAATAAGATCAGCCTCAAATCTATTTTCATGCACTGTATTTATTTCATCCACTAATAATTAAATTTATTGTTTTTTATTCCTATTTATTTGTTTTTATGTCTTATGTTATAAATAAATGTGTACATTTTATAGATATATATATATATCTATATATATATATATATATGTATATATTTGGTCCATATTTATCGTTTGTTCTTAGGCCCTGTTAAGAGGTACATTGTATCTCGTTCCAATTGATAGGTTTAAATCACATATTTATTGTTTGCACTTTCTGCACATAATCACTTTACACTATTTGGCACTGTAGGGCGCTCTGACTTTGATCTTCCACTGCTATATATATATATATATATATATATATATATATATATATACACATACCACGCTTGATGTGGCACTCCAGGCTAGAAATAAAAGTTCTCAATTCAGTATCATTAGGTGAACCAACGTTTCAATGCCGTTTATTAGGCAGTTTCATCAGGACGAAAATGCCTAATAAACGGCATTGAAACGTTGATTCACCTAATGATGCTGGATTGAGAACTTTTATTTCTTGCCTGAAGTGCCACATCATATATATATTCATTCTAAGGGCACAGTCATGCCCTTATATTAAGGCTGCATCTAAAAAAACGGATTTCTCCATAGAGAATTCCAAAGTGGGGTCAGGGTGTTTAAGGGGCTACACCTCAAAAGCTATAGGAGGTATGGATCTGAAATTTGGCATAGGCGGGTAGAACTGTCACTGGGTGCTGCTTGCCAAATTTCAGGGCAAAAACATAAAAAGTTAGGATTTGGGAGTAATCTAAAGCTCCATCTGTCACATTTTTCTGACATTCTCAATTAGGAACCTTTTTCTGCTGTTCTCTATGGGGGATTTTTGGGAAGGCAAAACTCAGGGTAGGGGTGGAATTTAGACTTGGGGTTTGTTTTATTAGGTAGCTATTGTGCCAGGGTACATGCTTTTGGGTTTCAGGTAAATTAGAAAGTTACTGTTTTTAAACTATTACCTCAAGAATGCGCCATTATAAAGATAGGACTTTTCAACTTGTTGCGCAGCCTCAGTAGGGTACAGCAAGATGTCCGTCGTTTGCGGGCGATAGTGGGCGCTGGAGAAAAACAATGGTAGCAGCGGTGGGGACACGGATGCGGCAGTGGGGACATTAGTGGCAGCGGGGACATCAGCGGCGGCGGTGTCGGGTCCCGGTTGTCGGCGGTGGCGCAGGGGGGCGCGAATGTCAGCAGAGGGTCTGGCGGCGGTGCAGGCGTTAGCGGCAGGCCTGGATTCGACAGGATCCAGTCCCTGCCAGCCATTCTGCTGAATACGGCAGCAGCGCTGAGGCACCACTTTTGAAATTCAAAGATGGCCACCACGAGCCAATCACGGCTCAAAAATTCACCCGAACAGGCACCAGTCCCGTAGCTGCTGGGTGCCACCAACAATGATGTCGCGAGCCGTGATTGGCTCGCGGTGGACATCTTTGATTTTCAAAGATGGCCACCATGAGCCAATCACGACTCATGGCGTCATTGGAGGCGACGGCACCTGAAGAAGGACCAAAGCTCTGGGGAGGTGGCCGCCTCCTGCCTCTCTGCCAATGAGCAGTTCTCACCAATGAATCCAATGGTGAGAACCGAGCGTGCCGAGGCGCCATTTTTGAAATTCAAAGATGGACACCATGAGCCAATCACGGCTCGCAACGTCATTGCTCCGCCCTCTCGGCTGGCTTAAATACTGCCAGCGCGAGGTCCATGCACTCAGTTGGCAGTGGGGAGGCAGCAGAGAAGAGCTGCCAAAGACAGAAGATAGAAGACGCCGCGGAAGCCCTGAATGGGCGACGGCCAGGAAAAAGAGCTTAAAGGCCGTCGCCCTCCAGGTGAAGATGCCATAGAAGTCCTGGGGGAGTGGCAACCATGTAAAAGAGCTTAAGGCTACCACCCCCCAGGTGAAGGTCCCGCTAAATAAAATATTTTAAAAAAGGTTTCTGTATGTTCTATTTTATTATTTCTTTTGCAGGGGTACTATAAGTGCCAGTATGAGGGTGATGCCTGCTGGGACCTGTAGTACTACTGCAAAAGACAATATTTATACATTCATATGCACCACGCAACACATATCAACCCAGCACCCACTGCACAGGGGTGCTGGGAATAGCCTCGGGCTATCAGCCTGGGCCTGGGGTGCCCTGGAGAGGGGACCCCTTTAATGGGGTTCTCCAATTCCCCTGGGATCCCCAGCCTGGGCTGACTAGCAGTCAGGGGTGATGCTTCGGCTGGGGGGCCCGGTGAAAGGGCTCCCCTGGCTGTGGCATCACCCCCCTGCTAGAAAGGGTCCGGTGCTGGTTCTGGGAAATCGGGGGGGGACCTTAAGCATTTTTTCCCCCTGTATTCCCAGAACCAAGACCGGCACAGAGCACTGTGCTGGTTGCGCTAAATACGGGGGACCCCTACGTCATTTGTCCCCCGTATTTTGGCAATCAGGACTGGTTCTGAAAAGCCTGGTGTTGGTTGTGCTTAATAAGGGGGACCCGTACATCGTTTGTCCCCTGTATTAGGCACAACCAGTACTGGGGCTCCATAGCACAGGGCTGGTTGTTTTCTGGGGGGTCGGGTTTACGTTTCTTTTTTTTACACAGTCAATTTTTAACATAGATGCGTAGATCTCACTGCTGCATTCGTGCATCTGTGACTTATTGATTTGATTTTCTCAGGTGCATACGCACTTCCAGTGAGCCCTCTGTCACCCACTGATGCCCCCTCTGCACTGCACCGCTGCCACTGCTCTGCACCACCGCTGCTGCCGCTACCCCACATGCCTACAGCCGTCTCACACTCTGCACCTCCCAAACCAGCCTCCTGTGTGCTGTCCCCTCTTCCACCTGCGTTAGTGTACCATTTTGTTGCCCTTTTCCCCTGCAGGTGGCCCGGTTTGCTCATCCAAACCCTGATAGTTAATAAATTTTAAAAAAGCTATGAAATTCCATAGACAAAAAACCTTACGGTTTCACATGTCCCATTAAGGCTGCTTAGACATGATATGAAAATTCACAAAACCTATTGATTTTCTGCCACTCAACCTTCAAAAAGCAATGACATTATGATCATTAAGGCTGACGCCTTAATGGACTTGTTCCTTGCGCAATACAGATATGGTATGCCATCACACTCTGTGGTTAACTGCAGATTCAGCCCTATCACAGAATTAGATTGCTGTCACTCACAAAGTGGTGGAGCTGCTAATTCACAGAATTGTTTGCTCATTGGAATACACACATGTAGTCTATGCAAGCCATTATGGCTAGGGGAATGAGTTTTCACAAGGGAAATAAATATACTGATGCATATAGTTACCTATGCAAACACTCGCAATAATCAATGAAGAGTAGAAAAATGGTAGCTGCAATCCTCCTAAACGCTCATTAAAATCACAGAAATATTCGAAGGGACCTCCGGTTTGGCCTGTTCAAATTATGAGTATTGGAACCATATCCTTCCGCATGTACAACAACCTATACCAACATATATTCCTTAACATAAGCCAATGAATGAAAGATATTCATTCAACCTCTTTGGTTGTATCACATCAAGTTTTACAATCCACTGTGCCTCACGTCTTAATAATAACTTTTCACGATCTCCCCCTCGTGGTATCTATATATATATATATATATATATATATATATATATACACCACGAGAGAATAAAGAAAAGCACACAAGTGCTGTTGCAACGTTTCGGGCTTTAATTGCCTGTCAGGCATAAAACACCGCAACAGCACTTGTGCGCTTTTCTTTATTACGCTGAAGCAGACCACTGAGTGCCGCCATTGGAGGTGTATTTTGGCATAGGTAGCAGGCACCGCGGCACCTAGAATCTCTGGGAAGGAGTGTGCTGGGTTATTGGCTGAATATATATATTTATATATATATATATATATATATATATATATATATATATATATATACATACTCTCCCAAACTGGCGGCACTCACGGGACTGATATCCAAAATATTCACAGATACTGCTGCCACAGCAGTCCAACGTTTCAGTTTATTTCAACTTTTTTCAAGGATGAGGCAGAGTGTTCTAGTGATTTTGGAAGGCACCCAGGCAAGTCACATATTAATTATTATTGTTTGTTGAGTGCTGAACCGCTTGCCTGTTCCTTTTATATATATATATATATATATATATATATATATATATATATATTAGAGATGTGCGCTGACCCTCGTGTTTTGGTTTTGTTTTGGATCTGGATTGGTTTTGCCAAAACCTCACCTCCGTGTTTTGTTTTCATGTTTTGGTTTTGTTTTTTTTCTTAAAAAATCATAAAAATAGCTAAAATCACATAAAATGGGCCAATTTTTGTTCCTACAGTATAATTAACCTCAATAACATTTATTTCCAGTAATTTACAAACATTTTTTAACCACCACACAATATTATTTGCTTCATCAAGTTAAGGCCAAAAGGTTGCATCCAGCTAGCTGACTAAGCTAAGTGACACAGTGGGCGGCACTAACATGTGGCAGTCAGTTTCTAATTTCCAACACGGATACAGCGTGTTATACAGTGTGGGTTGGATACACCCATAGTGCACTTACTGTGACAGCAGTGTCGGCAGAGCGGGGTTGCTGACGATGTCCTCAGTACAAAGAATGGCAGTGCTGCGGTACTGGCAGTGTCCTTAGTGAAGGGTACCGGTGATGTCGGTAGTGCTGGGGCTGCCAGCGGTGTCTTTAGTGCAGGTTTGCTAGCTGTGTTGGCAGTGCGGGGGTGCCAGCAGTGTCTTTAGTGCAGGTTTTCTGGCTGTGTCGGCAGTGCGGGGGTGCCAGCGGTGTCCTTAGTGCAGGTTTGCTGACTGTGTTGGCAGTGCGGGGGTGCCAGAAGTGTCTTTAAGTGCAGGTTTGCTGGCTGTGTCAGCAGTGCCGGGGTGCCAGTGGTGTCCTCATTGCAGGTTTGCTGACTGTGTTGGCAGTGCGGGGATTGCTGGCGGTGTCCTCAGTACATGGAATGACAGTGCTGGCAGTGTTCTCAGTGAAGGGTACCAGCGGTGTCGGCAGAGCGGGAGTGCCAGCGGTGTCCTCATTGCAGGTTTGCTGACTGTGTCGGCAGTGCAGGGGTGTTCTCAATGCAGAGTGCCGGCCGTGTCGGCAGAGCGGGGGTGCCAGCGATGTCCTCAGTGCAGGTTTGCTGACTGTGTCGGCAGTGCAGGGGTGTTCTCAATGAAGGGTGTCAGCAGAGCGGGGGTGCCAGCATTGTCCTCAGTGCAGCTTTGCTGACTGTGTCGGCAGTGCAGGGGTGTTCTCAATGCAGGGTGGCAGCGGTGGTGGCAGAGTGGGGGTGCAAGTGATGTCCTCAGTGCAGGTTTGCTGACTGTGTCGGCAGTGCAGGGGTGCTGGTGGTGTCCTCACTGTGGGAGAGTCTACAGTGTCGGCAGTGTGGGGGTCGCTGACAGTGTCTTCAGTATGTTGGGCAGCAGTGCAGGAGTGTCAGCAGTGGGGGTATCGGCAGCGGGGGATGCTGCCAGTGGGGATGCCGGCGGTGTTGGCAGCGGGGGGTGCCGGCAGTGTCAGGTGGCGAAGGATACGGGCGCCATCTTTTTTCCCTCCCTTGTAGTGTTTTCAATGGGCTTAACGCTGATTGGTTGAGAGCCGTGACAGATGGCTCTCTCAGCCAATCAGCGTTAAGCCTGCTGAAAACAAAACCTCATGACTCAACAGAGGGGTCGCGAGGCTTTGCCTCGGGTCAGGGATCCGGGGCTGGCAGGGAGATCCAAGCTGCGCTCAGATCGCCCCGGATCTCCAAAATCCGTGTGGGTTCGCTTCTCAGGGAACCAGACCCGCTCATCTCTACTATATATAGATATATATATATATATATATATATAGATATATATATATAGATATATATATATCTATATATATATAGACTATAGTTCAGGAGTGCACTCACCAGACTTCAGTCAATAATTCAAGCTGATAACTTTATTCCATCATAAAAAATCCGACGTTTCGGTCCTATTTTTGTCAAGGTACAACAATCAACTGTACATAGTACCATTAAATACCCATACCCATACCCATGGGTATTTAATGGTACTATGTACAGTTGATTGTTGTACCTTGACAAAGGTTCAAATAGGACCGAAACGTCGGATTTTTTATGATGGAATAAAGTTATCAGCTTGAATTATTGACTGAAGTCTGGTGAGTGCACTCCTGAACTATATTCTATATTCTTGGTCTGTGGATTTTACCTGGACCAAAAATAAATTTTTCACCCCAGCAACTATAATACACCTAAGTGAGTGCGGATCATCCAAAGAAATATATATACCAAATGTCAGCAACAACCCATGCAATCCACACATGCAAAGAAGTCAAACCATAGATGTCTGTAAATTAAGTTATGTCTAATAATGTGAAATTACACAGTGTCACGAGTGACTCAGGAGGATCTCCTACTAAGGAGCTGAAAGCTGAGGCCCGGGGTAGTGGAAGGAATCGGAGGTGAGGGGCCTGGATGTATGACCTCATCCACAAGTATCGGATGTTGGCGAGACCCGATCAAGGGCGCGGAGTCTAACCTGCTGGGAGGTGTTCACCAGTGACCCCTCCAAGCGAGATATGGGTTTAAGCTGCACCCAGCAAGCAGGTTGCAGCCCTTTGATCAGGTATCCGATACACGTGGGGAATGGAGAATAGTACACCGATGAGGCCCAGGAGGTTTGTACTTCAGAAAGAAGTACTAGCGAGGTCACTGTACGAGGATGTAGAACTAAGTATAGAGGCAAGGTATCAGGTGACCGTTGGCACAGGTGGTATACACGGTAGTTGCACTCGAAGAATGTACTGATACGTAGGCTAGTCGTAAGGTGCACCACTGGCACAGGAGGATGACGTTGTGATTGTACTCATAGGATGTACTGAGTACCATACCAACAGTGAAGTTTAGAGTTGGGAACATCATGGTGTGGGGCTGTTTTTCAGCATACGGTACTGGCATACTTCATATAATTGAAGGAATGGTGAATGGAAAAATGGATTGAGACATTCTTGATAAAAATCTGCTGCCATCTACCAGGATGCTGAAGATGAAACGAGGGCGGAACCTTCAAGATTTGAAGACTGTTTGTGTGGAAGAATGGGCCAAAATCACACCTGAGCAATGCATGCGACTAGTTTCTCTATACAGGAGGCATCTTGAGGCTTTTGTATGAAGTATTAAATAAATTTCAGTATGCATGTTCAATACTTTTTCCTTGTGTCATTTCACATTATTACACATAACTTAATTTATGGACATCTATGGTTTGACTTCTTTGCATGTGTGGATTACATGGGTTGTTGCTGACATTTGGTGAAAATTTAATTGCAATAGCCCCATTACAAATATATCTCGACGCGACATTCAGTGTCATCTAGTGAGATGAGTAGAATAAAGTTGACACCAATACCTCACCATGAGTTTGTACAGTTTAGAGATGTGTGCCAACCTCCGTGTTTTAGTTTTGGATCTGTATCTCCTCTTGTTTGGATCTGGATTGCCAAAACCGCCCTTACTTATTTTGTTTTATGGTTTTGGATCTGTAATTTTTCTAAAAAAATCATAAAAGCAGCTAAAATCACATAATTTGTGCCTGTTTTTGTTCCTACAGTATTATTAAAATCAAAATAACATTTACTGTATTTCCACTCATTTCCAGTCAATTTAGACCACCTCACAGCTCACAATATTGATTTTTTTTAATCTAGTTAAGGGCCAAAAGGTTGCATCCAGCTAGCTCGCTGATGTAACTAAGTGACAGCAGTGGGTGGCACTAACATGTGGCAGTTCAGCTTGCAATGGTAGACAGGATGGCAGTTTAGTAAACTATACGACCTGTAAGAATTTTAAAAACCAAGAATGTTTTCCTTAACTAGGTCAGAGACCCAACGGAGTTGGAATGTTTATGGACTGAAGACAGGGAAAGGACAGAAGGACTGATTAGTTTTTAATTTATTTAATTTAATATTTCGATTCTTAAAAATAATATGAGGGAAGATCGATCTAGGAACAAGTTCTTTTGTTCCTAAATAACATCTTTGATCTGGAGGAGGTTTTTTAATTTTTTATACATCAAGATGTAATAAAAAAAATGAGATGGCCTTGCTTGTGGAGGTGCTGCTAGAATATACTGTAAACAGAAGTTTACTAGTTTTAGTCAGGGAGGTTGTTAGGGATAATGGGACCAAGACTTGCTGTTTACATCAAAGGAAAGCAGCCTGTAGTTCTCCAGCTGAATTAGAACTCCCAGCATCTGTGATATTTGCTGGCCCTACTGGAAGTTATTTGTCAACAACAGGTGGTGTGCTTCAGGTTACCTCAGCCTGCTCTACGCACTGTATGTAACATGGAAATATATATGTATGTGACCAATATACACAACTAGTTTTTGTATTAAACATATTTGCACTTTATTGCACACACCCTGGCAGGAAGATGCTCTGTGCTGCTGCTGCTCATATTTGCCCACCCCATCAATTTGGTAGTTCAGAATTTTCTTTAAAAAAATGAAAGGGGAATGCAGGAGATGCTGTCTGTGGCCATTACAATTTCTGGACATTCATAAACCATAAAAATAAAAATGTCAGACAGCAATGCCCCAAACAGCACATAATGCAAAGAAAAGAGATGCAAGATGGAATTGTCCTTGGGCTCTACCACCCACCCTTATGTTGTATATATGAAGCAGGACATTCACAGTTTAACAAACCAATCACTTCAGCGACAGGGCCTGCCACTTGTGGCTGAAATTATTGGTTTGTTTGGACCCCCCACAAAACAAGCTGCCAATGTGCAGTGGACATTGGTGGCAATGATCCCATATGCAAACAACTGGCTTTACAACATAGGAAAGATCAGATGTCGTCATCGTCATCCCCATCAGTGTGTACGTCCTCTTCTTTACACAATATTAATTTGTCCCCGCTGGAATCTACCATTACAGACGCTTCTGTATTTTTTTACTTAATTGCTGATAAAGGTCTTCCTCGTGGAAATGTAATTCATTTTGATGAACATCATCTTTTCCACATTTTGTTTGTGTAAGGGACCCCAAATTGCCTCTTTTTCCTGCCAGTAGTGAAACGGACTGTGTGACTTGTCTATCTGGATGCTATCCCTAAAATAATCATTTGCCATTCTCTGAATGGTGACTGTATCAGACAAAGTCACGGTAGACATGTCACTCATTATAGGCAGTTCTTTCAGACCCAACCAGATGTTATTAGGTTTTGCTGACTGAACTGCATCTCCACCAGCGGTATGCCTCTTAGTGAAACTGGTGATACACAGAGTTGCCTGCCTCTGAATGAGCTGGCATTTGTTAGTTGCTGCTGCTGCTGTTTGCACTGTTGGAGGCAATACACCTACCCAGTGGGCTGCCACAGTCATGTAATCTTTAGTTTGCCCTGTCCCACTTGTCCACATATCTGTGGTTAAGTGGACATTGGGCACAACGGCATTTTGGAGGACATTAATAAGGTTTTTATTAATGTCCTTGTACAGATTGGGAATTGCTATTCTAGAGAAGTGGAATCTAGTAGGGACATGGTAGCGAGGACACAGGACCTCAATTAACTGTCTAAAACCCACTGCATTAATGGTGGATACTGGACGCACATCTAATACCAGCATAGCTGTTATGGCATCAGTAATCCGCTGTGCAACTGGGTGTCTGCTGTCTTGTTCACCATTGCAAAGGATTGTTTGACAGTCAATTGTTTGGTTAAACTAAAAATAGTCTTCTTCCTGGGATGAAGATCCACTCACAGCAGCAACAGCAACAACAGGCATAGCACTCAATGATCCTTCTAAGGAATTACGGATAGGAGAAAAGTCAGTCATTCTTATGAAAATGGATGCAGGACTACTTCCGATCACAATTGAGGATGTTAATGATGATGCAGGTGTTGGTGTTGGAGATTGCAGGCACTTGGATCCAGAGAGAAGAGAGCAGCTAGGTGACACTGGACAGATTGTTGTTACGTTTTTAGCCAAAGTTTCTGGATTTGAAAAACACTTTAATTTGATGAATGCGCTGCAAGCAATGTAACAGGGAGGAGGTTCCTAGATGGTTAAGGTCCTTACCTCTACTCACTGTTACTTGGAAATGGTTACAGATGGCTTGAAATAATTCCACACATGAGAAGTGGATTTTTTGGTCCTTTGCCCAGGAATGGCAACAATGGGATTTTTCCCACCATGGGCAACAACTGTTGCCTGATTTACAGATTTTACACAAACATCCTCGGCATCAACATCCTCATCATCCCTGTTAGCGTCAACTACAGAAATATCCTCTTCATCCTCCTGGTGCAATTCCACAGAAGCATCATCGATTTCTACGTCAGCATGTTGACTTATGCTGCTCCCCACATTTGCAGAGGGCACACAAATGGTGGAAGGAAGATCCTCTTCAAGTACAGTATTAGAAATTTCAGACTCACACATGGCAACCGTGGATTTACTTGGACTCTCCTCGGGGATCTGTGACTTTTCTGCGCACACAATTGGTTTATGTGCCTTAGCGCTTTTAATTTTTTGACACTTCTACAGGGAGAAGGACTTACATCATCATAAGATGCAAAACCACCAGTCACAAATAAAGGCCAAGGCCTTATCCTTTCCTTGCCACTTCATGTAATAAATGGCATATTGCCAATTTTTTTCTTTCGCTGCAGGTAACTTAGCTTTTAATTTTTTTTCTTTAACACTGTAAAACATTGCTTGCTTGATTTTCAATGCCTTGACTTAAGCCCTGTATGCCCTTGGGCATCGGCTTTAGTAGATGATGTAGATGGACTAGTATCGTCATGACTGGTGGCACTGGCCGCAGCTCCACAACTATATGGTTCCTGTTCTCTTCTCAACTGATTGTTCTCCATATTATTAACAAACACGAATGAAGTCGGGTACAGCACATGCATCAATTTGTACCAATTTTAAATATTACACTGCGGTATCAATGACTTACAGTGTGACAATATTTTTTACGAATACACTGAATTTTCCACTTACAGTGTGACAATATTTTTTACGAATACACTGCGTTTTCCACTTACAGTGTGACAATATTTTTTACGAATACACTGTGTTTCCACTAACAGTGTCAATATTTTTTACGAATACACTGCATTTACTTTACACTAACAGTGTCAATATTTTTTACAAATACACCCCTGCAACCCCTGCCCTAGATGGACACAGTCAGAAACCCCTGGATGGACACAGCAGCCCCCTGCCCTAGATGGACACAACAACCCCTGGATGGACACAGCAGCCCCTGGATGTACACAGCAAAGCAACCCCTGGATGGACACAGAAGTCACTGCCCCTGGATGGACACAGCAACAGCAAGCCCTTGATGGACATAGCAGCCACTGCCCCTGGATGGACACAGCGACAGCATCCCCTGGATGGACACAGCAGCCACTGCCCCTGGATGGACACAGCGACAGCATCCCCTGAATGGACACAGCAGCCACTGCCCCTGGATGGACACAGCAACAGCAACCCCTGGATTGACATAGCAAAGATGGACACAGCAGACCCTTGATAGACATAGAAACCCCTGCCCTTGATGGACACAGCAGCCCCTCTTGGATGAAGCACAACCCTGACAGCCCGGGACTGAGCAAGCAAATGGTGCCGATCACCGTGGGGGAGGGACTTTTATAAAAACCCGCGAGAATCCGACACAGCGGTATTGTGGGCTGAGGCCAGCCCTATGTGTATAATGGCAGCTGCAGTACTGAAGGGGTTAACCCCCGTGCTACTGCAACATTTTTAAAAGGACAAAAGGCACCAGGCACCCATTGTAAATGTGTACTCTGCGCTAGGCACTGAGTGTTAATAAGTGTGCTTTCAATGTTTTATATGCCGCAGCCTGGACCCGCTGCACTGGGGGAGTGTGGGTAGAGTGTGGATGCAATCTGGGAGACGGAGAGCCAGCTCCCACTGCGACCAGTGCTGAAACAGTTAAAGTCCCAGCTTGGGCACTGTTTAAAAGCACACTGCACATGGTTTATAATAAACTGTATTATTAATATACACATATTTTGCGGTAGAGCACTGCATCTGATCTGCAATGCATTGGTGTATAAAGCAGAGTATATTAAATAAAACCGAAACTGCTACAGATTCCAGAAAACAAGGCAATGGCACTCGGCAGTTTGTCAGCACTGGGCCAGGTACACCTCTGACTAGTTTCACGCCTTTAATCGTGTTTGAGGCTGTCCATATCATATTCTTAGTCTGCAAAATTCTGTATGTTTAGTTTTTAGATATTGATGTATACGTATTTATAATATAAAATGTATTGATTTAAAAAGATGGTATCCTGAAATTCTGATTCTGCCATATTGAGAACATTACCCTTTTGATTAGCGCATCACCATTTTTCGGTTTAATTTATTGTTGTTGATATGAGCCCTCACAAGCTCTCTTGGTGTATTGCTGCTTTATTATTAGCGCCAGGTATTGAGGGATAGTGCTGAGTATATTTAATAGTCTATGACATGTTTGAATGTATTTGGATTTTATATGTGCACTTCTTGGATATGCCTGTACAGTATATGACATAACCAACCTTTGTGGCTGCAGGAAATTAGATGCTGATTGTCATTTCCTAGCAGGAGGTCTAATGAATAGAAAGATGTGGCTGGAAGTTTTCTGTGTGAAGGTGTGAGTAGTGTCATATGGCTAAACCCTTCCTTTACAGCACTTCCTTTGAAAAGGCAATAGCCAGCAAGGTTGGAACAGACAATGTGTTTGTTTTTAAGAAGCCCCTTTTGGATGTCACTTTCTAAAACCTGAATGTGTTAAGGTTGGAAATGCCAAACTGATACAGCCATTGGGAAGGATGAATGTCATTTACAATTTCCTGTGAAATGTTATATCAACATTTTAGGAGACAGTTATAACGTATGATAATGTATGATACATCAGTTTGTGTTTAGGTTTGGGTGGTAGATTAGAAAGGAGGAAATTGGGTGACTCCTTTGAAATGTAATATGTGATTAAATTATATTATGTGAGGAAGCATGATTGGTTGAGAGGAACACAGGGCGGATTTACCCCCCTGTGATAGTGTGTGTAAGAACGATATAAAAAGAGGGTCTGTGAGCCTGTGTAGTTGTACAACCCTGTAAATTCTTTGAAGAGAATAACTGCTGATTGATAAGATTTCTGTATGCTAATGCACCCATTCATTCGGAAGGTTGAGTCTTTTTTAAGACTTTGAGCAATAAACATCTTGCCTGACTTCAATTGCATCTCAATCCTGCAACCAACAGAATTGTGCCAAATGCTATTCCGTTCTCCAGCTGTTCTGGGTAAGAGCTCCGCGTCTCCAAGTTCAAGCCCTCTGCCAGCTACCAGGCAGACCTGGTCCACTGCCAGGGATCAGGAGGAATCAGCCAACACCAATCAGGGGGTGTGGCCGCAGCTAGTCAAACACATACGCAGCAGAAGTGGTTCCAGGTGTCGAGGTAGGAACCTGGATATTCTAAAGCGGTTCCGAGTGCCGATAGGAGGCGCTTGTTACATGCCCACAGCGCAGTGGGTGGAGTCAGTGACAGGTGGTCACTGACGGTAAGCGAGAATCCCTGATACCCCAAGGTCTAGTGGGGATCAAAACCCCAACTTGTGATCGGGACTCTGGGCTGGAAGCTATCCGGTCACAGGTATGCTGACGTTTTGCCTCGCATTGAGATCTGAGTCAGGCGGGAAAAGCCGAGCCGGACTTGGATCTCACCTCAGATCTACAAGTTCGGGTAGACCCGGTTCTCTGAGAACCGGACCAGCTCATCTCTAGGACAAATAACAAGTATAAGGATATCCCACTGAGAACAAAGACCTGCAAGATGGAAGTTGCTAAGGATACATAACGTAGTGCCTGTACATGAGTCATATGCTAATATAAATATGTTCAGTTACATAAACTGCATTACACAAGGGTCAGTAGAATAGGTAAAATGCAATAAATTACCTAATATAAATCATCTACTCATATAGTTTACCTCATTACATGTCCTTGCGGCCAGAGAAAGAATGGCCCTTCATAGGTCCGCCATTAAAGCAGCACTACAAGATAAACCATCGGACCAACTGGTGACTAGGCACTTTGCAGAGAAAGGACATAACTTAGGTGAACTAAGACATCAAATTATTGACTATGTTCCCAAAAGCCTTAGAAGTGGGGACTGGGCGGGGAAGTTACTACAACCAGAAACCCGCTGGATTTTTTAACTCAATGGACTTAATGAGAAGATCCAATGGAATATGTTCAAGGGAGCTCAATTCTTGATATGAGCCCTTACCCCCAGCAATTTGTTTATATTTATAATTAATAGGCCCGTATTCAATTTGAGGCAAAAAGTCCAGACTTTTCACCAGCTGGACTTTTCGCCCCCTTCGCCTGTTTTCCAGGCGGAAAAGTATCGCACGCGTGGCCGCTATACCCCATATTCAATTCCAAAGTAGGCGAAAACGGGAACCAGAGAATTTTGGATCGGCAAAAAAATACGGGAAGTTTCGAGAATAATTCATAGGGCCCCTCTAAAGATGTCCAGACATGGGGGATCACTATGGGTACCCCCGTTTTTGCCTGTAGAAGAAAGTCAGGTTTTTAAATAGCCGCGGCAGATGCATAAATGCAGCTTTGAAGAAGGTGATGCAGAAGAGCATTTAGAAGGTTTTTTTGGGGGAAAATAACTATGCCCATCAAATTTGGGGTACTTGAAAATGGGTGCAAGCATATTTTAAAGTCCCAAAAATGATTTTTGAAAATTCTGCAAAAATGCACCTGCTGCTACTCGTTCAATGAAGAAAACACCTGCCGCATATAAGGGAACCCCTCTGGACTCCATTCCACTAATTTACAAGTGTGTTCCCTATTTTTTTTTTTTTAAAACCCCTAAATTGAACAAATTTTTTTGGGGTGTCCATATATATATATTTTTTTGCTTTTTTTGACACAGCTCATTTTAAGGGGGCATTCCCAAGGGTGCAGGTTAATTTTTTTAAGCCTGCACCCCTAAACCTTAATTCTGCACTTTTTTTGCGGGCAAACGACTGGCGAAAAATGATCCCCGTTTTTTCACATACAGTATGCAACACATTTTGCACTTGATTTGGATATACAATAGAGGATACCTTATTATATTTTTCTACTGACCCTTGTGTAATGCAGTTTATGTAACTGAACATATTTATCTTAGGATATGACTCATGTACAGGCACTACGTTATGTATCCTTAGCAACTTCCATCTTGCAGGTCTTGGTTTCTCAGTGGGATTTCCTAGTGCTTGTAACTGTACACACTCATGGCGCCATATTCAATTAGGCTGCGAAAAGTCAGAATTTTCGCGTGTTTGAATTATCCCCGTATTCAATTGCAAAGACTTTTCGCCGGTGCAAAAAGTCTTAGAAAAAAATAGCCTGCACCCCTGGGAATAGCCCCTAAAAATGAACTGAATTGAAGAATTTTCAAAATACACTTTAGGAACTTAAAAATATGCTTGCACCCATTTCCATGTACCCCAAATTTGATGGGCATAGTTATTTTTTGCCCCCCAAAAAACTGTACTATTCTTCATCACTTCTTCAAAGTCGGGAAAAAACACCTGCCGCGGCTATTTAAAAACCCTAATTACCTTCTGCAGGGAAAAACGGGGGTACCCACAGTGATCCCCCATGTCAGGACATCATTAAGGGGGTCCTAGGATGAATTCCTGGAAAATTCCCTATTTTTCCCGATACTTACCTTTCTGCCGGGTCCCGTTATCGCTGCTTTCTAATTGAATGCGGGGAAACAGCGGGCGCACGCCCGATACTTTATCCTCGTAAAACCTCTGATGTGGAGAGAAAAGTCCAGCACTGACTTTTCGCACCCAAATTGAATATGGGCCATGGTGATGTATTGGTGTCAACTTTATTCTACTCATCTCACTAGATGACAGTGGATGTCGTGTCGAGACCCGGCTAGCGTCATGAGTACTATGGTTACTGGGCGCAGCCGAAGCCACGACGTCACTTCCTGGAGACGGAACAGAAGTCAGGAGAGTCTCCCGGGGACACGGGCATGGGTCACACAGGCGGGCTTCTTCACTTTTTGTATAAAAGTATGTTATTGTTTGAGTTCTTTTTTCACCTTGACAAAAGCGCGGCTGTTCCCCGAAACGTTGGTACTTGTATTTATTATGTGTGAATACACATTTTGATTTCACTACAGTCTCTCAGTGCTGCTTGTTTGTGTGGGATATATATGAATGTGCATGTTTTCTATCTATTTCTCTCTATGGGCCTGATACAGAGGTGAACAGTAATGCAGCAGTGTGAATTTATGCTAATGCTGCAGCCAATAGGCTGCTTACTTAGACGATCACCAGCTGCGGCTCTAATCTGCCGATCGGACATCAGCCGCACCATTGCACAATAGAGCAACCATATGAATGCTCAGAATGTCTGACGATATATGACCACCGGTTTCAGTGGACAGTCACTCCCCAGTCACCGCCCAGGAATGCCTATCGGAGTTGCATGGATCGCCATGCAATTCCGATCTGCGTACCCCGGGGGTTATCTTTTTAAATGTGTCCACCTCTGAATCAGGTCTATCTATCTATCTATCCTACCTGTGTCCTCCGACTACACTATAGCCTGCCTTCGTGTACCCGCAAATATCGCGCAAAGCGTTTTTTTACATATTCTTTTGGAGGGGGTGTTTTATTATTTGACAATGTAATTCTAAGACACCTTCACCTGAGGAGCTAAAAAGTGTGCATTGGGGAAGGGGGGGAGTAGGCAGAAGTTTTGCCTAGGATGTCGAGAAACCTTGCACTGGCCCTGGTAATGGGTTATTGTGGTGAGGGCAGGGGCAGACTGGGAAGTAAAAGTGGCCCTGAAAAAATTCTAGAAGTGGCCTCACGTTGGAGGCACCAAATTAACTGTAGGCACAACAAACACCAAAGTAGGCAGAATTAGTACATTACTACACCTCTGTGGTAGCTGTTTTTGTCAATATATTTTGTAGTCTAGTGGCCCCAACAGTCATGCTTAAGCTGCTATGACAAACTCCAAAACTCCACATTCCAAATAACACCCCTTCCCCTCCACGAGACTGAACACAGACTCTAAATCCTTCAGGAAAGATACACACAACTCATTACCAAAGAAAGACCAAACTCACCCCCCAAATATAACAAGTATCACCCCCCCCACCCATCCCATGGAGCCATGAATCACCCCAGAAATTGTTATACCCTCATATAATACCCACTCCTGTCCCTTTAACAGATGTCACAATGGTAATTACATCCCTCCAATAACACAGAAGTACAGTAAGCAAGCATAGTATCCAAACCAAGTTATAGTTAATGTGGTGAGAGGGGTGGTCTCCTGAAGGTAGATTAAAGCAAGATTGGCACATTCTGCACCTACAATAGAAGTTTGGAATTCCGGGTTTTCTGGGCTGCACGTCTCAAACTGGAAATATAGAATTCTGGGTTTTCCAGGTTGCTCAAAGCCAGCAGGTAGTCAGCACAGGAAGGGTTTAAAACTTTCACACACCTGTTCCTTATGGCTCCTGATGCCGGACACCCTGGCCAGGCGATAGGCTGGGGGTGGTGGTTAGCATTAGGGTGCCAGGACTTGGATGGTCCAAGGGCTATACTGGGAAAGCATGCCCAAATTGTGGCTGCAAGCCACTGCTGACTGATTAGCACAAGGAGTGCTGAGACTTTTATGTTTGTTCGTTTATTTTATGGTATATGCCAGTATGTGTGCAGGCCTAAACTCACGTATGCTAAGGCGCAGGGTTTGCTGCTATTAAAAACCACTGTTTTACCAAAAGTACCTGCCTGTCTTGAATCCTCAGTTCAAGTATCCGTTTTACATTAACCAGATCAAGTTACCATAATGAACAATCCAAATACTCAGCAATAATCAGATCTGCAGCATGTGGGTGTGGCACTTAGCAATAATCAGATCTGCAGCATGTGGGTGTGGCACTCAGCAATAATCAGATCTGCAGCATGTGGGTGTGGCACTCAGCAATAATCAGATTTGCAGCATGTGGGTGTGGCACTCAGCAATAATCAGATCTGCAGCATGTGGGTCTGGCACTCAACAATAATCAGATCTGCAGCATGTGGGTGTGGCACTCAACAATAATCAGATCTGCAGCATGTGGGTGTGGCACTCAGCAATAATCAGATCTGCAGCATGTGGGTGTGGCACTCAGCAATAATCAGATCTGCAGCATGTGGGTGTGGCACTCAGCAATAATCAGATCTGCATCATGTGGGTGTGGCACTCAACAATAATTAGATCTGCAGCATGTGGGTCTAGCACTCAACAATAATCAGATCTGCAGCATGTGGGTGTGGCACTCAACAATAATCAGATCTGCAGCATGTGGGTGTGGCACTCAGCAATAATCAGATCTGCAGCATGTGGGTGTGGCACTCAACAATAATCAGATCTGCAGCCTGTGGGTGTGGCACCCAACAATAATCAGATCTGCAGCATGTGGGTGTGGCACTCAACAATAATCAGATCTGCAGCATGTGGGTGTGGCACTCAACAATAATCAGATCTGCAGCATGTGGGTGTGGCACTCAACAATAATCAGATCTGCAGCATGTGGGTGTGGCACTCAACAATAATCAGATCTGCAGCATGTGGGTGTGGCACTCAACAATAATCAGATCTGCAGCATGTGGGTGTGATACTCAGCAATAATCAGATCTGCAGCATGTGGGTCTGGCACTCAACAATAATCAGATCTGCAGCATGTGGGTGTGGCACTCAACAATAATCAGATCTGCAGCATGTGGGTGTGGCACTCAACAATAATCAGATCTGCAGCATGTAGGTGTGGTACTCAGCAATAATCAGATCTGCAGCATGTGGGTCTGGCACTCAACAATAATCAGATCTGCAGCATGTAGGTGTGGCACTCAACAATAATCAGATCTGCAGCATGTGGCACTCAACTATAATCAGATCTGCAGCATGTGGGTGTGGCACTCAACAATAATCAGATCTGCAGCATGTGGGTGTGGCACTCAACAATAATCAGATCTGCAGCATGTGAGTGTGGCACTCAACAATAATCAGATCTGCAGCATGTGGGTGTGGCACTCAGCAATAATCAGATCTGCAGCATGTGGGTGTGGCACTCAACAACAATCAGATCTGCAGCCTGTGGCACTCAGCAACAATCAGATCTGCAGCCTGTGGCACTCAGCAACAATCAGATCTGCAGCCTGTGGCACTCAGCAACAATCAGATCTGCAGCCTGTGGCACTCAGCAACAATCAGATCTGCAGTCTGTGGCACTCAGCAACAATCAGATCTGTTTCCAATGGCACTCAGCAATAATAAACTAGTATTGTGTGACACCCAACAACATTAAGATCTGCTGTCTGTGGCACCCATCAGCCATAAGCTCTGCAGTCTGTGGTACACAGTAGTAACAAGCTACTGTATGTGGTCTTTGTGACCCAGAAATATGAATAACATATCTGCAAATGACCAACAAGTTCTGCTGTCTGGGGCACCAAGAAACAGACACCCCGAAAAATTAGCTCTGCTGTGTCACTTAGTAAAGTCTGAGCTCTGCAGTCCGTGGCACACAGCAAATGTAAGTTGTGCAGTTATCAGGCACCAGCACTGTCCTCTCTGTGAGGTTATGCAGAGACCTATGACTGACATCAGCACTGCAGAGCAGACTCCCATTAGACAACAATGGTTGCAGTTCATGAAGTTTCTAAGCTCTGTAACAAAGAACCCATATGTTCCATTGCCACCTGGGCTCCAAATTGGGCAGTACTAAAAACCCAGATGACTCGCTGGTGCCTTACCCATGGCAGTAAGTGGGTGAAATAATAATGCCCATTGCCCGGTCTGCTAGATGTTTACTTACATGTGTAATTAGAACAGGCAGATAAAGGAAGGATGGTCAAGTAAAGATGAGGGGGGCAATATATGAAAGTTCTTTGGGAAGGTTTGCAGCCTGGCATAGAGAGGGCAGAGCAGATTGATGCACAACAAGCATTAGGTTAGTCAGAATATGCTGATGTATCCGGATGCAACTATACCATGAGAAGTGGAGAAAAATATAACATGGAGGAGAGATACAGGAGTAAAGAGAGGGGATGGGAAGTGCAGTGTTGGGTGGGGAGTGACATGGAATGAGGGAAAGAAGAGAGACATGCAGGGAGAATAGTGGCACAGAGTTTGGCATTGCCTCGGGAGAGGGTCTTGCAAGGTCAGACTATTCCTGCTGATCATGAAAAGCCAGACGGGGGCACCGGGAACATACTCAAGACGGTCACACAGGGGCCTGATTCAGAGCCGGACGCTCTTTTCGCTCTGAATCAGTGCCCGCCTATTGTATTTTTAGAGCGGCCTCCTGGCCGCTCGCATAGCTGTGGGTGACCACCCACAGCTAGTGCGAGCGGCCAGGATGATTGTCGCGATGGTCAAGACCATCGGACTTGCGACGAGACCCTTGTGGTAGGGTCTCGTTGCCGCAAGTCCCAGTGGACTTCTTGCTCTTACAGAGCAAGAAGTCCGCCCACTGACATCACTTGTGATGTCAGTGGGGCCGGCCCTAGACGGTAGGCGTTCCCACAGGAACGCCTCCGTCTGGGCAGCCACGCCCCTGGCCCGCCCACCAAAGGGGGCGTGCTGTCACTCAACATCGACAGCTGTGGCTATCCGGGTCTCGCGCATGCGTACGACGGAGCCACCTCCGTCATGCGCATGCGCACTGGGCCAACATCGACCCGCTTGCGAGCGCTCAGCGCTCGCGAGCGGGTCTGAATCAGGCCCAGGGTTCGGTCAGTGATCGATCTGCTGATCATGAAAAGCCAGACGGGGGCACAGGGAACATACACAAGACGGTCACACGGGGCTGATTCAGAGCCGGACGCTCTTTTCACTCTGAATCAGTGCCCGCCTATTGTATTTTTAGAGCAGCCTCCTGGCCGCTCGCATAGCTGTGGGTGACCACCCACAGCTAGTGCGAGCGGCCAGGATGATGGTCGCGATGGTCAAGACCATCGGACTTGCGATGAGTCCCTTGTGGGGTTGCCGCAAGTCCCAGTGGACTTCTTGCTCTTAAAGAGCAAGAAGTCCACCCACTGACATCACTTGTGATATCAGTGGGGCCGGCCCTAGACAGTAGGCGTTCCCATGGGAACGCCTCCGTCTGGGCAGCCACGCCCCCGGCTCGCCCACCAAAGGGGGCGTGCTGTCACTCAACATCGACAGCTGTCGCTATCCGGGTCTCGCGCATGCGCACGATGGAGCCACCTCCACCGTGCGCATGCGCACTGGGCCAACATCGACCCGCTTGCGAGCGCTCGCGAGCGGGTCTGGATCAGGCCCAGGGTTCGGTCAGTGACACTATTATATAAAGAAAATAGGTCACAAAATCTGAAAACTAGGCTTAATTTTTATAGTCAGTTGCAAACCTGATACATAGACATTGAAGTTCATTCCTATTTATTGTTGGGTGGTGCAGTAGGGACCACCCCTAACCAGCTGTGTCATCCTTTGATGTAAGAAGAACCCATGCAATAACACGAATTTACTACTATATTATGAGATATTATTTTAAAAAGGTGGATCTGCTCATTCTATCGAAAAAGATCCAACTAACTGGAAAAGGAGAGACAACTGCACCAGTTAGTGACCATCTCTTCAATACTCAAATTAAATTTAAATTTATAAGTTATTCAGTTAAGAGGTGCTACCCACTATGAAAGGATATCAAGGGGTAAATTTACTAAGATTCGAGATGGTCACGATTTTCTCCGCAGAAATCCAATACGTGGCCCCGGATACAATGTAACAGCATGCTTCTGCATGCTGTTACACTGTGCAACTGTCTGCTCATGAGAACGAGCAGACTTCAGTCGCGGGCCGCCGGCCAGTCAGCGGCAGCTAACATTAGCGGCCGCTCATTGGCTGGGACCCACGTGGGCTTAGCCAATGAGCGGCTCCTCCACGTGGGTCCCAGCCAATGAGCGCCCGCTAATGTTAGCCGTCGCTGATTGGCCGGCGGCCCGGGACTGAAGTCTGCTCGTTCCCACAAGCAGATAGTAGCACAGTGTAACAGCATGCAGTAACATGCTGTTACACTGTATCAGGGACACATCTTGGATTTCTTCGGAGAATATCGTGGGACACAAAAGTGAGTATTGGATCTTTTTTTACAGGTAATTCCAATAGGATACTTTACGTTGACAAGTGGACATGAACATCTGGAAACAAGTGAGTATGTATGTGTATGTATGTATGTAATAAAGCTTTATTTTCCAGGTGTGTTATGTTTTTTTAACCATTTCTTTACAGGTGAAGTACAGGTACCAGTGGGCTCTTAATGCCCAGCATGCTGGTACTTGTGGTTCTCCAAGTACCAGCATGCGGGGGAGGCTTGCTGGGACCTGTAGTTCCACGGTAAAGACAATGATGATACATCTATTTTTTACACTTCACCTAACACAATCAACCCGCCACCTACCACCAAGGGGTGGTGGGGATAGCCCCGGGCTATCAGCCTAGGCCAGGGGTGCCCTGGAGAGGGTGACCCCTTTATTGGGGGGGTCACCAACTCCCCAGTGATCCCTGGCCTGGGCTTACTAACGGTCAGGGCTGATGCTGCGGCTGGGGGGCCCAGTGAAAGGGCACTCATGGCTGTGGCATCAGTCCCCCGTTAGAAAGGGTCCAGGGCTGGTTTTAAATATATGGTGGAACCCACGTCATTTTTTTTCGCCGTATATTTAAAACCAGCTCTGTCCCTGCAACCTTGTGCTGGTTCTTACATTGCAGGGGATCCCTACACATTTTTTTCCCTGTAATGTTAAGAACCTGGACAGGCTGGCAAGCTTGAGGCTGGTTAGCATTTTTCTGGGGGACCTCACGTCATTTTGTTTCACAATTTATATACCTATTTTTTACAGTTACAGAAAGAAACATACACAAATCACAATGATTTGTGTATGTTTCTGACCATCTCGCAGCTCAGGGGGTTGAGAGTTTGAAAAGTGATTTGCAAGAGAGTTTGCTCCTATCTCACCTGAGCTTGTCATCCTGATTTTTGGTAAATTTGAGAGATGTATGTTTTAAGTGAAAAGTACTTCCGATTTGGCCCGATGGTGATTTGATTCGAGATTGCTATCTCACCCAAGTTTTACGAGTGAGATGAGAGAAATCTCTCTCTAACTCACCCAACTTTGCCTTTAGTAAATTTGCAAGCAGGGAAAAAATCAATAAATCACCCGAGATGGTCATCTCGACCTATCTCGATTGTTAGTAAATTTACCCCCAAGTATCAAAAAACAAGGATAGTGGTGCTGTGTACTGGTCACACAAATAAAATATCACCTTTATTAAATTCCATATAAAATTATAACAAACATATAACCCATAAATAGGTGAAATATTAGAATAGAAATCAAAAATAATTTTTAAAATAAGTGACAGGGACTGTCTGAATAGACAAAAAGGGAGGTTAAGCACAATTATTCACTAGGTGTATAAGCAGAAAAACTTAGAATTTTCTTCTTCAGGGTCCATAGGCTCCACAGGGAGACCTTGGGGTTTAGGTGATGGCAAGAACATCCGGGCACCACTCAGTAAAATTTTTACTCCCAGGATGCTTCTCCCTATACCCCACCCCGAGCTAGAGGCACCTCAGTTTTGTTTGGTGCCCGGCCGGAGTCAGGTCATTGTAGACGCAGTGGGGCTGTTCTCAGCCCCAGAATAACTTTCAAGTTTTTTCTTCAGAGTGGACAGGGTCCTGTCGCTCAGTCACCCTGCCAGCGCCGAGACACCGGTACTGATCCGGGGATTGTGGCGGGACCCCGGGGTCTGTGCTAGCCAGACCTTGTGGGACTCCCAGGACTGCAGCTGGATGTACGGGGAGCAGGTAAGAAGTGGTGATCCACTTGTAGCAGTCCTTCCCTCCAGGTCTCAGAGGACGGACCAGGGATGACGGCAGTGGTGCCAGGCACAAACAACCTGCGCTTCCACTAGACATACTGAAGCACAAAACAGCATCCCGGGGGTTAATTGTCAGCCAGGGGAGGCAGCTTTCCCTGTTTACAGCGGCTCCTCCTTCTGCTCAGTGCGCCTTTCCACTGCGGTCTGGCTTAGCTGAGGCAGCACTCCTCCTATGGGTACTCTGAGGTCTCTGACAGCCATTTTCTTTCTCTGGCAAGTCACAGATCAGAGTCTTGAGAAAGTCCCGATCATTGACGGGAAAAAACGTGTTGACCTTGTCCTCCTGCTACGTTTTGACTCCAGACCAGCCTGCTACCAGCCTTCATATCCGGTTACCCGATCCGACATCACTGAGCCTATTGCTTCCTAAACTGCTGCCAATTACCATAGCCTGCATGGACGCATTGCAGGATCACTAGCGGCACACTGCTTTGTCACCGCTGACTCCAGATATGATTGCCCGCTGCCTATTCCTGGACGAACGCTGTCCTCCAGTTCACGTGGACGCTGTGTGCCGGCAGCTGCTCATTGCACCGTGTCTGCTGCTTCTCAGTAGTACCAGCTACCTGCTCCTGTTACAGACACCATTCTTCGGTTCGCAGGATTATACATCACAGCGGCATTGGTTATTGTCTATACACAGAGGAAAGTACGTGATTTATATACTTTGTGGGGCTGTGTCTATCACAGTTTATTGGAGATCCACAGGTACTTGTATGCTCATATTGGATCGAGTTAATCCACTATCATATCCCAAACGGCAGAGACACTGTGATAAACACTGGGACGCCAGTGTACTACCTATTGCTGTGGAGCTCCACTCACAGGCTGGTTTGTGAGAACAATACTATTGCTACAGTTTTGTTTTTATATTTCTATCCATTTGCTTTTTTTACTACAGTAACAATGTTACACTCTTAGTTGGGAACAGTAATCATTTCATCCCAAGATTACTATTTTATCAGTCTTGTATGCATACAAGTTCCATATACTATTTATTAAGCCATTTACTGCATTAGATCTATACTCTTTTTATGCTGATGTCAATCCAGCACTGTATTTATTTGGGCTGATTTCTTTAGGCTGTTCATCATTTAGATTTGATAAAAATTATTGTTATTTTAGGTATAAGCCTCCTGTGTATTATTAGCAAGCAAACACCAGATTTGTACATTTATTCAATTACCATATGTCATCAGTACACCACTATGCGCAGTAAATAAAGTTCTTTTAATTTTTGCTATTTTCAGGGTCCTAACTAGACCTTTACTTGCAGCTGGTGGTGTTTTAAATATTATTTTATAAAATCAGTGCCAGGAAGTGTAGTGTATTCACTACAGATATATATCGTCACAGATCTCTCAGAACGTCGCGGAGCCTGGGTCCCCCTACATACCTCACCTTCTGGTCAGTGTAGGTAGCGCTAAGTCTGTGTAGTTGACTTGTAGTGCCATTGTGCAGGTGTTTTTTCTGCATTGTATGTGACTTTATGCTAGCGCTGCCTGTCTGTGTTTCTCACTCATTCTGTCAGTAATATTACTATACCTTTCCTTTTTCTAAGCCCTTACAGTACAAGTGTTGTCAGGGTGTTTATTATACCTCACATTTTTATATTAATATCTGTGTGGTTTGTCACAAACAGTGAACACTTCCTTCTCTACAATGTCTGTAAGTGGGGATGATGTGCACAATTCTGCTCCAGCCCTGCTGTCATGCGAATCATGTGCTGCAGGGTTAGGTGTGGGAGATACGGTGCTAGAGGGATTATGTGTGAGGTGTTATAATCTTCCAGGCCCCTCGGTAGTCTCAGCCACCTCGCAGGAGCCTCCTTGTGCGTCTTTTGCTCAGGCATTGACGGTCATTGCGGGGTGTTTGGCAGTACCCCCTGTGTTTCCCCAGATGGGGTTCCCACAGCAGTCGGTTTTGCCCTCACCGGGCCTGCCTCTACAGATATCACCCATGCAGGTTCAGTCTATGCATCCTCCATGGGTAGATACACTCTCTACTACAGTGTAGAACCTGGCGGATACCTCTACTGCCCTCCAGGCTATGTTGCAGGGGATAAACCCCTTACACCAGCAGAGGATCTTTCTGACCGAAGAAAAGATCTCTACTTTAAAGACACGAGTACGCAGATTCCTCCACAGTCACCGAGTGTCAATCCACTCAGCAACGTGGGTACTGGGGACCATGGTATCAAAGCTCGACATGGTGGAATATGCCCAGTTTAATTTCAGGCCTCTGCAGAAATTGATCCTCTCCAGGTGGAACGGATTACCCCATCAGATAAAAGCACAAACAATGGTGCTCTCTCCGGAGGTGCGCCTGTCTCTTGCCTGGTGGCTGCAGACGTGTCACCTCACCAAGGGGCGCCCCTTTTGGATTCCGGAATGGGTCCTCCTGACAACGGATGCCAGTCTCCGGGGTTGGGGCGCAGTGACAGGTCCACACTCATTTCAGGGGTGGTGGACAGCAGAGAAGTCTGCCCTACCAATCAAAATATTTGAGCTTCAGGCAGTCTTCAGGGCCCTACAGCAAGCCAGACTGATACTTCACAGAAAACCCGTGCAAGTTCAGTCAGACAATGCCACGCCTGCGGCTAACATCAATCAAGTCAGGCGGCAATGACAGAGGTGTCACGCATTCTGACATGGGTGGAAGGTCATCTACCAGCCATATCAGCAGTGTTCATTCCAGGAGTTCTCAATTGGGAAATGGACTTTCTCAGCTGTCACAACGTGCCTCCAGGGGAATGCTCTCTTCACCAAGTGGTGGTTCAGCTACTAGTGGACAAGTGGGCCTTCCAGATGTACACCTCATGGCTTCCCAACACAATCACAAACTGCCAGTGTACGGGTCCAGTAAAAGAGATGCCGAGGCGATCTTGGTGGACGCTCGGTCGGTACAGTAGACCTTCCAGTTTGCGTACCTATTCCCTCCAGTCTCTATGCTTCCTCGAGTAATTCGAAAGTTCAGACAAGAAGGAGGCACTGTCCTGCTGGTGGCCCAGACGACACTGGAACTCAGATCTTCGGAGTATCTCCATCGACGCTCTGTTACTGTTGCCTCAATGTCCGGACCTGTTGTCTCAAGGTCCTTGCCTTTACCCAGACTTGGGTCACCTGTCTTTGACGTTGTGGCTCTTGAGACATCCCTCCTAAAGTTTAAGGGTTTTTCTAGCTCTATTGTAGATACTATGCTCAGAACGTGTAAACCAGCCTCTGCCAGGGTTTACCACAGAGTGTAGCAAACCTACTTCCAATGGTGTCATCCCAGAGGTTATGACCCCCTGGTATTTTGGACTTCCAGAGTGTTGGCTTTCCTTCAAGTGGGTTTGGATCTCATTCTCCCTTTGGCCTCACTGAAGGTGCATGTCTCGGCTCTGTTTCGGAGAATTGCTCCTCTGCCCAATATCCGCACCTTCCTCCAGGGTGTCCTCTGGATTCAGCCTCCCTTTGTCCCTCCTGTGGCTCCTTGGAATTTGGCTGTTGTACTTAGGGACCTCCAGGGACGTCCATTTGAACCCCTGGCTTCAGTGGATCTCAAATGGTTTACAGCTAAGACTGTTTTCTTCTGGCCATAGCTTCCGTCAGAAGAGTGTCAGACGTGGGGGCACTCTCCTGTCGCTCCCCATTACTGATATTTCACCAGGACAGGGCGGTGCTTCATATTTGCCCTGCGTTCCTTCCAAAGGTAGTTTCCAGTTTCCACATTAATGAGAAAATTGTTCTGCCAGCCTCTCTGTCTCCAGAACTCTCGGCAGGTGAGGCCTCTTTGGATGTGGTGCAAAGTTTATGTGGACCGTATCAGTTCCCTTTGGAAGTCAGACTCCTTGTGTGTCCTCTAAGGATTTCACAAGAAGGGATGGCCAGCCAATAAGCAGACATTGGCTAGATGGCTGCATATGACTATTTCTGAGGCTTACACTCAGGAAGGCCTTCCTGTTCTGCTCCCTGTTAACGCTCATTCTACTCGGTCTGTGGGTCCCTTGTGGGCAGCTCGCCGTGGCACCTCGGCTGTCCAGCTTTGTAAGGCTTCCATGTGGTCTTCTGTCCAGTCCTCTTTAAGGTTCTATGCATTTGATACCTTTGCCTCTCAGGATGCTTCCTTTGGGCGGCTGATTCTCCTCTCAGCATAGGAGCATCCCCACCCTTAAAAGGACTGCTTTGGGACATCCCCAAGGTCTCCCTGTGGAGCCTATGGACCCTGAAGAAGAAAATCGGAGATATGGTAAAAACTTACCTTTGTTATCTCTCTTTCTTTGAAGTCCATAGGGTCCACAGGGTACCCACCCTGACACACCTAGCTTCAGATGGGATTCGCTCTGGTCACCGGTTTCTCCGTCTTCTTCTACGCGAGAGTGTGATTCTTGAGTGTTCCAGACTTTCTTCCCTCCCTTTTATCCTCCGCCGGCCTTTGGCTTACTATGAACTGAGTGTACCTCTGGCTCGGGGGTGGGGTATAGGGAGAGGCCCAGTGCATCCTGGGAGCAAAAATTTAATTGCGTGGTGCCCAGATGTCCTTGCCCTCACCTAAACCCCAAGGTCTTTCGAAGACAGAGAGAAAACAAAGGTAAGTTCTTACCATTATTTGTACAATTGGTTTGGTCAGATCGCATAATGTTACCTGCACTATTGGAAATTGTAACAGGATGATGTACAGTAAGTTATACAGTTATACAGTGTTTCAGGTTGTTCACTGTAATTTATTTAATACACTGAATCTTGTTCTTACAAACATTCTACTGCTACATGCGCGGCACCATGTCACTGTATTTTTTCCGAAAAATACAGTGATAAGGCCGCGGAGGGGATTCGCAGGGACAGAGGGCCTGATTCAGAGAAGGACGTTCTGAACGAGCGCTCGCTCTAAATCAGGGCGTTTTTTTTTTTTTGTTGTTCGGCCTTCTGGCCGCTCGCATAGTTGTGGGTGACCACCCACAGCTATTGTGAGCGGCCAGATTGATGGTCGCGATGGTCAAGACCATCGCAACCATCGGGCTTGCGATAAGACCCTTGTGGTAGGATCTCGTGGACGCAAGCCCAAGAGCGCCTCTGGCTCTAATAGAACCGGAAGCTCTCCCACTGACATCACTGGAGATGTCAGTGGGGCCACCCCCAAACGGCAGGCGTTCCTTCGGGAACGCCTCCGTTTGGCCAGCCACCCTCCCCCCTGCCTGCCTACCAAACAGGGTGAGCTGTCAATCACCATCGACAGCTCGCCCCCTTTGGGGCGAGACCCGGAGCGACGGAGCACCCGGAGCTAGCCGGCTCTCGAAAATGCGCACGACGGAGCCGGCTCCATCGTGCGCATGCCCAGTGGGCAAACATCGACCCGGTTGCGAGCGCTCAGCGCTTGCGACCGGGTCTGAATCAGGCCCAGAGCTTTATTGCAAGCTCTGTCCCTGTAAGGGAATTTTTATAAATCCCTGTGATATTGCCTGAATTCGCAATGTGAATGCCGGGGTTTAGAATCCGCTGCTTAGTAAATTTGCCCATAGTATATAACAATAGTACTTTTTCATTCATTGTGCTACATTTTCCTCAATATTTCCAAGGACAAAAATTGAAAAAAGCTCTGTATTTATGTTAAGCTGCCGCTGTACGATGTGGGGGCTGTGATATGAGGGTGCAGTGTAGGGTAGGGGCACTCTGGAATTTGGCAGGTGCAGGGTTTTGTGGGTGCAACACCATGGTGTACAACACAGAGAGCCATCTGAAGCTAATATATATGTCATATATAGTACAGTCCCAGCCAGGTCAGTGGGTTCAGGCTCAGCCCACCCTGAGTGTGATGAGAGGATTTGGGAGGGCAGTGACCTTTATATAAGGAGGGTGCATGGGTGATGGCTGCTGTAAGTTGGGGGCACTGGGTACTTTCTATGCTTAGTCACATTGCTGTAAGTCTGTGTTATTGGGAGGATGTAATTAAGATTGTGAGATCTTTTAAAGGGACAGGAGTGGGTGTTATCTGTGGATGTAACAATTTCTGGGGCTCCATGGGATTGGGAGGGGTGATACTTGTGATATTTGTGGGGTGAGTTTGGCCTCTCTTTGGTAATGAGTTGTGTGTATCTTTCCTGGAGGATTTGGGGTCTATGGGCCTGATTCAGTAAGTATCGTAATTGTAAAGCTGCACTCAGGCAGCTTAGCAATTGCGATCCTTTGCAGATATGGTAATGCACAGGAGGCATCAAACCCTCTGTGCATTACTTAACCGAGCTGCTTTGTTCAACACAGCATCGGTTAATCTGTGTACAATCGGCCGGATGCGGTGACCCATAGGGTCCCGCAGCCGGCTGCCAGGAAGAGGCACAGGAAATCTCTGTCACCCGACGGAGATCTTGGCCTCTTCCCTCCCCCCCAACGGCAGCAACACGCCTCCGTTTCAGGTAACGGAGGCTGTTGCCGCCCCCTCCCCGCCCCCAAATGCCAGCAGACTGTCAATCACTGACTGTCTGCTGGCAGTTTGCAAGCGGACTCGCAAACCCGTTTTACATATGTGTAGAACGGGTCAGGCGCCTGCGCAATTCCCAAACATCGGTAATCTGCGTTCAGCAGTGCACGCTGAATCAGGTCCTGTGTTCAGTCTTGTGGAGGAGGGGTGTTATTTGGAATGTGGAGTTTTGGGGCTTGTCACAGCAGCTTAAAGGTCTACGAGTGTTGGGGCCACTAGACCCCCAAGTATATAGTAAAAAAACAGCTTCCACACAGGTTTAATCCTACCTATTTTGGTGATGGTTCTGTCTACAGTTGATTTGGTGCCAAATATGTGAGGCAACTTCTAGAATTTTTTCCAGGGCCACTTTCAGTTCTCAAATTGCCCCTGCCCTCCATTTTGGTATCTCAATATAATCCTGAACCCAAGACTACGGAGTAAGAGGTACCAGGGGATGGTCTCCCATAATTCAGGTCTAGGGTGACAAAGCTCTAATGTAGGGGTTCCCAACTACAGTCCTCAAGGCACACTAACAGTCCAGGTTTTAAGGATAGCCATACTTGAGCTGTCTTAATTAGTACTTCATTTATTTTGATTTAACCATCTGTGCTCAAGCATGGATAGCACTAAAACGTGGACGGTTAGGGTTAATTTACTAAAGTGAGAGTTTTGGAGAGTTTGCAAACTCTGGAGAGTTTGGGCTTTTTTTCCGACTCGCAAATTTACTAATGTAAAACTCTGGAGAGAGATCTCCTTTGCTACAGGAAAATACTGGAGAGTTAGCAAACTTTCTTCAATTCACCATCAGCAAAACTCGAGAACCTTATCACTAGTGAAGATAGGATTTGGGAATTTACCAAGCAGAGAGTTTCTAAACTCTCATGAGAAGGGAGAACTCTCCTGTAAAAACTCTTGAAAGAAAATTCACCTGCCTGTGATCTGCGAGTTTGGCAGAAACATATATAGATCACTGTGATCCATGTATGTTTCTGCCTGTAAATAGAAACAAAGGTTAAATGTTTTTAAAAAAAATTACATAGGGTCCCCCCCCTAAAGCTTAACCAGCCCCAGGCTTGCCAGCCAGTCCTGGTTCCTAAAGTTACAGGGAACAAAATGAGTAGGGTTCCACCGTAATTTAGAAACCAACACCAGGCTGCAGGGCCAGTCCTGGTTTTAAATATAGGGGGGAAAAAAATGCGTAGGGTACCCCCTATATTTAAAACCAGCACCGGACCTAAAACAGCCGGGCTGTAATGCCACAGCTGGGAGACCCTATTACCGGGGCTCCGGGGCCAAAGCATTATCAGGCCAAGCCGCTCAGGCTAAGCTGGGGATCTCGGGGCAAGGGCCCCCCACCGAAACCCTGGGCTTGGACTGAAGCCCGGGGCTCTTCCCCGCACCCCTGGAGCGTTGGGTACGGGGGTAATAAAGTGAAAAATAGAATTAAACAATTGGTGGGACTACAGCTGCAAGCATGCCTGCCCTTTGGCACTTGTGGAACTACATGTGCCAGCAGACGTGGGGCACCTGTACCCCCACTGTAAAATAAATAGTTAAATAAAGACAAAACGCATACACCGTGCCAAGTATAACTTTACTGCATACACCTACCCTCTCAAACATACTTACCTATACCAGCCGGTCTGTCCACTTGTCCCATGTAGAATCCTTAATGACTGGCCCTGCAAAAAAGATTGCATACTCCGTGGGAACTATCAGTAGCCGGGCTGGTTAGGCTTTAGGGGAAGGGGGGCTCCTATGTCATTTTTTAATTAAAAACTTTTAACCCCTTTTGACAGGCTAGAACTCAAGCAGCCTTCACATATCTCAATGATATGTGCAGGCTGCTTGCTCGGGAGAGTTTTGCAGAGAGAAGACACTGCAATCTTGGGTGAGTAATCTCCTGCAAAACCTGCTACTCGGGGGAGAAATCTCGTTCTGCTTCACCATCGGACATCTCACTCTCAACTAAACTCACTTTTTTTGAGAGTTTTCAGGAGCCTCGAATCACCCGAGTTTTGGTGAAGCTAATCGAGTTGAAAAAAAAGCAAACTTTCCCAGACTCGGTTCTTAGTAAATTTACCCCTTAGTGTGCCTTGAGGACCGAGGTTGGGAAACACAGTGCTCTAATGGGTCAATTATCCTTTTAAATAATATAAGATCTTCTGGATTCTGTTTTGGAGTGATGCAGAATGCTCAATAAAATAACAGAAAGATTCATACTAGTGGTGGCCAGCATAGATCCTATCCACCCTGTCTCCTGTCATTTTGGAGATGGCTTCTAGGTTTGGAATACAGTAAGATACCATTTTAAGATACCATGAAGATAAGTACTTACCAGCTTGTCATCTCGAATATCAATTTCACTAATTTCCAGATAGCTGAATGTGCTTTCCACCTGAAGAAATATTATAATTTAAGGTCACATCATCGTTTATCTCCAATAACCAATGGTGAGTTACATGTACTGTACAAGTCATACCTGTTATAGTTGTTACATTGAAACATCACATGAAAAGACTTACATTGACGTAGTTAGAGCCTGTTGTCCGTTCAATCCACACATCCTTAAAATTGCAATGACTGTGGCGGTGGGGGAGGGCAACAGCTGGCGTGGTGGAGACCCCAATATCTTACTGATGTAATGTCATGTTATATCCACAAATGAATGAAACAACGTCATGTAGGAGCTCTCTGATAACTTTCCCTGCCTGGAGCTGCCATCTTGTTTAGTGAAAACACTAAACACATTAGTGAGTCCCAAATTTAGACTATGACAGGCCCCGCCCCGAAAATTAGCACAGTTGGGAGGTATGTAAAATACTAATTACACAGCCCCATTGATTCCTCTTGCACGAGAAGCAGACATGGCTACAAATACATGTCAGCTTCAGTTATCTCAGAAGGCAGAAGGGAGGGGCAGCCAGTAGGAAAGGGGGCGGAGAGCTGGAGGGAGGGGATTGAGAGTGTGGCCAGGAGACAGAGCTGCAGCACTGCATTGTGGGTAATGTCCTGGATGCCAGCTACCTGCCAGGACCTTACCACTCGCCAGTGCAGCTGGACACCAGGATTACCTTGAAAGTGTGAAACTTCACTGAGTGGTAAGTTTCAGACACAGCTTACTGTTAAATACAAAGCCCATACAGTTTGTATGGGCTAGAGAAAGCAGCTGAGCGCTGCTCACTACAATTAGACAAACTGCGGTATCTACCTTCATAGATACAGGAAAGGTGCTCGAGTAGAAAAATTAGAGATATGAGAGAACTTACCTTTGTTATCTCTCTTTCTAAGAAGTCCATAGGGTACACAGGGTGATCTTGTGGTATAGGTGATGCTGAGTCATCCGGGCACCTTACACAATACATTTTTCTTCCCAGGACGCACTTTGGTCTCCCTCTATACCCCGCCCCCGTACCAGAGGCACCTCACTTTCCTAACAAGCTAAAGGCCGGAGGAGGATAAAAGAGAGAGAAGAAAGTATGGAACACACTAGAATCACATTCTCACACAGAAGGAGATGGAAAACCGGTGACCAGAGCGAAGCCCATCTGAAGCACAGATGCGTCAGGTTGGGTGTCCTGTGGATCCTATGGACCTTGTAGAAAGAGAGATAACAAAGGTAAGTTCTTACCATATCTCTCATTTTACTACATCAGGGTTCATAGGGGGTCCACAGGGTGACCTTGGGGATGTCCCAAAGCAGTACCCTCAAGGGTGAGGACGCTCCTGTGCATAGAGGAGTATCTGCCGTCCAAAGAATGCATCCCGTAAAAGGTCTGGATAGAAGACCACGTGGCTGCCTTACAAAGCTGAACAGCCAAGGCGTCATGGCGAGCTGCCCACGAAGGACCCACAGACCGAGTAGAATGAACAGTAACAGAGGGCGGCACTGGAAGGCTCAGAGATCGCCATGCCAAGCCAAAGTTATTATTTGCTGGCCATCCCTTCTTGTGCAATCCAATCGAGGACAAATAAGGAGTCTGACTTCCAAAGGGACTAGTACGGTCCACATATATCCTGAGGGAACATACCACATCCAATGAGGTCTCAGTTGCCAAGAGGTCTGGGGAGTTAAAGGCCGGCACAATAATTTTCTCATTAATGTGGAAACTAGAGACCACCTTAGGAAGGAAACCAGTGTGAGTCCGAAGCACCTGGGAAAAAAATAGAAATGGGGAACGACAAGAGAGAGCCCCCAAATCAGACACTTTTCTGGCAGAAGCAATAGCCAGAAGGAAAACTGTCTTAGCAGTGAGGCATTTGAGATCCACTGAGTCCAATGGAGGGCCCTAAGGACAACAGCCAAATCCCAAGGCGCCACAGGAGGGACAAAGGAAGGCTGAATACGAAGGACCCCTTGAAGGAAAGTGTGGATATCAGAAAGAGGAGCAACCCTTCGTTGGAACCACACTGAAAGGGCAGACATGCACCTTCAGGGAAGCAAGGCGGAGACCAAGGTCCAAATCCGCCTGAAGGAAAGCCAAAATTCTGGATACCCTAAACACTTGGGGGTCATAACCTCTGGGATGACACCATTCAAAGTGGGAATTCAACACTCTGTGGTAAATCCTAGCAGAGACAGGTTTCCGTGCTATGAGAATGGTGTTAACCACAGAGCTGGAAAACCACTTGGACCTTAGGAGGGATGTCTCAAGAGCCACACCATCAAAGACAGATGACCCAGGTCCGGGTAAAGACAAGGACCTTAAGACAACAGGTCCTGACATTGAGGCAACAGCAATGGAGTGTGTTGATGGAGAGACTCTGAAGATCTGAGTACCAGTGACGTCTGGGCCACGCTGGAGCCACCAGCAGGGCAGCGCCTCCTGCTTGTTTGAACTTCCGAATTACTCGAGGAAGGAGGGAGATTGGAGGAAACAGGTACACAAACTGGAAGGTCCACTTGACCGACAGAGCGTGGACTGTACTGCCTTTTGAATGGCCAAAGCCTTGTCCTTGTTGGACAGGAGGCCTGTGCAGAAGAACTGGTGGGGAGGCTGTCATGCGGAAGGAGAGGGTGCACCCCAGAGAGACCACTTCTCTCACCCAGGTGTTTGTGGTAGTCTGACACCAGTACTGGGTGAATTGAAGAAGTCGGCCTCCTGCCATGGAATCCCCCAGGGTTTGTCGTCAGACTTGGCAACTGGACATCTTGCACTCCAGGCTTGCTTCTTAGGCTTGGTAGATTTCTTGGTGGAGGACGGCCTAGGAAAGGACTGGGTTCTGGCCTTACCTGAGGCCTGATAGGTCCGAAAGGACAAAGTCTGAGACCCTGAGGGAGCAGGAGCAGATGGCAGACAAGCCGACTTAGCTGCTCCCAGTGTATCCACAATTTTGTCCAAATCTGGGCCGAACAGGACCTTACCATTATAAAGTAAACACTCCAAGCCCTTCTTGGAGTCCGCATCTGCCCTGCAAGAATGACGCCACAGGGAGCGGCGAGCCGCAATAGCTGCCGTGGAGATCCTGGCATTCAATAAGCTGACATCCAAGGCTGTTTCATTTACATAAGTAGCCGAATGTCGCAGGATGACCACAAGATCAAACTGCTCCCTCGTCGCATCTGAAGACAAGGACCCCTCCAGGGTGTTTGCCCAACATTCCATAGCCCGAGCCACCCAGCAGATAGCCATAGCTGGTCTGCACACGGCACCTGAAAGGGAATAAATGGACTTCAGGCATACCTCTACCTTCCTATCAGTAGTATCCTTCAGGGACGAAGTGGAAGGCATATTGAGAGTCGCGCTTTTAACCAAGCGCGTAACGTGGGAATCCACCGCTGGTGAAGTTTCCCATTTAGAGAAATAGTCCTCAGCAAATGGATAAGCATGGGCCAGGTGCTTCTGCAGCTGGTAATGTTTTCCAGGATTTTCCCATTTCACCTCCAGATGGTCCACCAGCTGGTCGGACAAAGGAAAAATAGCTGCGGCTTAAAAACAGCATGTCTGGACTTAGGTGCTGGAGGATCGTCCTCCTCTATGACCAAGGCAGCACGGACAGCTTGTATCAGACCCGGGATATATATCTTTAACTTGAATTCCCTCTCACGTATGGAAGAGTCGGAGTCTGAGTCATCCAGGATCGCCCCATCCTTAGATGACACCTTGTCATCATCAAACACAGTAGATTAGAACGACGGCAAAAATCTTTTAGCTGGTCTGCTCTGAGGGGCCTCCTCCTGTCGCACTTCTGCAACATTTTGCAAAGCAGTGGGAACTGTATTAACCCACTGGGGAGATAGCACCTGTGAGGGTGCAGCCGCCTGAAGCCGGCTCTAAGAGGGCATAAGCTGCTGCTGTGTGAGCCCCCTGCCCTGAGGGAAAAGACTGCGGCACGACGCACACCACCGCCGTGACACACCGCTTACCTGCATCCTCATAGAATCTGGCTCCAGTCCAGGGATCCTCCAGGGTCCCTGCTAGCCAAGACCCCAGAGGCCCACCGAGATCCCCAGAACAGTACCAGCATCTCGGCGCCGGGGGGGGGTGACGTAGCGACAGCGCGGAGGTCCCCTGGACTGTGCTTGCTGTCGATATGTAGAAGCAAACTTCTTTTAAAATAAAAAATCTTCGAGGGCTGCGTCAACAGCCCCCCCGCGCGCCAGTGAACCGACTCCGGCCAGGCACCCAACGGCGGGGTACAGAGGGAGACCTAAGTGCATCCTGGGAAGAAAAATTTACTGGGTAAGGTGCCCGGATGACTCGGCATCACCTATACCACAAGGTCAACCTGTGGACCTCCTATAGACACTGAAGTAGAAAGAGTGATAAATCGCATATCACTCATTGAGACTGATGTGAATGATAAATATTATCTATACAGTGCTGCATAATATAATGGCATTATATAAGAAATAATAATTCACTAATCACTGACACTATGTGGTCTATTTGTCAAGCATATTGACCACTGAACCGGCAACGTCGCATGCAATTTCGACCACAGCCAGAACTGCTTCAGCTGGCAAGATCATGCCACATGCAATTGTGCCAATCCGCTATGTGCCCCGGATTTAGAAGAGAAGAATGAATCTCCTCTGACTCCCTGGACACCCCATCAGTAATCAGGGGCTGGCTGGCAACTTTTAGCCTGGGGGGCAAATGCATGCAGGCGGCCCTGGCAGAGGAGTAGCGTGCAGCCAGGGTGCCCGAAAGAACGTGCGTGCTACGGCACCCCCCCCCCCTCAGGAGAGGACACCCTTATGCAGGCCTCGAGTAGTGCCCCCAGTAGTTGTTCCCCCTATGCAGTGCCCCTTGTGCCCCCAGTAGTAAGCCCCTAATATCAGCGTCGTAGCTAGACGGCAGTGCGCCCTGTGCAGCACTGCCGCCCCTCTCACTCCCTCTCCTCCCTCTCCGCCCCCTCCTCCTCCTCCTCCCCACCCCCCTGAGCTCTTACCCTACCTTCCGAGGGGAGGAGGGAGGGCGGGATCTTCCGGCGATTTCCACTATCTGGCACGCACCACTGCCTGGAGGTCTCTATCTGCAGACCTCCGGCACAGAGAAGTGTGTGTGGCCGGTGCCGCTGGAGGATGGCGCCCGGTGCACATGACCCCTCAGCCCCCCTAGTTGCGGCCCTGCTTATATAGTGCCCCCAGTAGTGGTAACCCTTATGCAGTGGCCCTTAGATAGTGGCCCCAGTTGTAGTCTTCCCCCTATGCAGTACCCCCACTATTGCCCTTTATATAGAGCCCCCAGCAGTGGTCCCTTGATGCACTGCCCCCAGTGGTAGTCCCTTCCCCCCTATGTAGTGCCGCTAGTAGTAGTCCCCTCCCCCTATGCAATGCCCCTAGTAGTAGTCCCCTTGTAGTGCCCCTAGTAGTAGTCCCCCCAGTAGTAGTACCCTCCTTGTAGTGCCCCCAGTAGTAGTCCCCCCATTGTAGTGCCCCCAGTAGTAGTAGTCCCCCCCTTGTAGTGCCCCCAGTAGTAGTAGTCCTCCCCTTGTAGTGCCCCGAGTAGTATTAGTCCCCCCCTTGTAGTGCCCCCAGTAGTAGTAGTCCCCCCCTTATAGCGCCCCCAGTAGTAGTAGTCCACCCCTTTGTAGTGCCCCCAGTAGTGGTTTCCTCCTTACAGTGCCAGACCCCCCGCAGTAGACACACATAATATATAAAAAAAAAAACACTTACCTGACACCCGCTCCTGCTCCTGGTCCCGCCGCCGAGATCAGCTCCTCCATCCGCCGCTTTGCATTATGGGAGTGATGCGTCATGGGACACGGCTCCGGCGGCTGTGTTTTTGTGCTGTGTAGCGCTGACCGAACTCCGTCCAGTCAGTGCTACACACGCGGTGCAGCTGTGTCACAGTGACACAGACTGCCCGCGGCCCGCATGACGCCCAGCCCGCCACTATCAGTAATGTCTGTGACCAGCGACTTCACTACCGGAATCGCACCCTAGAATGCTGTGCAAACCACATTCTAGAGCATATGTGCTATGGATCAAAGTGCGAGGAGAACTTAGTTCCCCTCAAAGCCCTATTTAGGTGTATGCATGTGGGTGGGGTAACCCCCAGGGGATAATCTAGTAACAGTGGGGGTGGAGGACAGATAATATATAGAAATATGACACTGGAGGTAAAATAATAAAAAAAATGACATGGGTGACAGATAATTGTTTTTACTTCTAAGGGGTTGTGTGGGAGGACTGTTATTAGGATTTATGACCACAGGAGGGGTCAATTGCCAATGGGGTTGGGAAGTTATTTTATAATTGGGGCCTAGGAACATTGGGGGATGGGGGGTATAAAACACCCCCAGATATATATTTTTTTTAAAAAATACATTATTAAAAATATTTTTTTTAAATTACAATTTTTAAGCGGCTTTGTTGAAAAAAAAATGTCAGTTAAGTGGTTAAAACTACAGTGTCCACATGCGTCTCAGACGCAATGCAGGATTAAAACACCGGCCTTTGCACCTGATGATGTAATTGCATCCATCTCTGAATCAGGCCCTAATGCAGGATACCACATTTCCCATTTGCAATAGGGACTGCAGACTGCAGCAATTTACCAAACAATTGGATAACTGAATCTGAATACAATGTTTAGTGAGCCAGAACTTTTTACTTATCTGACTTATGCTGGACACTATTTATATATCTGCCAATCCACCGGATATCGGCGGAACACACAGATAATTGTACAGTGTATTGCTGCAACCGACCACTAATTATGGGTCTGTAGGACATGTCCAAAACAATCGATAATTAAATGACCAGACCGGGTAGTGTATGCGGTACCACGGCTGACCACCTAACAATTCCCCTGTTCCTTCACAGGGTTGGATCGGGAAATGTTTCCACCCCAGGGGAGGGCCTAGATATTGTGGCCATACACTGTGAAATATGATATCTCACTTTCTACATTAGGGTCCATAGGAATCCACAGGATACCTTGGGGTATAGGTGATGATGGGAGTCATCAGGCACCACACAGTTAAATCTGACCTCCTAGGGGCCCTCTTCTATTCCCCGCCCCTAAGCCAAGGAACCTCAGTTTCGTAGGTGCCCGACATAGTCGGATCTTCTTTATTCTTCAGTAGCAGACAGCACGGACAGTCCAATGGACGTCCGGGCTGCCGCTCTGCCACCACGCAGAGTGTGGATTCGAGGCTCTTGGCGGGCTTCCGGGGATCTTGGCGGGCTGATCTGGGGATCTTGGCGGGATTCCGGGGTCTCAGCTAGCAGGGAGCCCGGAGGATCCCTGGACTGTGGCCGGACTCGACAGGGAAACAGGTAAGCAGCGGGCATCTACGGTAGGCGCCCACTGATACACAGTCCCATTTCATCCCCAGGGTTGGGAGATCGTGGAGCCAGGCATTGAGCCTGCGCTTCCACTAGACCATCAGGGACATCGGGGCTGGAGTTTTCGGTATGCTCCAGCGTCCCAGGGGTTAATAGCAGGCCAGGAGAGGATGCCTTCCCTTTCCACTGTGGTCTGGCAGGCTGTGACAGAGCTTCTCCTCCGGGTCCAACTCCTCTGAGTTTTCTCTGGCACTGATGCTGGTCTCATCGGCGGTAAAGGGCCTGTGTCCCCGTGCATACCTCTCCTCCTGAAGGTCAGCGTATGTAGCACTATTCCTACCAGACTCTGGCCCTGATTCAGAGCCGAATGCTCTGACAGACCGCTTGCTCTGAATCGGGCCATCCCTGCTCCTTTTTGGAGAGGCCTCCCGGCAGCTCGCATAGCTGTGGGTGACCACCCACAGCTATAGCGAGCGGCCAAAATGATGGTCGCAATGGTCAAGACCATCTCGACCATTGGGCTTGTGACGAGACCCTTGCGGTAGGGTCTTGCTGCCGCAAGCCATGGAGAGCTTTTGGCTCTATCAGAGCCAAAAGCACTCCCACTGACATCACTAGTGATGTCAGTGGGGCCGGGCTAAGATGGTAGGCGTTCCCATGGGAACGCCTCCATCTGGGCAGCCACGCCCCCGGCACACCCACCAAAGGGGGCGTGCTGTCAATCACCATCGACAGCACGCCCCCTTTGGTGCGAGGCCCATAATGACGGCTTGGTTATTCGGGTCTCGCGCATGCGCACGATGGAGCCGCCTCCATCATGCGCATGCGCACTTGGGCAACATCGACCCGCTTGCGAGTGCTCAGCGCTCGCGAGCGGGTCTAAATTAGGCCCTCTGTGTCTGTGTAGTTGATGGTAGTGTCATTAGTGCAGATGGCATTCGCTCTGAATCAGGGCATTTTTTTTTTTTTGGTGCGGCCTCCTGGCCGCTCACTTAGCTGTGGGTGACCACCCACAGCTATTGCGAGCGGGCAGGTGATGGACGCGATGGTCTCAACCATCGCGACCATCGGGGCATGCTACGAGACCCTTGTGGTAGGTTCTCATTCCCGCAAGCCCCAGTGAGCTTTCGGCTCTATTAGAGCCGGAAGCTCACCCACTGACATCACTCGTCATGTCAGTGGGGCCGCCCCCAAATGGCAGGCGTTCCTTTGGAAACGCCTCTGTTTGGCCAGCCACCCCCCCTGCCCGCCTTAAAAAATGGGGCAAGCCGTCAATCAAAATCGACATCTGCCCAGCTTTGGTGTGAGACTCGTAGCAACGGAGCACACGTCACTACCGGGTCTCGCGCATGCGCAAGTCGGATCCGGCTCCGGCATGCGCAGTGGCCAAACATCGACCCGCTCTCTTTCCTCTGTCAGCCATTTTACTTTCCCTATACTTCCTCTTCTCAACAGCCCTCATGTTACCAGTGCTGTCAGGGTGGGAATTTACCTCACAGTTGCAACCTTTGTTTCTGTGTTGTGGGTCACATACAGTATGCATGCTATCCTTACCATGTCTGTTAGTGATGAGTCTGTGCAAAATGTTGACCCTGTCCTGCTTTCCTGCTCCAAATGTAAGGCAGGAATAGGGGAGGGGGATGTGGTTACTGGGGCTTATGTGCAACATGTTATGCCCTCTCAGGTCCACCTACTGTGTCTACCTCTGCTCGGGAACCTCCCTGGGCTTGTTTTGCTTAGGCATTACAAACCATTGTAGGACATTTGGCTGCTCCCTGGCATTTCCCCAGGTGAGGTTCACGCAGCAGGCTGTGGTCCCATCTCCCATACAGGGGTTTCCCCGGCAGATGATGGTGGCGCAAGATCTCCCTCAGCAGACAGCACCTCCTCAGGTTTCTCCGGAGCCTATTTGGGTAAATTGTCTTCCATGGTGCAAAACCTGACAGAGACAGGGTGATTCACTACTTCGGCCTGCCAAGAGACCACTACTGTCATCTTAGTCTACTCATTATGATGATGATGACATGACGTCGGACGACAATGAGATTCATGACTTGTCTGACTCTGAACCCGGGATGTAGAGCCTAATTCAAAACTAAATGTTATCCCTTTGCGGGGGATTATTTCTCTAAATGGGAGACTCCTCCTCAGGTGGATTTGCATGTGACGCGCTTAATTAAGAGTGCGACTCTGCCCATGTCCTCTTTGAAAGATGTTATGGACAGGAAAGTGGAAGAATGCTTATAGTCCATTTATTCCCTTTCATGAGGGGCCTCCAGTCTGGCCATGGCCATCTGCTGGGTTGCCAGAGCCATGGAAGGCTGGGCGGATTCTCTGGAGGCGTTGTTTACCTCAGATGCTACCAGTGAGCAAGTAGAGCTGGTAGGCAATCTCAGGGATTCAACTACTTATATTAATGAGGCTGCTTTAGTCATCAGCCTCTTAACATCCAGGATTTCAGCTGCGGCTATTTCAGCGCATTGCTCCTATGGGTAAGCTCTTGGAGAGCGGATGCTGAATTTAAGAAAGGGCTGGAGTGTTTACCTTACAATGGTCAAGTCTTGTTTGGCCCGGATTTGGATAAAATTGTGGACACTTTGGCAGCTGCAAAATCTGCTTGTCTCCCCTCGGTTCCTGCTCCTTCGAGCTCTGGGACCTCGTCCTTTCGGCCCTATCGCCCTCATGAAAAAACTATTTTTCAGTTCCTCCCTAGGCCGTCAGGTGCCAAAAAAGGTTACCAAGCCTAAGAAGCAGGCTTGGAGTGCCAGTCGTCCAGCTGCCAAGTCTGACGATAAGCCCTTAGCTTGACTGGATGGCCTCCCCTTGGGGGGCCACAGGGTGGGAGGCCGACTTCTTCAGTTCGCCAGTCAAGCTAGGACAAGGCCATCCATATCCAGGAAGTGGTACGCTCTATGTTCCAAGCAGGGCTCATAGTGCCTGTTCCGTTACCCCAGAGGGGAACGGGTTATTATGCAAACCTCTTTCTGGTTCAAAAACCAAACGGTTCATATCAGCCTATCCTCAACCTCAAGTCCCTGAACAAATTCCTCAGGGTGCCTTGGTTCAAGATTGAAACACTACCGCCAATTATACTGGCTATGGAACCTGGGGATTTTATGGTGTCTCTGGATATTAAGGATGCATACCAGCATATTCCAACTGCTTTGGCTCACCCACATTTTCTCAGGTTTCCCATACTACAGTTCAGGCCCTGCCGTTTGGCCTTTCTACTGCACCTCGGGTGTTTACGAAAATTATGGCGGTAATGGCAGCCCATCTGCGGCTGCAGGGGGTCCGCCTGTTACCGTATGTTGACGACCTTCTGCTACAAGTTGGGTCTCCAGAGGTACTTCTCCACCATCTACTGCTTATGATCTCTGTACTGCAGACTCACGGCTGGCTGATCAACTGGAAGAAGTCGTCCGTAACTCCTTCCCAGAGGATGCTCCATCTCGGGGCTCTACTGGATTCTCAACAACAGAGGATCTTTCTGATGACAGACAAGATCTCCAATTTTCAGATGTGAGTACGTAAGTGCCTACACAGTCGCCGAGTGTCCATTCACTCAGCAATGCAATTACTGGGCTCCATGGTTTTGACGTTCGACATGGTGGAGTATGCCCAGTTTCACTCCCGGCCTCTGCAGAGCTTGATCCTCTCCAGGTGGGATGGATTTCCCCATCAGATAAAAGCATAAATGATAAATATCTCTCCGGAGGTGCGTCTGTCTCTTGCTTGGTGGCATCAGACGGGGTATCTCACCAAAGGGCGCCCCTTTTGGATTCCGGACGGGTCCTCCTGACAACGGACACCTGTCTCCGGGGTTGGGGCACAGTGACAGGTCCACACTTCTATCAGTGAAGGTGGACAGCAGAAGAATCTTCCCTACAGATAAACATATTGGAACTTCTGGTGGTCTTCAGGGCCTTGCAACAGGCCAGACTACTTGTTTGCGGTAAGCCCGTGCAGGTTCAGTCAGACAACGCCATGATGGTGGCTTACATCAACCATCAAGGCGGAACGCAAAGTCAGGCAGCAATGACAGAGGTGTCACGCATTCTGCCTTGGGTGGAAGGCAATCTCCCAGCCATATCAGCAGTGTTCATACCAGGAGTACTCAATTGGGAAGTGGATTTCCTCAGCCATCATGACGTGCATCCAGGTGAATGGTCTCTTCACCAAGAAGTGTTTCAGCTCCTCGCGGACAAGTGGGGCCTTCCAGAGGTAGACCTCATGGCCTGCCGACACAGTCACAAACTGCCAGAGGACGGGTCCAGAACAAGAGAGGCTGAGGCTTTCCTAGTGAATGCTCTGTCGGTACAGTGGACCTTCCAGCTTGCGTAACTGTTTCCTCCAGTCTCTCTTCTTCCTTGGGTACTAAATTCAAGCAAGAAGGAGGCATGATCCTGCTGGCGGCTCCAGGGTGGCCCAGACATCACTGGTACTCCGATCTTCAAAGTCTCTCCATCGACACTCTGTTGATGTTGCCTCAATGTCCGGACCTGTTGTCTCAGGGTCCTTGCCTTTACCCAGACCTGGGTCATTTGTCTTTGACAGCGTGGCTCTTGAGACATCTCTCCTGAAGTCCAACGGTTTTTCCAGCTCTATGGTTAACACCATGCTCAGAGCTCGGAACCTGTTTTGATTGTGTCGTCCCAGAGGTTATAATCCCCAAGTGTTTCGGATATCCAGACTTTTGGCTTCATGGTCTCCGCCTTGCCTCATTGAAGGTGCATGTCTCTGCCCTATCAGTGTGGTTCCAGTGTAGGATTGCTCCTCTCTCTGATATCCACACTTTTATGCAAGGTGTCCTTTGCATTCATCCTCCCTTTGTCCCTCCAGTGGCTCCTTGGGATTTGGCTGTGGTCCTGAAGGCTCTCCAAGGACCTCCATTTGAACCCTTGAGCTCAGTGGATTTCAAATGGCTTACGGCTAAGACTGTATTTCTTCTAGCTATTGCTTCACCAGAACAGGGCTGTGCTTCAGACCTTCCTAAGGTGGTGTCTAGTTTGAGGAAATTATAGTACCGGCCTTTAATTCTCCAGACCTCTCGGCAGGTGAGGCCTCATTGGATCTGGTACATGCTCTTAGGATTTATGTGGACGTACCAGTACCCTTCGGAAGTCAGACTCCTTGTTTGTACTTTATGGATTCCACAAGAAGGGATGGCCAGTCAATAAGCAAACTTTGGCTAGGTGGATTTGCATGACACTTTCTGAGGCTTATACTCATGAGGGCCCTCCAGTACTGCCCTCTATTACTGCTTTTTCTACTTGGTCTGTGGATCCTTCGTGGGCAGCTCGCTGTGGCGCTTCAGCTGTTCAGCTTTGCAAGGCGGCCACGTGGTCTTCTATCCATACCTTTGCTTTTGATACCTTTGCCTCTCAGGATGCTTCCTTTGGGCAGCGGATTCTCCTTTCATCACAGGAGAGGCCCCTCCCTTAAAGGGACTGCTTTGGGATATCCCCAAGATATCCTGTGGATCCCCATGGACCCTGATGTAGAAAAGAAGAGATATGGTAAGAACTTACCTTTGTTATCTCTCTTTCTACGAAGTCCATGGGGTCCATAGTGCACCCACCCTGACAAACCTAGCTTCAGATGGGATTCGCTCTGGTCTTCGTAGAAAGAGAGATAACAAAGGTAAGTTCTTACCATATTTTTGATAGTTTCATATTGATAGTTTGAGGTTGTCAGAGAAGGAATCGGTATGAAATACCGCCGGCAGCGGCAGCCCGACAGACGAACAGATCCCGGCAGTGGCAGCCCGACAGCGCTGGAAATCCCGATCGTCCTCAGTTAAGTATATACTATAATAACCTAACCCCCCGTAATCCTAACCCTCCTTAGGGGTGCCTAACCCTTACCTCCCCCCCAAGTGCCTAACCCTAATCCCCCCTGTAAATGCCTAACCCTAATCCCCCCTTCCCCACTGCCTAAATCTAAGTTCCCCGGGGGGGTGCCTAACCCTAAGTCCCCCCAGGGGTGCCTAACCCTAACCATCCTTCCCCGTAGCCTAACCCTAACCCTCCCGTGGCCGTGCCTAACCCTAAGTCCCCCCCGGGTGTGCTAAACCTAACCCTCCCCCCCGCGGCTGTCCGCTCGCGGCACCCGGCATCCCTTCGATCGGGATGTCTAGATATAGACGCCTGTCATTTAACCCACGCCGGGCTAAAGCAGTCGAGAAGCCAGCTGTCGGGATCACGGCAGCCTGTTTCCCGATTGCATCCCGTCAGGGAAACAGTGCTTCGGTTTGACAGATATTTTATCTGACATTCTATGCCCAGCATAACACAGAGCTTGCATTCTAGAGTGGCATATTTATGAACATTTTCACTAAACCTACATATTTACCTAGCATCTCCCACAGGTGTTTGTAAAATGCAGTTTCAACTTTGCTATTGGTATACTGAGACTGTTGGCTAAAGCTGAGTAAACATCTTAGCGATATATAAAAATACATTGCTTCGTTTCGTTATACACACTACACAATCCGCCAAACAACAACATAAACTATCATTACAGGCTTAACATAACGGTTTGTCTGTGGCATCGTCCCATCTCATGTGCAGAACATCATATGGGACAATGCAACCAGCCAATTCATCAAATTATGAAATGGGTGGATTTGGAGGTACACACCATTTGCAATCCATCGCAGATTGCATGATCGATCAATACATCGTATAGTGGGCCCTATTCAGCGGCTGTGCAATACCATACAACTCATATACAAATGTAGCAGGAGCCATCCGGTGTAAATAGACGCCTCCTGACTACATCACAGATCTGGGTGATGCATCCTAAGACACAGCAACAGATTTTCTGTGAGACTATCGGCAATCTGAGTAACCCAGAGGTTACTCAGATTGCCCCTAGCAGCTAGCAGCTCTGGTTTAGCTGCAGCCTAGTTACACAGGCAGGAAAAGGGGAGGCTCTTTCTCAGTGTGGCTGCACTTTATCCGCAGCTCCCCTGCAGCACTGGGGGGGAACTCCCCCTCTTCTCTGTACCCAGGGGCTTCAGTCTGGGACCCCTTCTTGCAGGGAGCCCCTTCCTACCTTATAGGGGCATTACCCTTAATGTATACATTGCGGCTCATGGCAGCCACCAAGCACCCCCCTGACTGCCAGGGTACTGCGGGACCTCCTTCCTCCCTTCCCATAGCCTCAGCGTAAAATGGGCTCCCTCCATACAGACTCAGGTCCCAACATCAGAGGCGGAAAGAGATCACGCCCACCGCAAGGCCAGTCCCCTGCAGTGATGTGGCTAGCCCACGTCACTGCCTTTCTCCTCCCTGCCTTCCCAGTGACTGATTGCTGTCATCACCGGGAGGTGGGGCTTAAGTCAGGTGGAAGTGGGAGGAGGAGCTTAGGCCTGGAGCTATCGGGTTCTACATGCAATCTATTTTTAGAGTGCTTCCTTCGTTGACTGTTAGTTGGCCTCCCACCCTACTATAGCTGTGTTATAGTTGAGTTGTGCACCTTTGGCGGTATCCACCTACGATGTATGTGGTTGGTTGTTGTTGTGGATTCTTCTTCTCCTTCACATTCTTCCCATTATTTCATAGCAGATCAGTCTATTATCAGAGTTCTGAGTAACCATATGGTTACTCAGAATGGCCACCAACACTTAAGGTGCGTACACACTGGGCGATATTACTGAGCGACTGCACGATTACGACATAGTAATCGTGCAATCGCTCAGTAATCGTGCACAAATCATGCACTTTTATGTCAGAAACGACCAGCGATGCGCACTCCCGCTGGTCGTTTCCGACATTGTCCATTGCCTGAACATGCAGTACAATCTGCCGATAACGACATATTGGCATGTTCAGGAATGATGGACAGTGCCTGCACTGAACGACTGATCGTTCAGTGCAGACACTACAGGGGATCAGGAACGACGGTACGATTATGATGTTATAATTGTACTGTCTTTCCTGATCGCCTAGTGTGTACGCACCTTTAGACAGCAGAGTCATTTTTACAGCATACGGGATTCCATGGCACGTCTGTGTTTTCGCCACCACTCCCCGGTTACATCCCTCAAACGATCCCTGACTGTCAATCACACTGCAGCCAAATCATCGCTGCAACCGCCGGCGGTAATGAAACTTGACGCATGCGCAGTGTAACTCAGGTGTATGCTCAGATTACAGATAATCACTCAACTTCGTAAACATAGACATTGCATCCATCTCTAAATCATGCTCTTAGGCATGATTGCTTCTGCAGCTGGAAAACACCAGTGTGAAGGGGTTGGGTACGGGATGCCGGCGCTCAGGATCCCAGCAATGTGAAGGGCTCCTGTGAATTCCTCCGGGAATTAGGTAGATCTCAATGAGAGTTCTAAACCTAATTACCTCCATCGTTATTTTAGCTGTGATGAATAGGCCCATTAGTCTTTCATTTATTTCTGTTACAAAACACCACTCAGCATATTTGTGTTTTGTCTGTCATTACAATATATAGGGCTCTATTTACTACAATCCGCATATTGAATGCAGATTGTAGTGTGATATTATCGACTGAATTCGCATTGCGAATTCAGGCAATATCACAGGGATTTACTACAAATCCCTTGCAGGGACAGAGCTTGCGATAAAGCTCTGTCCCTGAAATCCCCTCTGCACACTAATCACGGTATTTTCGCAAAAAATAATACCCTGTATTATTATAATGCCCTGTAATAACTTTAGGTGATACTAAAATAATGTGAAAAGGGTGTGAAAACACCCTTTTTCACTTTATTTTAGTAAAAATAATGTTAATAAATAGAGCCCATAATGTTATTACTCACCCTTAAAGGGAGTGTTTGTTGCAGCAGAAATGCTCTCCAAGATGTCAAAACCTGTAGAACAGAAGAACACATTGAATAAGTGCCTGGGATATGATAGGAACTGCAACAACATCCTGCAATGGATGTATAATTTCCATATACATTATTGTTACTTTTCTAAAGAAAATCTAGAAAATGTGTCATTTTGAATCTGCCATTTGAGATAAACAATTCTGCTCTCATTATGTATCACATGCAGTAAGGTGTCGCCAATGTGCGGTTAGCATTAAACATAAAATCATATACAGTGTATGTATGGATGCAGATGGCATTTTTTAAATTATAACTTATAATGAATGGTCAGATCACTGGAGAAAAAGACAAGAAGTGGCTTAGCAATTACAGAACTTGTTGAAGGGGATATCCCAGCACATTGGATGCTGGCGCTTAGAATACAGGTGCCGGCATCCCGAAGGTTCGTAGGGGGGCTGGGGGGATGGTTAGGGGTTATGCACTAAGGGGAGGGTTAGGTTTAGGCACTGGGGGGGAGGGTTAGATTTACGGGGAGGGGGAGTTTAGGTTTAAGAATTGGGGGGGAGGTCAGGTTCAGGCACCAAGGAGGGAAGGTTAGGATAGGGAGAGGGGGGAGGGTTAGAATACCTACCGACAGGTGTCAGTATCCTAACCTTGTCGGGATGGATTTTGACCACTGGGATCCCGTACCAATCACGTTTTAATTAGAGATCTGCGGGTTCGGTTTTAATCAGATCTGAAAAACTGCATATTATTGGCTATCGGCTATCACGTGTTTTGGATAGCCAATAAAATAAATCCGAACTAATCCGAACTTATGATAATTTTGGCGAAAAGAACCGAGTAAATCCGAGTAAAACCGAACCCGCACATCTCTAGTTTAAATAACCATGTACCAATTCAACTGCATACCATATTTACAGAAGTGAAGCATTTATCTTTGTGTTTTTGGGTCTTACGAACCCAGATGGATGTAAAATAGGAAAACTGTAGTAGTATTATTATACACCACACCACATTTGATAATCACATACAAATGCCTGTGTACCAAAAAATTATTATGACTACTTATCTGCCAATAATTTGAAATATTCACCAAACATCTTACAGCCTCATACTAAGACAAAACAAACATAAAGAGGGCATATTTGCTAAGTAATAAAGTTTTGCATTTAATATTATTGTCATTTTAAACCCCATGGCAAGAAACTGAATTTGAAAAGTCACTACTGAATAAATACACCACAAGTACACAACCTAGGGCTTGATTCAGAGATGTACGCTAACCCGATGATTAGCATACATCTCTGATGTTTCGGGTTCTGCACATCCGCATGTGCAGAATGGGTCCTGCGATCTCGCTCACAGAACCCCCCCAAACCGCAGCAAGATTGACATGCTGCAGCGTTTGGGGGGTGAACCGGAAACGTGGTTGGCTTCCATTCATTCCCGGATACAGGGTCTTCATCAGTGGACGCAGATTTCCTGGCTTTAAAAGTGACCAGGACCCAGTCAGGCTGCTGTAAGCTTTCGCAGCCTGGCCAAAGGAGCAACCATCGCGATCGATGGTCGCGATGGTTGTGATGGTGATTCCAGCGTAGCGCTGGGATTGCGGATCCTGCAAGGAGGTGTCTGTTACCTACAGATACTTCCTGCTGCATTAGCTGCTTGTGTGTGGCTCTGCAATTCTGTCCATAAATAAATGATAAAGTTTCACACTGCAGCTAATAGTGGACAAAATTAAATAAATTGTCTCCATTACAGAAAAAAAACTGAAAGCAGCTTATCTGATATAATGGGGGTACATTTATCAAAACATTGCCTGCCAAGCCACTACATTTATTATACAGTGGTTTAGAATGTCTAAATATAAATTGACCTCGGTGCATGGCAATGAGCAACGGTTTTGAAACTTCTAAATTGTATGTGCTTTAACCCAAACTAATAAAGTAAACCACCCCCTTCCCTACACTAAAGGGGTATGCTACATACTGTAGCATCGGTCCTGATCCCATGGAATGCCTAATCCAATAACAAGTAGCTTTCTGCCCCTCCTGGTACACTTGGACTGTGATACCAAGAAAAGAAAGTAAATCAAAATATCCTATTCCAAATAGTGTGCCCTTATTTTTTTCTCTAAATATAAAAGTGCCCCTTTCTTATATAATATTGAATTTTAACTAAAAATATAAGGGAAGGGATATATTTGTTTTCCCTGTTTTTATTTTCTTGTTATAAATACATGTTGCTAGTCAAAGATGGACACAGACAGCAGTGCCTAAGGCAGCAGTTCCCAAACTGCGCGCCGTGGCACCTGGGGTGCCTCAGGTTGGTGCTCCAGCACCAAATCAAATTATTTATGGTCAATGTAATGTAAATATGTGGAGAAACAGAAGCGCAGACCTGTCACCCACCACATAAATGAACCTAAGGATGACAGGTGAGCACAATTTACTTCAATTTACTTCACTTAACTACTTCACTACATTTTTTTCTGAATTTCTCAATAACAAACTTTTGGCTTAGGGGTGCCGTAAAAACAATTCTGATGCACTATGCCGCCATGATTAAAAAAGTTTGGGAACCACTGGCCTACGGGGTTGTCAATAAGGGTGTTGAAGTCATCCAGGATGAGAGTTGGAAGGTTAGTGGATAGGAAGTAGGGCAGCAGGATGCAAGCATTTCAAGGAAGTGATATGAGGGGACTTTAGGGCAGTAGATGATTACAGCACAGATGGGGCATAGATAGAGGAGACAAATCGCGTGAACCTGAAGAAGATTAAGTGGGAAGGATCAGGTGATATGACACAGATGCCCACACCACCACCTGGTCAGTTCCCAGGCCTGACAGAGTGTGTGAAAGAAAGGCCAACATAGGAGACTACTGCGGTGGCATCAGAGGAAGGTGAGATGGCAAGAGTAACCATATTCATATTTAAAAAAAAAAAATATGACATTTTTAAAAATGTTATTTTATGAAAACACTTTTACAAGTTAAAATGAAAGATGAAGTCAGTTCCACTGCACATGCGCAAGCTGGCAAGCCAGATCACATATTTAAATGTGCACCAAGAATGGCCCGCAAAGCGGGTAAGCCTACTCTTTGCTGTCATTCAGTATCACCAGTTAGCTTTAACCACTTGCCTGGTATGATCAAAAGATAGCTTGAAAAAAATTCATATATATAGGTACAGATGATCAATAGTAGTGTACACACACACACACTCTGTTTTGTCCAATATAGAATTCTACTGCTTTTATAGAACAAAATACACATTTATAAGCATAGATTTTGAAGTTAGTGCAAAAAGAGTAGGAAAGCGAGATATCCTGACTAATGTATGTAATTGTACGGCTATATGCCCTATCTGGATTTGTGGTGGTAAATTCAGGGTTTAATTATAATTCTGGAAATAAGAAAAATTGGGAAAGCATAGCAGTTAATTCTATGTAGTCATATTTTTATCGATTTTTATCGATTTAAAATTGATGAAGAGTGATCAACATCAATTATGTATTTCTGGGACTAAATCGTACATTTACTAACAGACAATTTATGATTAGGTTTTTTAAACCTTTAGTAAATATAGCCCCATGTGTACAAAAGGGAACAAACACTGCACTCAGATAATGTGCACAAAAGGTTGTGATTGTATTTAGAAAGCCAAAAAATAATAATAATAATTTTAATTATAATAATAATAATAATAATGATAATAACAATACTAATATTATTAGCAGTAATGGCAATAATATCACTGATATAGCATTAATAGTAATGAATACAAATTGGGAAGAAGTATAAATAATATTGATAATAATAGTAATAATAATCTAAATGCATATAATAGAACAGAATCAAAGTTAATAACGATAAACTAAAAGCAACATCTGCTGTTGCTTTTAGTTTATCTCTAATAACCTGGATTATGTTCTATTATATGCTATTATACTGTTATAGGTAACGGTGTTGTAAGTATGCATACCAGTGTATGCATACTTACAACACCGTTACCTATAACAGTTTCTTTTGAAGGACCATTGATTGAGTCCAATTCACTTATCATCAAACATCATAAATACCACACTTCATGATTTAAATATGGTGGATATGGTTACTATATAACAACTATAAAAAGAACTGTTATAATATTTTTTTTCAGAAAGAATCTCCAGTAAATCATTTTAATTATTGAGATACTCAATTATATTAGTACCTATCATTTGGGTACAAACGACCAATACTTGGAACGGTTACTGACTAAAGTAACATTGTGGTCTCTCTGAGATTGATTGTTATATATTCTGTTTTACTGATAGCCTGATCAACTCTCTTTCATTACAGTTCAACATTTATTTAATTTTTCATTCATGCTGTCTTTATATCTGAAGCTATCAATGGACTAATTTATATAATGTGATTTAAATTATTTATTTTTCTTATTGTTGTCTTTTTATATATTGTTTTTTATTTATTTGGTTAAAATTTATTGCTGGTTAAATACCTGATTTTTGAGTTATATTGATGTCCCCACATTATTCTTGGAGCGCAGTTTATTATTGTTTTTTTGGCTTTCCTAGAGAGGTTGACAATTACCTCCTTTTTATACTGCTGCATCAATACTTGATCATACTTCTTGACTAGCGCTGGGTATAACCTATTGTACTTTGAAAGTGCATATCATTATAATTATCGAAAACTCTCAGATAATAAACCAGGGAGCTCTGCAGAAATGATTCAGTGGGACTATAATATAGCACAATATCATCTGTCCTCCAAATATGTAGTTAGGATATTCTATAAGCAATCAGGTTTGTGCAATTAGCGTGACCTGTATATAGTGATTTTGTATTAGCTGTGTCTTAACAGTTTTAACTGTGTATAGTGAAGGGTATAGCATGCCATGGATACATGTTAAATAAATATTCCTTTCTGATAGAATTGGCCTGGCTGCTCCTTTATTAGTTACCACCTACTAGAAGTAGAGGCAAACATAGGATTGCAAGGAGGAGTTTCAGTATATGTGAGATATATCTCACATATACTGAAACCCCTCCTTGCAATCCTATGTTTGCCTATACTTCTAGTAGGTGGTAACTAATAATTATATATCTCACATATACTGAAACCCCTCCTTGCAATCCTATGTTTGCCTCTACTTCTAGTAGGTGGTAACTAATAATTATATATCTCACATATACTGAAACCCCTCCTTGCAATCCTATGTTTGACTCTACTTCTAGTAGGTAGTAGGGGTGTGCACCGGCCACTTTTCGTGTTTTGTGTTTTGGTTTTGGATCTGGATCTTTCTTCGTGTTTTGGATCTGGATTGGTTTTGCCAAAACCACCCTTCCGTGTTTTGGGTTCTGGGTTTTGTGTTTTGGATCTGTATTTTTTTGAAAAAAAGCATAAAAACAGCTAAAATAACAGAATTTGTAGGTTTTTCTGCTCCTATGCTATTATTAACCTCAATAACCTTAATTTCCACTCATTTCCAGTCTATTCTGAATACCTCACACCTCACAATAGTGTTTTTATGTCCAAAAGGTTGCACCGAGGTAGCTGGATGACTATGCTAAGCGACACGAGTGGGCGGCACAAACACGTGACCCATCTAGGCGTGAAACTGCAGTGGCAGACAGGATGGCATTGAAAAACTAGGCCCCAAACTGTACATAATGCAAAGAAAAAAAAGAGGTGCAAGATGGAATTGTCCTTGGGCCCTCCCACCCTCCCTTATGTTGTATAAACAGGACATGCACACTTTAACAAACCAATCATTTCAGCGCCAGGGTCTGCCACACAACTGTGGCTGAAATGATTGGTTCGTTTGGGCCCCCACAAAACAAGCTGGCAATTAATCTGTCCCTGCACAAACTGGCTCTACGGAGGCAAGAAGTCGTCCTCATCCTCCTCATCCACAGATTCCTCACCCTCTTCAGTGTTATGTACATCCTCATCCTCACAGAGTATTAATTCGTCCCTGCTGGAACCACAGGTCCCTCTGTACGTTCTGGAGGCTGGTCTCCCTGGAAGAGTTGATCATTCATTTTATGAACATCATCTTCTCCACATTTTGTGGAAGCAACCTCCTACGCCTTTCGCTAACAAGGTTCCCGGCTGCACTAAACACTCTTTCGGAGTACACACTGGAGGGGGGGCAACTCAGGTAAAATAGAGCCAGTTTGTACAGGGACCTCCAAATTGCTTCTTTTTCCTGCCAGTACAGGTACGGACTGTCTGACATGCCTACTTGGATGCTGTCACCGATGTAATCCTTTAACAGACAGACGCACGCTTGTCGCTGCTGCTTTGAGGATGCAAGTGCGGCTACAGCCCACACAATTCACAAAGACAGAAAAAAAAAGAACAATATTTTAATTGTTTGTGTAGCACACTTTGAGGGTGTCACCACCCTTTAACAGACAGACGCACGCTTGTCGCTGCTGCTTTAAGGATGCAGGTGCGGCTACAGCCCACACATTTCACAAAGACAGAAAAAAAAAGAACAATATTTTAATTGTTTGTGTAGCACACTTTGAGGGTGTCACCACCCTTTAACAGACAGACGCACGCTTGTCGCTGCTGCTTTGAGGATGCAGGTGGAATCTAGACGGGATTTGGAACCGAGGACACACTACCTCCATCAATTGTCTAAATCCCACTGCACTAATGTCGGATACCGGACGCATGTCTAACACCAACATAGCAGTCAAGGCCTCAGTTATACGTTTTGCTTCAGGATGACTGCTGTCGTACTTCATCCTCATCGCTAGGGACTGTTGGAGGGTCAATTGTTTAGTAAAAGTAGTGATGTTCCTACTTCCTCTCTGGGATGATGAACAACTCCCAGCAGCAGCAACAGCACTAGTAGGAAGTGGTTCTTGATCTTTCCCTATTTTATTTTTATCAGAGAAAGTTTGGTCCTCCATTTATGTTATATTGATATATATACGTGCGGCTAAAGCGCACACAAACACAGAAAATATTTTTTTATTTTTGCTGGAGAGTAGTGCACTTTGTGGGTTACACCACCCTTTAAGAAATGAGCCAGCCGGCTCTTTACTTATGGGACACAGGCGCACGCTTGGCGCTGCTCCTTTGTTGATGCACGTGCAGCCACAGTGCACACAAGTCACAAACACAGAAAATATATATTTTTTTGGTTTGGAGTGTACTTTGGGGGTTACAGAACCCTTTAACGGTCAAGCCAGCCGGCCCTTTACTTATGACACAGGCGCACGCTTGGCACTACTTTGTTGATGCACGTGCGGCTACTGCGCACACAATTCACAAACACAGAAAATAATTTTTTTTTTGGTTTGGACTGGAGTGTACTTTCGGGGGTTACAGCACCCTTTAACGGTCAAGCCAGCCGGCCCTTTACTTATGACACAGGCGCACACTTGGCACTACTTTGTTGATGCACGTGCGGCTACTGCGCACACAATTCACAAACACAGAAAATAATTTTTTTTCGGTTTGGACTGGAGTGTACTTTGGGGGTTACAGCACCCTTTAACGGTCAAGCCAGCCGGCCCTTTACTTATGACACAGGCGCACGCTTGGCACTACTTTGTTGATGCACGTGCGGCTACTGCGCACACAATTCACAAACACAGAAAATAATTTTTTTTTTGGTTTGGACTGGAGTGTACTTTCAGGGGTTACAGCACCCTTTAACGGTCAAGCCAGCCGGCCCTTTACTTATGACACAGGCGCACGCTTGGCACTACTTTGTTGATGCACGTGCGGCTACTGCGCACACAATTCACAAACACAGAAAATAAAAATTTTTTTGGTTTGGACTGGAGTGTACTTTGGGGGTTACAGCACCCTTTAACGGTCAAGCCAGCTGGCCCTTTACTTATGACACAGGCGCACGCTTGGCACTACTTTGTTGATGCACATGCGGCTACTGCGCACACAATTCACAAACACAGAAAATAATTTTTTTTTTGGTTTGGACTGGAGTGTACTTTGGGGGTTACAGCACCCTTTAACGGTCAAGCCAGCCGGCCCTTTACTTATGACACAGGCGCACGCTTGGCACTACTTTGTTGATGCACGTGCGGCTACTGCGCACACAATTCACAAACACAGAAAATATATTATTTTTTTAGCACTTGGGGGGAGCACCCCTGATGGACAGAGCACCCCCTGGACAACACTACAGCACCTCTTTAGGACTGGGACACTGCACAGGACTTTGGAGTGGACACAGCCCCTATGGAGAACTGACTGCACAACACAGTCCAGCCAGCCCCTATGGACTTTGAAGTAGTGGACACAGCCCCTATTAACAACAGCAGCACAGCACAACACAGCCAGCCCCTATGGACTTTGAAGTAGTGGACAACAGCAGCACTACACTACACTACACTACACAGCCCTAACTCCCACCCTCCCTCTTCACTGTCCACAGCCGAGTGAGAAAATGGCGCCGACGTGGGTACCTTATATAGGATCCAAAACCCGCGAGACTCGGAAGGCGGGATGATGACGTTTTGCCTCGATTTCAGATCCGAGTCAGGCGGGAAAAGTCGAGCCTGATTCGGATCGGACTCGGATCGGGGGGGCTCGGGGGGGTTCGGATTTCAGAAATCCGAACCCGCTCACCCCTAGTAGGTAGTAACTAATAATTATATATCTCACATATACTGAAACCCCTCCTTGCAATCCTATGTTTGTCTCTACTTCTAGTAGGTAGTAACTAATAATTATATATCTCACATATACTGAAACCCCTCCTTGCAATCCTATGTTTGTCTCTACTTCTAGTAGGTGGTAACTAATAATTATATATCTCACATATACTGAAACCCCTCCTTGCAATCCTATGTTTGCCTCTACTTCTAGTAGGTGGTAACTAATAAAGAGGCAGCCAGGCCAATTCTATCAGACGGGAGGCTCCTGAAAATCGGGTGGTGCTCCCGACCACCTGGAAAAGTAGGCAAGTCTCCCACACCTCCATCGCCAGCACCCGCTCCCAACCCCCCATGGCCCCCCCTCCACCTGCTCACAATTCCCCGTGGCCACCCACATATAGAGCACAAGTTAGTGGTTAAGGACAGCCGATGATGCGATTCACAGTGAATCGTGTCATTGTAGCCCCGCCCCCGCTATACAATACCTATTTTCCTTCCACTGTATAGCGAGGTGCGGGGCCACGATGACGCAATCATGCCATCATGCCCCCCTGAACCGCCCACTTTCTGGTCCATCACGCCCTATCTCTGCCATCCTGGCTACACTCCTCATTACATATATCAGTGGCTGCTAGGATATAGTGATCATATATGTTTAAACACCATATACATAAAACAATACATACACCCTTAGTAAAGGGTATAAAAAGAGGCACTCCTGGAACTTGGTATCACCCCTGAGGAAGTCCTAATAGGACGAAACGCATTGGGCCTTGTTCTCCTTAACCCTAAAAAGTGGACTTATATCAGCTTAAGATAAGCATTTTTACATTGTGTTATTTGTTCTAATCTGTGTTTGTATGTTTGGTATTTGGTCAATTAAAGCAATTATTTACAGAGATTTTCTCCATTTCTGGCCTGAGGTCTACCACTTGATGAGGTATGAAGCCAGCTTGTTTATGACCTATAACACAGAGGAGTGACACCTTTACAGGCATTAATTTATGCATCTTCTGGTACGCAGATATTTGTATGTCCACTGTTGTTAATTGTTTGCTTGAAACTACTACACCATATTACATTTCTACGGGCAAAAATTTCTAAAGCCCAAACTTTAAGGTACTACGGAAAGAGTTCCCCCTGGAAAACTTTGGAAGTGTTGTCGTTTTGAAGTTAATCCACCCACTGCAAGTACCATCTGGATATCAGATAAACCTTTATTGTTTTATATTTGGTACGCACAATACTTACTTATTTTTGAGCACAAGTTCAACTAATTTAAATACTACACTATTAGGCGCACCTCTCATTATTATTTTTCAGCACTTCTGGTTCTCGTTGCCACACGGATTATTGAGAAACTGCAGCCACCTGCTACTATCAGGAAGTGTTCTTCACGAAGTATCATATTTTACTTGACATTAGTCACATAAGGAATTCAAAATTTGTGCGCTAGCATCACTTTTTGTTCTATATATATATATATATATATATATATATATATATATATATATACACATATACAGTGTTCTCCCAAGGCTGTTTTTGGCGGGTGCACCACCCGGCAAGAAACAGCCTACCACCCGGCACTTTGGAAGCCTCCAAGACGGGACATTATCTGGGAGCTGTATAAAAAGGACCAGATCCTACAGACTTTGCAGCTTTTTCATAATCAGACGACTGGGCCTCTAATAAGAAGAGGAGAATTAATATATAAAATGTCATTTCAAATCATTAAAAGGTCAAGGTTTAAAACATTTTATTTTTGCGAAGGCCCCACCCGGCTACTTCTTGATGCCACCTGGCTGGAAAAATGTTCTGGGGAGAACACTGATATATATATATATATATATATATATATATAAAATATTTTTTTATAGAGATGTGTGGGTCTGGTTCTCAGAACCGACAGCAACTGACTTTGGGGGTTCTAAGTCGAACAGAGTACGAGCTCAGGATCATTTTGGGGTACCAAGTTGAATCCTGGTTCGGATCTTCCCGCGGTTCATAACTCAGATTTAAGAAACAAACTTTTGTTTTGGATTACATGTTAATAGGTCTAAACGTAATTTTAGCTGTTTTTTTATTTTTTTTTTATTTTTTTTTTAAAATACAGATTCAAAACCAAAACATGTGAGGGTGGTTTTGCAAAACCAGAACCGAAACACGAAGATGAATCCGGACCCAAAACAAAACACGTGTAGCTATGCTATTTAGGAACACAACATACATGTTCAGAGGGGGTGAATCAGCACAGCTTTGCAATTCCATCCTTGCAAATAAGCAAATATAGCAGGAGGTGTCTGACACCACCTACTGCATTTACAATCCCAGCACAGATACTGATGAAGGACGCAGGGTCGGTGCAGGGTTTCTACGTGCCCTAGGCAAAGCTATATAATACAGCCCCTGCTCACCCAAACATCCTCCGCTCAACTGCTCACAAACAAAATTACTGTGCAGTGCTTTTCAAAGCCATCAGTCTTTAGCAGTTTTGGCTGCTGGATTTAAATGGACAATAATATCACATACAAAACACATGTGGTTTTGTATCTAAAATTATTGCCCCTTTAAATTCATCAACCAAAACAGTTAATAAAACTCGGCAGAAGCTAAGTTTCTGCTGCTGTCCCTCAATTTCTGACTGCAAAAGTAGCCCTTGTAAGATTTACCGAGCTCCGTGATGACAAGCATGGCCATGGCAACTAACGCCATCTTTAGATGCAGTTGGCCCATAATAACCTTTGGGCTATTCCACCGCTTATGTATTCAAAAAAGGATTGACTGGATACCTCTCTGTCAGCCGCTACCGATTCTTGTACTAAAAAGGGGGGATTGGGGGTAAGGGAAATTCAGTCGGCGCTGTCAAACAAGCAGCTGATTCAAATGGAGTTGTCAACTCCTAGCACAGGCAAAAAACAGAAATATGTATGAACAGCTCTAAATCTCTTTTAATTAATTGTATCTATAATGATGAGACCAATAACGATAAATATGATTAAATACAACAATTTATGTTTGTAGAAATCATGAATAATCTATATGGCTTGATTGGAACAATAATATGGTTTATTATAAAAAAACTGAATGTATCATAAATGTGCACATAAATAATAATAATAATAACTTATATAGCACAGTATATGCAAAATAATTAAAACATGATGAATAATAATCAAATGAATGGATTGAGATGAATAAAGTCTCTTGTATCCAAACGACAGACTTATTTCAATGAGCAAAGTGTCTCTGAATCTTTAAAAAAGCTCTATGAATTAGCAGCAATCTCAGTCCAAATGGTATATGCAAATTAGCTTAGCAACAGTCACTGGTCTAGAAGTGTATATCCGGGATATTATCCAGCTATTTAGTATATTACCAGTCTCTTATGAAGTGTCCACAGCTCAAGAAGGTGCCATATTCCTGCACTGGCATGCTGACATAAAGGTGGAGGCTGGAAAAGAAAGAGGTGAAGTGATGCCGGTCCAGATAAATCCACAAAGATTCCAGGTGGTGTCTAATGAAGTGGGGAGGCTAAACGCGTTTCGCTGTGGTAGAACCCACAGCTTCTTCAGTAGCATATGTCCCCATATCCAGAGGAGGGCTTTTTATACCCTTACTTAATTTGGAATTACGAGCAGCTGTTATTCAATCAAGAAAACAATCAATCAAGCCATATAGAAAATCACCACCTATTTCATGTACAATAGATCATATTAATAAATACATCATATAAAAGTTTGATTTTATAGTTATACATAAATTCTCAAAAGATACCTTTATTTACGGAGCTTGATATCCAATCACGTGACTCCGTTAAAGATCAAGTGACTCCAAATAGTCTGTAATGGCTCAGTAATAGTTCACGTGTTATCAACGGAAGCCGCAGTGTTCAGCGGACTGTATGACTCAATATCACATGTCACGGGTCACGTGATGTAAATATAGATCACGTGATCCCATCTAACTGAATTAGAGAATAACGGAAGCCACAGAGTTCAGCGGGGCTATGTAAATCAATGTAACATGTCGTGGGTGTAAATATAAATCATGTGGTCCCGTCCAGCTGATTTAAAAAATATATATATATAAAAACATTGGTTAGATATATTAACTCCGATCGCGTGGTACAAAGGGTAATCACATGATTGTTGTATAATGACAATTGTTGCGGAATCATGCCTGACTGGAAAATACACCCCTGATCACATGATATAAATACTCCTGTGATAATTATATATTAACTCATCCATGATATAAATCGAGTCTTGATAGCTTTCACATATATACTGTTATATTGTTAGACATCTGTTAATATGGGTTATAAATATTTGTTTAATTCTAATATTAGCTTATTCTGTTTTAGTTCAACTCAGATGCAATATGTTCCATATAAACCTATAAATATTAATTCAAATACATGTTAATGATAAAAATAAAATTCAGTGGGGAATCTTTACATGAAGGTTGTATATATAGATATATGAACCAGGTAAGGGGAAGCTGGGTGATGGGGACCCTATCTACTCATCAACCCACCCACCAAAATTACATAATCATATTTAATTCAATGGACTCATTGAGGCCATCTGGATGTAAAGAATTCAGTCTGAACATCCAGAAGACCTCCTACCGACACAGATTTTTGAATCTATCTCCACCCTCTCTGAGTGGTGGGGATATACTCCAAACCTATAACATTCAGTGATTGTGGATCACTGTCATGTACTTTGAAATAATGAAGAGATAGACTGTGTGTGGTTACTTTAGTCATAACATTCCGGCGATGTTCAATAAATCGTCTTGTCCAAGCTGGGAAATTGGCTGAGACAATATCAGTTTAAAATTTAATCGCAGCGACGCCATCTTGCGACTGGCCGCAAGACGCCATCTTGGAAATGAAATGGCAAGATGCCATTTTGCGAATGGCTGCCCAAGCACAATTTTAGATAAACTCACAATTAAGTACATATGGCGAGATTACTATTAGCACTATGCAATTGCATCTTTCATCATTTCTCATATACACAGTAATACGCACAATTGCGCTAACTAGTCGCATATTAGCGAATGCATAAGATCCTATATGAAAACACAGTTTAGTATCTAAATGCACACGCATCCGCACCAAGTTAATTAGCGTCTTTATATCAAACCCCGCATACTCACACATTACATATTCACATACAAGGTTTCATAAGCTTTAAGGTATAAGATTTAAGTTTGTTCATTTAGTATAAATGCTATGAAATAAAGATTGTTTGGTAACTAAGGTTTTATACATGATAAGTAAGCCATGTTTGGTTTTGTACTGATGCGTACTCTTTCCACAGTATTCCGGTGTTATCAGTGGGGAGATCGCATCATGCATTCTCAACTTATGGACCACAGAGACTTCAAGCAACAAAATGTATATGATATGAATAACTGTTAGGATGTTGCATGTGGCGGGAATCTAGGGACCCTCAGTTGTTGGAGGCTGGGTTGTGTCTATTTGAATCAGCCTGTTAAATGCTCTGTAACAGATGTATCCCCCTTGGGAACCAATAGCATCAGCAACAATCTTCCCTATTGTGTTGTCTATTCCTGGGGGGTATAAATATGTGTGCTCCAACACTGGGTTTTTAGTCTTCGTGCGGAATGCTGATAGACGAGGGGTTTCTTGCTGATGCCTAACATCTGGTCCGGAAGCGCTGCGTATGTATACTGTACTTGGGTCTGTATAATTCCTTTGCGCTGAATTCTGCCTGGATCAATAGCATGTAACTGACTGTACTTTTACTTAAATAATACTTGTGCTTTGGAACCACAGATTCCAGGTCTTAAGTCTTTATTTACTGTATGACTGCGTACGCAAATTAGCATCATCTTTAGAAGGTATAGGCAGGATATTAGGAGGTATAGGCAGGATATTAGAAGGTATAGGAAGGAGTGTATAGAGGTTCTGATCCAGTATCGTTAGTCTCTTTAATGGTCTCGTGGTACATCCCACATAATACAATCCACATCCACATGTGATTAAATAAATCACATACGCGAGTCACAATTTAAAAAATTATTTATTGTGTATAAACTATTTGTATCCTTAAGGGTTATAGTACTTGTTTTTTTGGCTGTATAGGAGCACATAGTGCATCTCGTCTTGCCATGAAAACCTGGTGGTCTATAAGGTAACCACTGTTCTAAATTATTAGTTGTTATCATATCAGTGGTCCTTAAATTATACCTCAAATGCCTTGGTGCTAAAATAGAGTTAAGAGATTTATTTTTTCTATAAATTATCACTGGTTTCGGTGGCAAAACATTTCTTAAGATATTATCTTTTTGAAGAATACGATAATTCCTCTGAATTATATCTCTTATCTGTCTGTGACTATAATTGTATTTACAAATAAAAGCAGTGTTTTTATCTTTAACATTAAATTGTTCTTTATTCTTTTTGATGTTAATATTTTTTGTCACAAATAGACTGGATCTATCTATATTGACTGTTTCTCGTAGAGCCTTCTCCAGAATATACTCTGGGTAGCCCCTTTCTCTAAAGGAAAGCAACATCTTATTTGCTTGTAAATGAAAATTCTCTAGGGATGAGCAATTTCTACGTAATCTCATCAGTTGTCCTTTTGGAATATTTGCTTTCCATGGGTAATGATGAGCACTATTAAAATGTAGATATGAATGAGTATCTACCAATTTGGTGTAATTAGAAGAGTGTATGGTATGGTCTCTCGCCTCTAGTATCACATCAAGGAAGTCTATGTGATTAGAATTATACTGATAAGGGGGACATGGCTTGGTGGCCTAAGATGGTGGATGCTTTTTTCAGAGCTCCACATCCAGCATCCTAAAGTTGATTCCCCTGCTGAGTAGGAGGAACAAACCCACCAACCTCTACTGGCCAGAGCCCCGCTGAGGATACAGGGGTCCTATTGTTTGCATTTGTGGGGCTCCCTGATGGCGTTTCAGCCCGCTAACCCACATCGGAGGCCTGCCCTAGGAACCTCCCAGCGCCATTACCCCGCGCCATTACCCCGCGCACACCAGCCTCCTCACCTGACCTGGAGCGGCATCCGGTGCCTGAGCCTGCGCTGCTGATGAGGTGACTGGCTTCCCTGCTGGCGGCCATGGCTGGACGCCGCAGGAGCACAGAGCCGCATCACCATCCTCCTTCCCCGCCGAGTGCTGGAGCCAGCGCCTGATGTCCTCGCGCCCTGAGCTCTGGAACTCCCGCTGCCCGCTCCTTGCTGCCTCCGACGGAGTCCTTGTGGTCAGCGGGCACTTCACCTCCTGCCCCCCTGCAGTTTCTCCCGCTGGCGGTGCTCACCTCTTGTGGCCCGGACTCCCTGCTCCCTGCTGGGCCAGCTAACTGCCTCCTGAATGCTCTGCAACCTCCCCCCCTCTGGGGACAGCCATATACAAGACCAGGATCGTCTCTAAGGTCTGTACTACAAAGTTGAATTGGAGACCACTCTCCATATGTGTCCACCTCCCTGTTACAGACCCTAGATATCTCACAGCACTCCTCCATCTCTACTACATCAACTGTATGAACTCACTGCTCCTCTTTTTTGCATCTATATTACAATAATTATACAGTGATTGAGTGGACACATTGCTCCTTTTCTTTTTGCATATATATTATAATAATCATACAGTGACTGTGTGGACACATTGCTCCTCCTTTCTACATATATATATATATTATAACTATTGCAAGAAGCAGCTCTCCACCTGGTCTCTCACAGTAATATTAGCTGCCTTGCAGTATATTTCCAGATGGTTCTCTTGTGCTGAAGCCCCACCTAGTGGCCACTGTCTACGATTGCATCCCATCTGCAACTAATATGCTCTAGAGATGCTCAGATTCGCTATATAATGGGATAATTCCAACCATACAACCTCCAGGTGTGCCTTGCTGTCAAGAAGTTACAACCGCCCCCGATCTCCTCCCTGCGTGTTCCTATACCCTATGTCCATCTCCGCCAATATGCCTAGAAACAAAAAATCGGGCTCTCAAGGCCTTGTGTCCTATTTTAAAGCAAACCAGGTCAATGACTCTCAAAGACCTCTTTCTACCCCATCTCTAGGAGGTGCTTCTGATGTCGAATTGGAGGCAGATGACCTAGCGGCTCCATCTACCAAAGCAGATATTGCTGCAATCCTCACTGAGATGCGTAGTTTTCGTCAAACAATACACGATGAAATCCACAAGGCTATCTCTGGCCTCCAGTCTGAAATTACTGACATAGGTTCCCGTGTGGATGCTCTTGAGAGGAAACAAGAAGAGATTATTAATTTCCAACAGATGTCTGAGCAAGATAATATCCAACTAACGCGGGACTTTGTGTTGCTCGCTGACAAACAGGAGGATCTTGATAACAGGGGGCAAAGAAATTACATCAGGATTCGTAATATCCCTGAATCCGTGAAGCCTGCCCACCTCGAAGATTATCTCCTATGGCTCTTCCGCTCCCTTGCCCCTACCATCCCGGATGATATGCTCCTCCTCGACAGAGCTCACAGGGCCCTCCGACCTCGCTCCCAAACATCTGAGTCACCGAGAGACGTAATTCTCCGTTTCCACTATTTTAAGGTGAAAGATCAGGTTTGCTCCCAGGCCAGACGTTCCCCAGATGTTGCCTTTGAGGGTACTAAGCTGTTAATCTTCCAGGACATTTCTCCTCTTACCTTATCAAAACGACGTGAAATGAAGGACATTACCAGAATACTACGTGATCACAACGTCCGCTATCGCTGGGGCTTCCCCTTCAGTGTGCAGGTTCGATCAGGAGACAAATTCCTCACTGCAAGGTCTCCAGATGAAGCCCTACGTCTACTTTCTCAATTACATCTCCCTCTCCCTGGACCTCCCACCACAAATGGTCCTCCCAAGGGCGACACGGGGCCCTCACCTACAAATGTCCCCAGACTCCCGATGAAGGATGTGGGGCCCTTACCCCAACGAGCCCTGAAGAATGTATGGCATACAGTTAGCGATAGCCCTAATCTTTCTGCAGTGACCTGACTTATCTATCGTTCCCTCTCTGCTACCTAATATTTTTCCCTACTTAGGAACTAGGTCCTATTATTGGACTTTAAACTTCATCACGTTTCAAGAATCCATATTGTTGATGCAGATCTCAGGTTATATCTCTAGTTTTGCAATATTTTATTTTGTTATATTCTAGAAATAATGCTTTTTATCTCAGTTACCATGTCCTCCTTGGTAACCTAATATATTTCTTGAATTCACTGTTCTCTCATGGAGTAAGTTAACCCCCTAACGTGTTACTACCAATATCCCCCATAGCCTTATCCCAATCATTCTTATAAGTTTTGAGGCAATCTATACTGTAAATCAGAGGTCTATTATTCTGCCTCTAATGTTCCTATGGGACATCAAATTTTATTATCTGCCGTAACTATCTTTCTAGAAATATTCATAAAAGTTCTATGTTGTTAAATTTGTACATTTTGATGACGGACAATTTTTTGATCTATCCTGGCTAATGCCCTTCCATATAATATTTAAACTATAAATGTGGCTCCTAGGAATACTTATTGTTTTGTTTATTGTTGTGTTTATTTTATGTTGCTGCAGCAATAAGTAGAATATTTTATTGTTGTACTTATTGTTATTGAGTTTTATTACTTCTATTGTACTCCATTCTTGCCTCATCAACCACACCATTTTTATATGGCCTCTGTAGATTGTCCTCTCCCCTCACCCTTTCTCTCCCCCCCTCTTAACCAACAGTATTAGTCACTGACCCCTCCCTCCCAGTGGTGGTTATATTGCAATCCTCCTTCCCCTAACTCACCGTGTTGTCTTCTTGTGTCGTCTTTGTTATCGATTCACACCTGGAGCTTGTTCTCCACCTTACTATTGCCTTGTAGATTACTGCCACTCCTTTGGCACCTCTGACCACTCACCCCCTAGCGGTCACAATGACCGGCCTCGGACACCCTAGGCTCCTTAGCCAATTACTCCCGTGGGTCCGACCACAAGGACGGGGCCTTCCCCGTTCCTCTTCTTTTCTCCTTTTCTTTCCCTTTTTTCTCTTTCTTTCTTCTTTCCCTGAGACCGTAGTCCGGACTTTCTGGTACACTACTCATCTATTCTCTTTTGACCACTACTTGATAACCGTTTTATACACACCCCCATGACCACCAAACTCATCACATTTAATGTTAGAGGTTTGAACAGCCCTCGACGTCGAACCACCCTGTTCCATACTCTTCGCCAACTCCAAGGCGATGTTATTTTTCTACAAGAGACCCATTTTGCTGGCGCTCGTCACCCCGAATTGAAATCCAAATACTTCCCCTCCACTTATCATGATTGTGACCCTTCCCGTAAAAAGAAAGGTGTTGCTATACTATTCTCTCGACGGGTCTCCTTTACTCCCTCCTTAGTTGTTCGGGATCCAGAGGGGCGCTACCTTCTCTTGGTTGGGGAACTGGAAGGCACCCTTTTCACGTTTGTTAATGTTTATGCCCCCAACTCTGCACAACCACGTTTTTTTCGTACTTTGAGTTTGCTGCTGTCCCAACATAGAAGAGGTAGAGTGGTCATGGCAGGTGACTTTAACACTACCTTAGATTCACGGCTTGATAGATCTAAACCTCCCCCATGATTGTTGGCTAGCTCGGTTCATGCTAATTCCGACGCATTACAACAGTTTCTCTCCGAACACCTCCTATTTGATGCTTGGTGCGTGAAAGAACCTACTGCTAAAGACGTTACCTTTTATTCACCTGTCCATGATGTTCATACAAGGCTAGATATGATTTTTCTTGGGATTGACCCCACACAACTAATTCTAGATGCCAGCATTCACCCCAGCACCTGGTCAGACCACTCCCCATTCTCAGTAGATAATGAATTTCCCTTTCCTCGTAATACTTCTCATATTTGGCACCTTAATGATAGGCTCCTTATGAATCCTACCCTGCGATCACAACTAGCCTCTGAGATTACACAATATTTTTCTCTAAATTCTAACCCTACAATCTCTCCCCAGCTTCTCTGGGATGCCAACAAAGCAGTGATCCGAGGGTCTTTGATTAAGTCTGCGGCTTCTGCCAAGAGGGCAAGAAGCAAGAGGCTTCTTGAGCTTATGTATCTCGTTGCTCGTCTAGACAAAATTCACAAAACATTAGGATGACTATCGTGATCTTGTTGCTGCCAGAGGTGAACTTGGTCTCCTCCTTACAGCAAAAGCTGAGACTTCTCTTAAATGGCTTAATCAAACATTTTACGATAAGGGGGATAAAGCTGACAGAATACTGGCATCTAGATTGCGATCCAAACTCTCCCAGAACAATGTTCTGAAAATTAAATCCAGCTCAGGTGTTCCTATTAGAGATCCCTTACACATTACTGAGGAATTCTGTAAATTTTACACTAATCTATATAACCTTTCGTCTTCTCCAGGTAGTTCATTACCCGCTGTGGACTCAATACAAAACTTTTTAGCCAGCTGTCATTTACCTAAATTATCCTCTTCAGTCCTTGAATCTTTAAATGTTGCAATTGAACTGCAGGAGATCTTAGAGGTGATAGGGAACCTTAAAGCAAATAAGGCCTGCCAGTTCTGCCTGACTTGGTCCATAATGATCAGGTCGGCTTTATACCAGGGAGGCAAGCCAGAGACAACACTAGGCGAGTTGTTAGTCTCATTCACTCTATCAATTCTACTCGAACCCCAGCCCTGGTGCTCTCCCTGGACGCTGAGAAGGCCTTTGATCGGATCTGCTGGCCCTTCATGTTTCAAACTCTGAGGGCCTTTGGCTTGGGTGGTAATTTCCTCCAGGGCATCCTGGCCCTATACTCCACCCCGTCAGCTAGGGTCTCCGTTAATGGTCTAGTCTCGTCCCCTTGACTCGGATATTAGGGGTGCGTCACTTAGAAAGTCTGAATACAAAATATCTCTTTTCGCTGATGACGTACTCCTAACCCTAACCTCTCCTCATACATCTCTCCCAAAACTTTTTCAAGTTTTGTCTGACTACGGCTCACTTTCGGGTTATAAGGTCAACTTTTCTAAAACTGAGTCTCTTGCACTTAATATGACACATAGGGCCTTGGATCTCCTGCGTCACAATTATAACTTTTCCTGGCGCGCCTCTAAAATTAAATATTTAGGAGTCTTCATAACAAACAGTTACAACACTTTATACTCTGCAAATTTCCCCCCTATGCTTAAAAAAATTAAACTGGACCTTCTTCGTTGGCGTGATTTAATAATCTCCTGGCTAGGCAGGATAGCAGCAATCAAGATGAACTTGTGCCTAGATTACTCTACCTCTTCCAGACCCTCCCTGTTGTTGTTCCCAAATCAATTTTATTGCAAATACACAGATGGTTTGTCCAATTCGTATGGAAATCCAAACCTCCCCGCATTGGTTTCCTGACTCTTTGCCGTCCCACCACTAATGGGGGAAATGGATTTCTCGATAATAACCTTTATTACTATGCTACCCATTTAAGTCAGACAATAGCCTGGTTTACATTATCTCAAATATCCCGCTGGGTGGAAATTGAAACTAAGTTGTGTAATGTCTCCTCCATATCTACAATTATAGGCTTGGCTTCGCCTGATAGACCCCAATCTGCTCGCTCACACCCGATTATCTCCTTTACATGCTCTATATGGGATGTCAAAGCTGAATAATTGAGTGAGACAAGTTCAGTTTAAAATTTAATCGCAGTGACGCCATTTTGGAAATGAGATCACAAGACACCATTTTGTGTGGTCAGCATTAATTCAAGTTATAACCCATTAACTAAGAACAGATGGCAATGTTTTTGTTAACACCAAGGGCAACGGGAAAAACCAGCTTTCTAAGTAGATAAGGAGAGACAATGGGTATTTTTACATACAAATTGGGAATCCCGGGATGCAGATAAAGTATAGTTGTGGCAATTGTAATATAATATCTACACAATTGGATTTGCCTGAATATTAGACAAGATGTCTCCTAATCCCATAGTTTGAGGTGATAATACATTTGCACTTCACACAAGTGTCTGTGAGAACAAAAGAGGTTTTGTTTTCCTTTGAACACAGCAGGTGGGGGCCTGCTGACAGAGGGCATGTCGAATTACAACCCTCAGCCATCCACACTGCTGGAGGTTCACTTCGTGTATGAGAGATTATGCACTTAAATCTCACCCATTAATAACTAGCATCCTTATATCAAACCCCAAATACCCACACACTACATATTCGCACATAAGATTCCATAAGCATCAAAATGTATGATTCAAGTTGGTTAAGTTAGTTTAAATGCTAAGAAATAGAGGTTTTTGATATCTAAGGTATTATATATGATAAGCAAGGTATGTTTGATCTCGTTCTGATGCCTACGCTTTTTACAGAATCCCAGTGTTATCGGTGGAGAGCTCGCATCATGCAAACTCAAGTTATGGATCGCAGAACTTATAAGCAACAAAATGTTTTAGTTGATGGAATGTTACAGGAGGCGTTACCAGAAAGACCCCGGCTGTTAGAGGCAGGAAAAGTCTATTTGAAACAACCTGTTAAATGTGTCGTTACATATGCTCCTCCTCTGGGAACCAATGAGATCAGCAGGAAGTTTCCCCTTTGTCCTGTTTCAGTCTGGGGGGGGAATAAATACATGTGTCCAAACACTGGTTTGGTAGTTCATGCTGAATTTTGGGTGAGCTGAGGATATCTAGTCAGAAGTCTATCTCTGGATCCAGAGGCGCAGCGTATGTATAACCGTACCTGGTCTGTATTATTTCCTTTTACGCCTAACTTGTGTATGTATAGATTGCGTGTAACTGACTGCACTTTTACCTGAATAATACTTGTGCGTTGGAAACACAGATTCCACTCCTGTCTTTATTTGCGGTTAAACTGCGTACGCAATTAGCGTTGTCTTAGAGGTTTTTAGGCAGGGTTTTGTCTTAGAGGTTTTTAGGCAGGGTTTTGTCTTAGAGGTTCTAGGCAGGTGAATCTTAGAGGTTTATAGGAAGGAATATATTAAAAGGTTTATTTACAAATTTAACAGGGATTACTGTAAATCCAATTTTAACATCACCACCTACCCATCCCCCATTACCCCTATATGGTCGAACCCAGCATTCTCCCCAGGTTTCAACCTTGCCCGTTTTTCTTCATGGATTAAAGGTGGGGTCAGGGTGGTATCTGATTTCTGTGAGTCGGATGGATGCGCCCCTCTGGATTCCCTACAGAATAAATTTAATTTATCTTCTGTTAATACTTTTACTTATATTCAAATATGTCACTTTATTAATTCTTTTCCCATTAACTCAATTGTTAGATCTTTAACACCTTATGAGTCTTTATGTCTCCGCAATCCTCTTATGAAAGGTATTATATCTGTCATCTATAATCTTTTATTGATTGTTAATTTATCAGAAACACCTGGCCATAAACTTCAGTGGGAAAAGGATCTGGGGAGCCCACCGGATGAGGACACATGATCTGTGGTGCGGGAGAGGGTGTCCAAATCTTCTATTTCCACCTTAATAAAGGAAAATGCTTACAAGATATACTACAGATGGTATCTGGTGCCTGTCCGCCTGCATAGAATGTATCACCTAGCATCTGATCGTTGCTGGAGAGATTGCGGTGAGGCAGGCACCTACATTCACATATGGTGGTCATGCCCTAAAATAGCCAAATTTTGGGATGAGGTTGCTGTCCTCCTTTCGGAAATACTAAAAATACCACTGACTAAAGCTCCCTGGTCTTTTCTCCTTGGCTGTCCACTCAAGGGCCTCAACCCACATGCTGATAAGCTTTCTTCACATATCCTAAACGCAGCTCATTGCTTAGTTGCAAGGTACTGGAAAGATATCAACCCTCCTCCTCACCAACTCATTAATAAAATTTGGTATGTGGCGGCCATGGAGAAAATCTCAGCGTATCTCCATAACACCTCCCATAAGTTTCTTATAGTTTGGGGTGACTGGTTTCTTTATAATAACACCACACCACATGGATCCCTATCCTCAGGCTTTTCGAACCTACTACTTTAATGTTCATAGTCCACCTATTATCTGTTTAATTCTGGACTCGGTCTCCTCTTTAACTTCCATGTCCCTCCCAATATATTTTTCCCCTTCTTTCTCTTCTTTACTTCTCTTTCTTTTTCTTTTTCCTCTCTTTACCCCCTACGTAGTTCTGCTTTCCACGTATATTTTTCCAATATTTTATATTGCTCTATATGATCTATTCTACTTAGATTGAATTGTTGATATATGTGCTAACATGATATCATATTGTTTTGTCGATCTGAATATTTCATATGCCTCTTTATTGGATTATGTATAGTTGTATTATTTTACTTCTGTAAAATCTACAAATAAATCTGTTAAAAAAAAAAAGAATTATACTGATAAGTGAACGTTAAATTAAAGGCATTATCGTTGAGTGCAGAAACAAAACATGAAGCAGAGGATAGATCCCGATCCCAAATAAAAAATAGATCATCTATGTAATAGCCATAGAAGACCAGGTTCGCACCGAACTCGCTCCCCCACACATGGCGATCCTCAAAGGTTCCCATGTATAGGTTTGCATAGCTCGGCGCAAACCTGGTCCCAATGGCCGTCCCCATGACTTGAAGATAAAAAGTGTTGAGAAACAAAAAATAATTATGTGTAAGAATAAAAGAAATACAATCCAAAATAAAACTCCTATGTTCCTGTTGAAGATCCCCATCTTGGGATAATCGGGACGAAATACATTGTACACCAAATGTGTGAGGAATATTGGTGTAGAGTGACGCTGCATCCATCGTAAGAAAGGCATAGGTAGACTTCCACTCTATGGATTCAAGTTGTTGCAAGAAATGAGTGGTATCTTTTATATGGGATCTCAGAACAGGAACATAGGGTTGAAGAAAAGTGTCAACATAATGAGAAAGATTGGAAGTGAGGGAATTGATACCAGAGATAATTGGACGCCCGGGTGGTGAAGAAAGGGATTTGTGTATTTTCGGTAAATTATAATAGATTGGAATAATTGGATGAGGGTTAAATAAAAAAACACCAGACTTCTCTTGTTATGACTCCAGAGGCGAGAGCTGCATCTAATAAAGATTTAAGTTCAAGAAGGAAGGAGGAGGTGGGATCTGAGGGTAGAACACAATAAAAGGATATATCACTTAGTTGTTTGGATGCCTCTTTTAAATAATCCGCTCTAACCTGAACCACCAAACCTCCCCCCTTATCTGCCTCCTTGATAATTATTGAAGTATCTTTTGTTAATGAATTGAGTGCTCTCTTTTCTTCTCTAGTAAGATTAGAGACAGGTCTCTCTTTTTTCATATTATAACATAAGGACTTGAAGTCCTCTAGAGTAATTTTATAGAAAGATTCAACTGTATTGCTTTTTGCAGAAACAGGAAAAAATTTAGATTTGGGTTTCAATTTGTTATATAAGTTTTGTGTATTTATATCAAACGTTTTAATATTTTAACATAATTTAGTTGGGGAAGTTTTACCTTCCTCCCAAAGATCCTCAAGTATAGAAAAAGGGTCAGTATGGTCCAAAAGAATTGGAAATGAGTCATCCTCATTTTTCTTCAAATGCTTGTTGGCAAAATATCTTTGTCTGCATAAATTGCGGACAAATTTATTAAGATTCATGAATAGATCGAAAATATTTGGATCTGCTGTAGGAGAAAATTTAAGTCCTTTCTTGAGTAGGGATATTTGATCATTATCCAATTTTTTGGTTGACAAATTAAAAACATTACATGGTAAAGTGTCAATGTGACACTCATTCTCTTTCTGTTGGTCAATCCTTGAGGAGCTTCGAATCTTTTTAGGTTTTTTCTTTTTGGTGTGGAAACCTCCTCTTCTACCTCTGGGCTTCTCTCTCTTAATCTCTTGTAATCTCTTAATCTCTTGTAATTTGGGACATAATAACGGGAAGTGTGATCTCTTTCCCAATGATTGGGCGGGGGTCGTTCCTCCTGAAAATCCTCTGAGACAATATGTTGTCTCATCGGGCATTCCTGAATAGAGGATCTGACTTTAGGTCTATTTATAATAACTAAATGTTTTGGTGGCTCAGTTCTCATCTGATTAATCGGAGCTTTGACTTTCAAATCTGAATGATTTCTATGAGTAAATTGGCGATTTGGCTCAACATATGCATATTTATCATTAGCATAATGTTTATATGTGTGTACACTTAGAGGGAGATTAGAATAACCCTTTCTCTGATTGTTTCTAATTTATATTTACATCACGTGACCCACGACATGTTACATTGATTTACATAGCCCCGCTGAACTCTGTGGCTTCCGTTATTCTCTAATTCAGTTAGATGGGATCACGTGATCTATATTTACATCACGTGACCCGTGACATGTGATATTGAGTCATACAGTCCGCTGAACACTGCGGCTTCCGTTGATAACACGTGAACTATTACTGAGCCATTACAGGCTATTTGGAGTCACTTGATCTTTAACGGAGTCACGTGATTGGATATCAAGCTCCGTAAATAAAGGTATCTTTTGAGAATTTATGTATAACTATAAAATCAAACTTTTATATGATGTATTTATTAATATGATCTATTGTACATGAAATAGGTGGTGATTTTCTATATGGCTTGATTGATTGTTTTCTTGATTGAATAACAGCTGCTCATAATTCCAAATTAAGTAAGGGTATAAAAAGCCCTCCTCTGGATATGGGGACATATGCTACTGAAGAAGCTGTGGGTTCTACCACAGCGAAACGCGTTTAGCCTCCCCACTTCATTAGACACCACCTGGAATCTTTGTGGATTTATCCGGACCAGCATCACTTCACCTCTTTCTTTTCCAGCCTCCACCTTTATGTCAGCATGCCAGTGCAGGAATATGGCACCTTCTTGAGCTGTGGACACTTCATAAGAGACTGGTAATATACTAAATAGCTGGATAATATCCCGGATATACACTTCTAGACCAGTGACTGTTGCTAAGCTAATTTGCATATACCATTTGGACTGAGATTGCTGCTAATTCATAGAGCTTTTTTAAAGATTCAGAGACACTTTGCTCATTGAAATAGGTTTGTCGTTTGGATACAAGAGACTTTATTCATCTCAATCCATTCATTTTATTATTATTCATCTTGTTTTAATTATTTTGCATATACTGTGCTATATAAGTTATTATTATTATTTATGTGCACATTGATGATACATTCAATTTTTTAATAATAAACCATATTATTGTTCCAATCAAGCCATATAGATTATTCATGATTCCTACCGACGCTTGTGCAGCCTATGACCGTGTTTGCACAGTATGCTGTAACCCGGAAGCAAAATGAAAGCAGTAGCTATTATTTTGGTTTGAGTCATTTGCCAGGACAGGGCTTTATTGGAAGCGCTGTCTCGGCAACCAAGCAATGATACCTGCAAGCAGTCATTTACATAACTGCAGTACAATTTGGGGAGATAGATATCACCTCACAACCGCATAAAAAATGCAGTTGATGTTAAATACAGCCCATGTCTAGTTCCACTAACAGTCTCCATTATCCACCTATGATTGTAGAAGACAGCAGGACATTGCTGCTCAGTCCCTGAGTGACGAGCGGGTAAACCCATATGCGAGTAAGGAGCGACAGAGGGATAGGGGTGTATGAAGGTCCCATGGGCCCAGCATTAATAACATTGTGTTATTACTGCAAAGCACACATATATACAGTACATTGGCAAATGTCAATATTTCATTAAGATAAACCCATTTTCATGTAGATGGAATATCAGAACACTGTACAATACAATGCTGGTTGCAGGATTTTCTGCCCCCTAATGCATCACAATGGTAACATCATTGAAACGTACATTTCACCAAATAACACATTCGCTAGCTGCAGGAAGAAAACGCAGCTCCAGGGCAGCAGGAGAGATGCCGAGACCTACATACATCCTCCATTTCCTCCACTGTCTGGATCCCTACATGCCCCACATGGTACAGTTGGTGTTTGGGAGCGCTCATCTCTCACTCTCCTTGTGTGTGCCTTTCTCAGCATCCAGCAGCATGGAGGGGGAAGGGAGCCACGAAGGGCAGAGTTGTGGAGCAAACAAAAGTAAATGATTGCTAGTGTTACACGCTACATAGCACAGCACTTACCACCAATAACAGCACTTACCACCAATAACAGCACTTACCACCAATAAAAGCTCCCTCTCACTCTCATCATGCTCTACGTTTAGCATCCCATGTAGATTTGTCCCCCGATATTTTTCCCTGATTTCCAAATTTTTATTTTTTTATTTTTTTTGTAACACACTGTGGTGCAGTCACTGCTTTGGGCTGCTAGCTGGCTCTCTCCTTGTTTTATAGTCAATTACAGAGAGTAGAAAATACACTGACTGGGCTACTACTGCTGCTTGCATGCTGCTGGGGGTGGTGGCTGACAGTGTGAAAGACACTCTGGTCGGCCAGTTAGCAGCAGCACATACAGTGGGACAGTCTCACCCCTGGCTCACTGCCACAGTTGCTGCTCTCAGTGAACACTGGTTGGCTGCTGGGGTGTCACTGTCAGGCACTCACTGCATGTGCACTGCATGGCAGACCCAGCGGTGCCATAGGGCCATATTCAGTTAGGCTACGAAAAGTCGCATGTTACAATTAATTATTCAATTATTCAATTACAAAGACTTTTCGCTGGTTCGAAAAGTCTTTGTAAAAAAACGGGGATAAGTTTTTACCATGTTTTACATGGCGAAAAAAAGTGCAGAATTGGGGTTTAGGGGTGCAGGGTTAAAAAGAAATAGCCTGTATCCCTGGGAATAGCCCCTTAAACGAACTGTGTCAAAAAATATAAAAAAAAAAAAATAGGGACACCTCAAAAAAATTATTTTAATTTTGGGCTAAAAAAAAAATGGGGAACAGTGTTTAAAAATAGCGAAATAGGTTCAGGGGTATTCTGTAAGTATGCAGCAGGTGTTTTATAGAATAGGCTATTAGCGGCAGGTGCATTTTTGCAGAATTAAAAAAAAAATAGTTTAGGGACTTAAAAATATGCTAGTACCCATTTTCATGTACCCCAAATTTGATGGAACCACTTTTTAAAGCGAAAAAAAAACCTAAGTGCTCTTTTGCATCACTTCTTTAATGTTGGGAAAAAACACCTGCCGCGGCTATTTAAAAGTGCAGAACACATTCTGCAGGGCTAAACGGGGGTACCCAGAGTGAACCACTATGTCAGGACATCATTAATGGGGTTCCAGGATGAAATCACGAAAATTCCCCTATTTTTCCTGATACTTACCTTTCTGCAGGCTCCTGTTTTTGCCGGCTCTAAATTGAATACGGGGATAAAGCAGGCACGCGCCCGATACTTTATCCCCTGAAAAGCTCTGAAGTGGAGAGAAAAGTCCAGCATGGACTTTTCGCTCCCTAATTGAATACGGGCCTAAGTGTCTGGTGTGACATCATTGGTGTGGAGCTGAGACAGAGAGTGTGTGTGCGTGATGATATAGACAGAGACTTAGGGGCATATTCAATTAGACGTGAAAAGTCGGAAAGGTTTCACCTGGCGTACTTTTCGCCAACTTCCATTGCATTGTTTTGGTCACAAAAACTTTTCGTGCGCGGCCCTGCTATTTGCCCTATTCAATTCCAAAGGACGTGAAAACGGAAACCGAGAAGACTTTAACAGGCGAAAATTGCTGTCAGATTTGGGGAAATCAGCCTAACACCTCCCAAAAGAAGCACTAACATTGGGAATCATTGTAGATGCCCCCGAATAGCCCTACTGAAGCTATTTTGGGTACTTAAATGCTCTCATTAGCTGCTAATTTGCGTATTTGCACAAGTTGTGAATAATAGCATTTAGCAGTTAACAATACACAGGTAAACCTTGTGCAGAACCTTCAATGAGGAAAATCACTAATGGTATGGTGATATATTTATAACCACCACAATAGTCAATAGGTCAAGTCTGAAAAATGGATATTACTGTATGTTTATATCTGAATTGAATTCATGCTTCTAAATCCTCTTCTTGAAAATAAAAACTGGTCTGCCCAAATCGTCACACACGTCACTTGCTGATTTCCTCACACCCACCGTGGTGCCTCCTTGTTCCTCAAAGATAAAAAAGGAGACAAAGGAGGGCCACAATAGTGTGATACAATTTATTCACTGACAATGTGTTTAAAATAATGATGCTGCGTACCAGACTTTAGGGTGTATAATAATAACACCATCAAGCATATAAAGTTGTAACAACCGGGTACCACCTGGGCTCAGGAATCCACCCTCTCAGCTTAGGTTTGGAACAGCACTTCCTCGAGATAATCACCAACGTGTTTCAGCTAGCAAAGAGTCTTTCTCAAGGTGTGTCTGGGCTAGACCACAAATCTTCCTTATATCCCCCCCAAAATTATTTGATTGGCTGATCCTGTTTTTCCATATTAGATGGGGATATATTCTTCATTTTAAGTATGCTGTAGCGTAAATCGCTTCTTATATAAGGGTTCCTATATTTTATGTCTCCCACCTTTATTTATTGGATGTAGATAGCGCCTGCATGTTATTAAAAAACGGGTCTGAGTCCGCGTGCGTTCCACCGCGGTCTCTGCGTGGAACGCACGCACTTCTGGTCTCTACATCCGGAGGTATGTATGACTTCCTTGTTATGCGTTCCACCGACAATACTAGGTGGAAAGCATATACTTCCGGCTTTCGCGGGGCGGTTTCTATGGTGACCGCCTTAGGGGAGTGCTTATTGTTCACATCGCTTCCACCTTTCTGTTATGTGGAGCGCATAATCAATGTTTACTTTCTTAAATTGTTCTAATTATGCGGACCTTCCATAATAAAGGTTGGGAGAAAAAAACAGGCTTTATATATGATGTTTTTTTGTCCTGATTCTCTAAAAAATAAAGTTATGTGCAGTCTAAAAAATGCATATCTATTACATCCAATTTAAAAGGGGACACACAATTACAAAAGATTAAAAGTGCTTGATGTATATAAATAGGTAACATTATTAGTTAAAATGTGCTGAGTTCATAAAGGTTGAAAAACTTAAAAGGTTGATTCCTAAACAGTACAGTAAGTTTATGAATGTTAAAAATATGCATAAAAAATATTTTCTGATAAAATGATACAAATAAAATTCATCACTCATTACAGTTAATACACAATAAATATGGATGATCATCCTATGCTCTAAATATACTATGATGAATTGAAGTGGTTTCTTTAATTTTATGATGTACCTTATAAGGATTTATATCATCATAGTATATTTAGAGCATAGGATGATCATCCATATTTATTGTGTATTAACTGTAATGAGTGATGAATTTTATTTGTATCATTTTATCAGAAAATATTTTTTATGCATATTTTTAACATTCATAAACTTACTGTACTGTTTAGGAATCAACCTTTTAAGTTTTTCAACCTTTTCAACTCAGCACATTTTAACTAATAATGTTACCTATTTATATACATCAAGCACTTTTAATCTTTTGTAATTGTGTGTCCCCTTTTAAATTGGATGTAATAGATATGCATTTTTTAGACTGCACATAACTTTATTTTTTAGAGAATCAGGACAAAAAAACATCATATATAAAGCCTGTTTTTTTCTCCCAACCTTTATTATGGAAGGTCCACATAATTAGAACAATTTAAGAAAGTAAACATTGATTATGCGCTCCACATAACAGAAAGGTGGAAGCGATGTGAACAATAAGCACTCCCCTAAGGCGGTCACCATAGAAACTGCCCCGGCGAAAGCCGGAAGTATATGCGTTCCACCTAGTATTGTCGGTGGAACGCATAACAAGGAAGTCATACGTACCTCCGGATGTAGAGACCGGAAGTGCGTGCGTTCCACGCAGAGACCGCGGTGGAACGCACGCGGACTCAGACCCGTTTTCTAATAACATGCAGGCGCTATCTACATCCAATAAATAAAGGTGGGAGACATAAAATATAGGAACCCTTATATAAGAAGCGATTTACGCTACAGCATACTTAAAATGAAGAATATATCCCCATCTAATATGGAAAAACAGGATCAGCCAATCAAATCATTTTGGGGGGGATATAAGGGAGATTTGTGGTCTAGCCCAGACACACCTTGAGAAAGGCTCTTTGCTAGCTGAAACGCGTTGGTGATTATCCCGAGGAAGTGCTGTTCCAAACCTAAGCTAAGAGGGTGGATTCCTGATCCCAGGAGGTACCCGGTTGTTACAACTCTATATGCTTGATGGTGTTATTATTATACACCCTAAAGTCTGGTACGCAGCATCATTATTTTAAACACATTGTCAGTGAATAAATTGTATCACACTATTGTGGCCCTCCTTTGTCTCCTTTTTTATCTTTGAGGAACAAGGAGGCACCACGGTGGGTGTGAGGAAATCAGCAAGTGACGTGTGTGACGATTTGGGCAGACCAGTTTTTATTTTCAAGAAGAGGATTTAGAAGCATGAATTCAATTCAGATATAAACATACAGTAATATCCATTTTTCAGACTTGACCTATTGACTATTGTGGTGGTTATAAATATATCACCATACCATTAGTGATTTTCCCCATTGAAGGTTCTGCGCATGGTTTACCTGTGTATTGTTATTTGTATTTTTTTCGTGTTTTTCACTGTGACACAGCTGCACCGCGTGTGTAGCACTGACCGGACGGAGTTCGGTCAGCGATACACAGCACAAACACACAGCCGCCGGAGCCGGCAGCTGTGTGTTTGCTTTAGCAGCTGATGAGAGTCAGACAGACTCTCATCGGCTGCTGCTCCCACTGCCAGAGTCGGACATCTTCCTGCTCCCGCAGTGGGTAATGGGAGTGACGCATCACTCCCATGACGCGTCACTCCCATAATGCAAAGCGGCGGACAGAGGAGCTGATCTCGGAGGCGGGACCAGGAGCAGGAGCGGGTGTCAGGTAAGTGGTTTTTTTTTTATATTATGTGTGTCTACTGTGGGGGATCTGGCACTGTAAGGAGGAAACCACTACTGGGGGCACTACAAAGGGGGGGACTACTACTACTGGGGGCGCTACAAGGGGGGGACTACTACTGGGGGCACTACAAGGTGGGGGACTACTACTACTGGGGGCACTACAAGGGGGGGAGTACTACTACTGGGGGCACTACAAGTGGGGGACTACTACTACTGTGGGCACTACAAGGGGGGGCTACTACTACTGGGGGCACTACAAGGGGGGGACTACTACTGGGGGGGACTACTACTAGGGGCAATACAAGGGGTCTACTACTAGGGGCATTGCATAGGGTGGAGGGGACTACTACTAGGGGCACTACATAGGGGGGAGGGGACTACCACTGGGGGCACTGCATCAAGGGACCACTGCTGGGGGCTCTATATACAGGGCAATAGTGGGGGTACTGCATAGGGGGAAGACTACAACTGGGGCCACTATTTAAGGGGCACTGCATAAGGGTTACCACTACTGGGGGCACTATATAAGGGGCTTACTACTGGGGGCACAAGGGGCACTGCATAGGGCGGACCACTACTGGGGGCACTACTCGAGGCCTGCATAGGGGTGTCCTCTCCTGAGGCGGGGGGTGCCATAGCACGCACGTTCTTTCGGGCACCCTGGCTACACGCTACTCCTCTGCCAGGGCCGCCTGCATGCATTTGCCCCCCAGGCTAAAACTTGCCAGCCAGCCCCTGCCAGCTAATCAGGAATGAGGTGCGGGTGTGAGACAAATGTTCCCTCCATCGACCTGACAGTACGTATGGATGGGGAGACATGTCCCACATCCGCACCTATCAATCTACAAACTCTAGAGCTTCATTTAGGCCATCTGGTTGCAAAGTCTGAAGTTTAAATATCCATTCGGATTCTGCCTTACACAATAGATAAAATCTATCGCCACCTCTCAATGTTTTGGGTATTATTTCAATACCCAAAACTTGACCCCCTTAGGGTCACAATTATGTGTTTCTCTAAAGACACTATGTGTCTCGAGTCATTTCATTACGTTAATGCGATGTTCCCTAAATCTTTCTTTAAGGGTCCTAGTGGTGCGTCCTATATATAATTTAGGACAGCTACAATGTAAGGCATAGATAACAAATCTACTTTCACAATTAATAAATTGTTTGATGTTAAAGGTACTCCCATTACTAGCACAGATCTCATTGGCCTTATTCAACATATAATCACAGGTTAAACATCTAGAGTGATTACACCTAAAATTACAACAAGGTTTAGTTGAAAGCCAAATATCCGGTTTATAATTTTTTGGTTGTCCATTTGAAAACATGCTAGGGGCCAGAAAACTTCTAAGATTCCGATTCTTTTTAAAAACTATTCTAAGTTTCTCTTCCAATATTTTACCCAATATTGGATCGTATTTTAAGGTTTTGTAATTCCTATTTAGTATGGACCTGATCTTATTAGAATCGTTACTAAATTGAAAGATAAAGATAAGAGAAGAAGTCTCTTTATCTTTAGCTTGTCTCATATCTATATCTCTATCTTTACTTGCACCCTCAATACTATTCAGATTAGTTGTAATGGTGCCATTCTTATCCCTATCACTGGTAATATTTATGTATAATTTATAGACATTATCTGCATGATCTTGTGCTTCATCAATTAGTCCAGCAGGGTATCCTCTTTCCAAAAAGTTATTTCGCAAATTATTCGCAAGAGTTATGAAATCCTGATTCTTTGTACAGTTACGTCTTGTCCACCCCATCTGACTCTTAGGTATGTTATTGATCCAGGGGCGGTAATGTCCACTATCAAAATTTAGGTAGGAACAACAGTCCACTGGTTTGGTATACAAAGTAGATATAATTTTATTGTTCTCCACAGATAGGGTGACATCCAAAAACTCAATAGATGTATGGCTAAAGTGTGAGGTGAAACATAAATTCATATTATTGTGATTAAGATAATTAGTGAACTGATCTGCAGACTCGTGATCCCCATCCCAAATGAAAAACAAATCATCTATATAACGGCCATAGTATACCAGGCCCGCCCCGGCACACCCACTCCAAATGTACTCCTCCTCAAAGGAGCCCATGTAGAGAGTGGCATAGCTCGGGGCAAACCTGGTACCTATGGCTGTACCTTGTGTCTGTAAATAATACTTAGAATCAAACAAAAAATAATTGTGTGTTAATATAAACCTAATAACTTCCACCAACAAGTCACGTTGTCCGTCAGAGAGGCTGTAATCAAGCAGTAGGGTCTTCTGAATTGCCAACATCCCAAAATCATGGGGAATGTTGGTATAAAGGTCCTTGACATCCAGGGTAAAAAAACCATAATCCTGATGCCAAGTAATGTCCGCTAATTGCTGTAATGCGTAGTTGATCCTGGTGCTTTTTAAATTCCTCCCGGGTGGCATCCTCCAACCCATACGGCGTATAGCTTTCTGCAGTTCGTGACCAGCATATCTGACCAAGCGACGGCGGCCAGCGCTCCAGTTATTACACTGGATTGAAATGCGGCTCCATGGACAGAGCTTCTTCCACTTGATTCTTAATAGCAGATGGTGAGTCAGGCTGGATCCGATACAAAGTTACCTGCCTTAGGGGGATGCCCCTATTAGCCACTTGAGGTTGGTACTATACTTATTTGGATATGGTTGTCCATACAGTTTATACCTGGAGGTATTACATTGATTGCTTATTCCTCATGCGTGTATGAGGTAATCTAGAAAACAAGACTTTTTTTGCATTGCATTTAGTGCTGTTTTTGACAAAACCACCTAGGTAATAAGGACGTTTATTGTCTAAGCTGCTATAGTATTTCCATATAGATTAATCTGTCTAGTATAAAATATATATGTATATTCTCATTCCAATCTAATTGATGTTTGTATGTTATATGGATCATTATCTAACAAACTAGAGTTTATGATCCTATTTTATGTACTTGAGAATATGTCTATTCAGATTTAAGAATAATTATTATTGTATATATGATGTGATTTTTATGGTTTATTGAGACCCTTGAATAAATATTAATTGGTACTTGCACTCCAGTGCAGAATTTGTTTTCTTGATTTGTCTTTTTTGTGAGGTTGGCAACTCCTCTTATTATTCTGCATAGAGGAGTTGCATAGAGGTTTATCAGGAGGTGGTCATTAGGCGCTGAGATTCTTTTCCAATTGGCTGTCCATTAGACGACTTTCTGAATGATGTGATGCATACGCATGTGCAGATGGACAACAATTGCCCATAGCGTGCATCCACGGTTTAGCGTCCGGGTCTGAATCAATCCCATTGTGCCTTATTATAACCAAAGCATGGAAATGATCCCATTTGAATGTATACAGGAGCGTAGAGAGTGCATGTGGGCCCCGGTAAAGAGGGGGCATGGCCTAATTGCAGGAGGCATGGCCACGCCCCCTTGGAAAAAAACAACAAACAAATAAAAAAAATACTTTTGCAGCGCCGCGAAGGGGACGCTATGAGCCCCTCAGCCTGGTGCAAAGCACCAGGGTGATCGCTCCCCCCTCAGGCATAGGAGATTGCTGTGGCTGCTGCTTAGCAGCTGCGAGCAATCTCCCACTGCATCCCAGCAAACGCTGTATGCTGGGATGCTGCAAGGGGGGAAGGAAGGGAGAGGGGGTGGTGCCATACCCAGGCCCCCGCCCTGCCCCTCTGGAAGCACGGGCCCGGGTAAATTGTACCCACTCCCCCCCTCTCGGCGCCCCTGAATGTATATATATATATATCTCTGTTTTTTTCTTTTATATAACAGCTTAATAATGGGGGTAAGGTAGAATCAGGGAGATTGCTAGACTCTTCAGGGAGTCAGGGAGATTGCTACTATTTCAGGGAGTCTCCCTGACAATCAGGGAGAGTTGGCAATTATGATGTAAGTTTCTCCTCTCCTCCCTTCCAAATTAGCAGCATATATAATAAAATATCTTGATATATATAGGGATCAGAGAAAAAATGTTTTGTTCTTGTGCAAATATATAAATGTTAGTAAATGCTGGAGAAACATTAGGTCCTATGGCACAGCCACTTTTTTGCAAATAATAAGCCCCATTATGTACAAAATAATTCCTCTTTAGTGTTAACTCTAAGTGGCCTATTCATCATCACTTAATTTTAACAAAAGCAGGTGAAAAAGCAAATTTTCACCTGCAATTGTGAAAATTTTGGGGTCCGAAAGGAGCAGTGAAGCCACTCGCGGGGGCAGCTGATTTCACCTGCCACCGCGCCAGAGCAATGCTGAATTGCTCCGGTGGCTGCGGCGAGTTAGGATGTTAATTATCGGGGTCCGTTTGGACCCCGATAATTAACATCATGAATAGGCCCCTTATGCTGGCCATACACGCTACAATTATCGGGGCGATCCACCCGATATATCCGCGGATCACCCCAATAATTGTAGCATCTGTGTGGGCGACCGAGGATTAAATATATTGTCCAGCATGCCTGTCCGATGCGATATTTATGAGGCAAACTGTCAGCCGTATCTTTGTACAAGTCATCCATTAAATGAGAAAACGTTTTGTTAGTTGAATAGTGTGAAGGAGAATCAAAGTGGGAAATATTTCTTCTAAAGGTGGTCATGGAACCGTCTTCCTGTGTGTTTAATGTTTCTTTGTGTTGGAAAAATTCTTTTAAACATAAAGACCGTGCAGAGCGATAATTCTCTATTTTCCACTCCAAATCCTTATGTTTGTTTGTGGGTATAAATGAAAGGCCTTGATTCAACACTTTGAGTTCTAAATCGGAAAAAGATCCGATCTAGAGGACAAATTGTATATTACGTTGTTTTCTTCTGAGCCCTGGTGGAACCTTTTATTTGTCCGCCCCAATGGGTAGGCCTGAAGGAGGGACCTCTGTTCCCCTGCCGGGAGCTGGGCCTAAAGGGGCCAACCTGGGAGTTGAGGGTTCATCTGATTCTTGTACATGGAAGTCACTGTCGCTATTAGATGAAGGTGATTAGAACATTGGTGATTATAAACTAGAATTTGATACACAACTTCTGGATATAAGAACATGCAAAAAGTTACCGCAGGACCCTACGGAACTATACAAAAAAAGAATTGGATACTATCTTACAGAATGCAGTACTGAAGGGATTTTTAGATTTGATAACTGTCAAAAACTGGGACAACCCTTTCCTAAAATCCCAGTGATATACACTGTCCCAAAAATAAAAAAAATACAGAAGAAACTCTGGGTAGGCCCATTATATCGGCCAGTGGGTCTTTATACCAGCTCATAGCGCAATTCTTAGATAGTTTAATCCAACTGTATGTAATTACACAGCCTACTTATTTGACAGACACTGCTGCACTTTTAGTATTGAACCAGAATTTAGGTATGGTACCAGATAACGTCACTCTATGCACATTAGACATCCATAGCCTCTACGCAGTTATACAACACCAGGAGGGTTTAGAAACGGTGGAACTATTTCTACATAATTGCGCCTTTGATAAACTAGACATCAAATTGTTTGAGTAAACACTAAAGAGGAATTATTTTGTACATAATGGGGCTTATTATTTGCCAAAAAGTGGCTGTGCCATGGGATCTAATGTTTCTCTCATATTTGCTAACATTTATATGTTTGCACAAGAACAAAATTTTTTTCTCTGATCCCTATATATATATCAAGATATTTTACTATATATTAGATATATAGATGATCTGCTGCTAATTTGGAAGGGAGGAGAGTAGAAACTTACATCCATAATCAACAACATCAATGCAAAATAATCTGCCATCAAATTCACATCCCAGTGCAGCCCCAGTATCTTACACTTTCTAGATGTTAATCTTACTATTAATAATAACAAAATAGTGACCTCAGTTTATTCAAAAGACACGGATAGGAATACTCTTTTGGTAGCGAGTAGTTTTCACCCCCCTGCCCTCAAAAGAGGTTTAGCCAAGTCACAAATAGTTCGAGTAGCCTGTATTACCGGTGACATTAATGAGGTGGAGTCTGAAATATATAATATTGTTTGCAAATTTGCACAAAGGAGCTATATGACTATCCAATTATTATTAAAACAAAAGCAGTAGTATTGAAATTGGCCAGAGAGCGACTACTCAGATCTAATAAGAAACAATTTCTACACTCATAGATCCCTTTTGTTTCTGAATTTACCTTAGCTAGCCCTATTATTTCAAAAGCTGCCAAATCATTATGGCCCATAGTAGCTACAGATGAAGATCTTCCCATTCTTCGGAACAGCAAACCCTTAATCAGTTACAAGAGGGAACACAATCTCAAAGATATACCAGTTAAAATGGACATTACTCCACTTTTGCTACAGAACAGGGACACAGTAAATAAGAAACCTGGGTGTTATAGGTGTATTTCATGTGTCACTTGTGGCTACTTAGAAGTGGGACCCTCTTTTAATCACCCCCACACAGGCAAGAAATATAAAATGTGCCACCCTTCACAAGAGGGCGTGATAGGGCAAAAAAAACTCTTACAAATCGAGTCCAGATGAATATTTATCCTAGATAATATATATCCGAAGGGATTAAATAATAAAAAAAAAATCACCTGGAGTGCTTTCATTTAATTCTCTTTCTAACTCCTTTTACGTATTTCATCCCACTAGATCCTGACCATATATTAGTTATATATCACATATAGCACACTTGTCTAATGTATTAACTTTTTTATTGACAGTTATGCTAGGGTTAAATTTTATTTTGTGTATTAATAATTCATATATATGTGACCCAGTTTGTTATGACATGACCATGTCTGTGTAATAATACTATATTGATGTCTGTTTATGCTTTTATATACATCTTTTATATACACACTTTTTTACTCACTTTTTTATACACTTTGTTGTATCTACATGCATTTTTATGCCTTAATATTATACTTGTTCTGTTCTCTCTCCCCCTAGGGAGCCGTGATGTATGCACATGGTCTTTCTTTGATCTATTTTGGCTCTTATCTCCTCCTGTAACACAAAGAATTTTGTGTTTCTATAGTAACTTTCCCAGCATTCCATGTACTTGCTGCGCTTCCCCATGACATCATACACCGTGCGATACCTGAATGGCGACGAGAGACGTACACTCACTGGGTCACAATGGGATAAACATCCCTATTTAAGGTAAGAACTGTCACTATGTATTTTTTTACACCCTGATGAAAAGGCTGCTGTGGCCTTTAAACATTGGTATTAAACGGATTTTTCACTTATGAAGTCAGTTGGAGTGCCGCCTGTTCCGTTTTACATGGGCATTGGATGGTTTTATATCCCTGATGACGTCTGTGTACGCGCGACACTGGTTGTTGGCGCGCTTCCACGGACCATCGGCAGCGTGGCAGGTTCTGTTTCCCAGGTGGGGAGGAGGTGCGTGGTGTATTGTCAGGTATTTAAATGTTTTATGTGCTTGTTTGTCATTGCATGTGGGTATCTTGAGAAAGGAGGTTCATCCTCCGAAACGTCGATCAAAGAAGACTTTTATCTTTACCACTTGTGCCAGTCTCTGAGTGCTGCCTTCCTGTACAGCTATATATATATATATATATATATATATATATATACACACACACAGTATATATATATATATATATATATATACACACAGTATATATAGACACATACTGTTTGCCTCCATGAAGATAGACACTAAGAATTATTTTAAAAGTGTATTAGTCTATTATATGTTACAGAGTTTTCTTAAAAAAAAAAAACAGAAACATCAGTTCCACTGAACCAATTTTTATATCTAAATAATGTTTTGTATTCAATGTTAAAAACATCGGTACTTCCAATGTTTTCTTTCGATGTCCCATCCCTACTTCGGGCTATTCAATTAGTTTCACACCCGCGGAAAAGTTTCGCATGCTGTACTTTTCGCCGACATCGTATGTTTTGGACGTGAAAACTTTTTGTGCATGTCCCCGCTATTCACCGTATTCAGTTCCAAAAGACATGAAAACGGGACCCGACGAATGTAATACAGGCGGAAAGTGCTGTCAGAATTTGGGAAATCAGCCTGAACCCCCCAAAAAGATGCATTGCATTGATCTGCATTGTTCACCTAACATTGGGGATCAAAGCAGATGTGCCCGAATAGCCCTAATAAAGTGATTTGGGGTACTTAAGTTGTGTCAATAGCGCTTTATTTGCGTCTTTGCACAAGTGGTGAAAAATGGCATTAAGCAGTATTTTTTGGTGAAATAAGTAGTCCTGTCAAATTTGTAGTAGTTGAAAATGGGTGCTAGCATATTTTAAAGTGAACTTTTGAAAAAAGTGAAAAACGCACCTGTAGCAAACACCTGCAATCCTAAAAACACCTTACCCATACCTGCTGAAGTCTATTTCACTACTGTTTATGCTTGTACTACCACTTTGTACTTTTTCACCCACAAAATGAAAGTACTTTTTTGAGGTGTTCCTCACTTTTTTTAGGGATTTTTTGAAGCAGTTATCCAAGGGGGGCTATTCCAAGGGTTCTGAGTGTTTTCCCCACCTTTGCACCCTAAAATAAAAAAAAAATTCACTTTTCTCCTGCTGTTCAGAGGCAAATCTTTTTCGCCTATTACATTGCATTGACTTTCGACAATAAGTTTCCGACAGGCGAAAAGTAGCAATCAGTAAAACTTTTTTGCGGATTTCGTTTTTTCATGTCTAATTGAATATGGCCCTTCATTTTAATGTTAAGCTGACTAAGTGGCACCCTCTAGTGGCCGGCACCCTAGGCAGCTGCCTAATGGCAGCGCCGGCCCTGGGTGGACTGTGCCGACCAGCTGAGAAAGCCTTAGAGCTTACACAGGCTGGCCGGCTTGCGAGGTCAGGAAACTGTGTCCGTGGACGCAGCTCCTGGCCTTGCCACTCCTGGAAAACAGGGCCGACACGCCCCCTCATCACTCTGCATGAATCGTTCTGCACATGCGCTGAATGGGTCTTGTGCACACGTAGATTGCTGATAATCGTGAAAAGGCGTTCAGCATTGCACACTGAATTAGCCCAGAGTACATTAATTTGAGGATATTTTAATTCAATGTGATTGCTATGACACACTGCTTCTGCTGTGTTTTAAGTTGCTTTAAGAAATGTGCGTATTGTAAAAAATAGAAATTTTTTTCATAACCATTTACTGCCACATTTAGACATCACACAATTTCTAAACATCAACTATCATTCTAATTAACACACCACATTTACCCCTATCACACAAAACTTTTACAAATTAAATTCCAAAATGTCTATATTAATGTACATACAACACATTGATAAAGACTATGGGCCAAATATAATAGGGTCCGAGTTTTTGCTGCAGGACACACTCTAACCTTTTCGCACATTTAAAGATCCGAGATTGTCCCTCAACTCACCAAATGTAATAGCCTGCGAACATGTGAGTTAGAGGCTATTACATTATGCTAATCTGTATATTTCCCTATGTAAACTCAGACATTTTAATGCGACTAGCATTAAAAGGTCTGAGTTATACAGAAGCCTTCACAGATCAATGAGATCCATGAAGGCTTCTGTATGTAAAAAAAAAATAGTAACAGTAAAACTTAAAAGGCATAAAGGATGAGTAGCCCTTTCACTTCATCCCCTGGTGGCACAGTGTGCTTGACATGATGTCACGCCACTGTAGGGCCACAAAAATAAGAGGAGCAGTGCTACAGGCGAAAGCCCAAGAAGGAAAGTTTGTACTGTGGCTGGAGTGACATGGGTGGGACTGGAGTGACAAAAGGGGGAGCTGGAGTGATGGGGAATTGGATTGACATAAGGGGAGCTGGAGTGTCTCAAGGGAGCTGGAATGACATTGGGGAACTGGAGTGACACATGGGCTGGAGTGGCATAGGGGAGCTGGAGTGACATGGGGGATCTGGATTAACATGGGGGGCTGTGATGGCATCGGAGGAGCTAGAGCAACACATGAGGAGCTGGAGTGGCAATAGGGGAGCTGGTTTGACATGTGGTGAGCTGAAGCCAGAGACATGGTGAGGGGGGATGAAACCTGCAATAGAAATACAGGGGGTGTGGTGTTTGGAAGCAGTCTGCTGGAGACCCACAATGGGGATGAGGCTGCTGTTTAGCCACAATGGGGAGAAAGCTGTTGTGGAGCCACAAGGGCAATGAGACTGCTGTTGTTACACAGGCAGTTGGAGAGAGACAGGGGGATAAGGCAGCTAGAGAGATGCAGGAGGGGAAATGAGGCGACTGGAAAGACATATGGGAGGTGAGGCTACTGGAGAGACATATGGAGGGAAGAAGCTACTGATGAGATGGTATGGGTATGAAGTGCTGGCAACTGAATAGCTGCCGGCTCATATCCTGATGCCGACAACCCAAAGGGAGAAGATCCCAACAGGGCAGGTAAGTACCCTATCCCTACCCCTCTCCCCCCCAACCCTCCATTAGTGGTGCCTAACCCTAACCTAGTGCCTAACCCTAACTCCCTCTCTAGGGGTGCCTATCCCCCCCAAAAAACCTAATCCTGCTATGCTCCCTAAACCTAACCGTCCCGTGGGGGTGCCTAATCCTAACTCCCCCTCTAGGGGTGCCTAACCCTTTCCTCCCCCCCAAAGCCTAACCCTGCTACGTTCCCCAAACTTATCCCTCCCCCCCTGCTAACACTAAGGCCGCCTTGGACTTACCCCGGACTTACCTCATTCGGTCCAGCTTCCTTCGGCATTTTGGTATTGGGATTAAGATAGGCATCAGTATTTTGACTCCTATCTTAAGTCCCTTGTCAGTATTTGGGAGTCGGTATTGAGACCAGCGGCTCATAACTACATCCTGATAAGACAGCTGGGGAGGATGTGGCTGGAAAGACAAAGGGGGTAGAAGGTGACATGAGGTACAAGGCTGGAGTGGCACGGGGGACATGTTGCTGGAAAGACACAAAGCAGGAGATGATAGAGGGCATGAGGCTGGAGTGACATGAGGTAGGAGGCTAGAGGGGACATAGGACCTGACCAGGAGGCATGTGGCTGGAAAGACATAGGCTGCAGGAGATGACTCAGGGGGCATGTGGTTGGAAAGACACAGGGCAGGAGGTGACACAGGGGGCATGGAGCTGGAAATAACAGGGTGCATGAGACTGAATAGACACAGCAGCATGAGGCTGAAGGGACACAGGAGGCAGGAGGCTTGAGTGACATAGGGCAAGTGGCTGGAGCAGGTATTAAAATCTCCAAGAACAGGTTGGATAGAGTGAGAGTTTGCCAACTGTTCTAATTCTGTAAAAGGCAGTTCTGATTTTGGGTGACTGTCCAGCTCAGTCAAGATCTTGTCCTTGATGTAAGCACAGTTGGGAGGCATGTCCCACTTCACATCACCCGTTTCATGCAGTAGTACACACACAATTTATTTAAAGTGGATATAATGGGGTCGGGGAGTACCCTTACATTGGTTAAAATGATACCCTCACTGTGCCAGAAGGAAATAATCTCTCAAGTGAGGTAACCTTGGCAGTTATTCTTCTTTCCTTCTACCCCTCTGGTAGTTTGCAACACTTCTTCAGCAATGTGTCGCTACGCTTCAGAAGACCCCTACTGTTGCATTTGTGTGCTCGTCATGTTCCAGTCCAACCCTGGGGGCACTCCAACCATTCAGTTATGTGGGAAAAAGCTATGTAGGATACTTTTATTCACCCTCTTTTATCCTTTGTATATTCTTACCAATGTCACATGATGCCAAATGCATTATACATACCAAGATTAAGTCTTGAAACTGTGATTTTATTTTCAGTTGAAGTGATTTTATTAGCATCACTTGTCTAGGTTCCAGGAAATCCACGATACATGCTGCAAATAAAATAAGAGTGGTTTAGTGAATAGCATTCAATTGTTTATTAAAATAGATGTACACAAAAAATATAATCTTATTCAAAAGTGTGTTTTTATGTTAAAAACAATTTAATGCCTGTGACTGAAACTTTCATAATACATTTCTGATAATAGTCTACAGTTTATTTATACATCCTAACATATTCTCCAACACTGTTCACGAATATTACTTGAGACAAAAGAAATAGGGTCGATGCTGGAGTCTTACCTACGGGTTCAGGACCTGGCTGCTAATGTGCGGTTAACAGACTGCGCACATGCAAGTGACTACTCCTGTGTTACGGATCCCTCTAATGGAAAACTTTGCGATAGGCTACTCAAACAGCCCTCTGACCCCAGATTATTATTATTATTACATTTAATTTATGGTGTGCCACAAGTAGTCCGCAGCACCGTACGTACATCAACAGTAGTACAGGGTAAACAGAACATTACATTACAATACAGTGACCAAAATATAAACAGAACACAAGTAACAATTAGCAACACAATTCTCCATACACAATACAGCTGGGAAGGTGAAGGCTGTCATTGAAGTGCTAGAGAAGAAGGCTGTGAGACAGTAGGGAGGGGGACCCTGCTCCTCGGAGCTTACAATCTATATCATCCAATCAAACATTGCTGTGTGATTTGGTGATATAGTCCACCATGACCTATTCAGTTTTACCCGTGCAAATGGTTAGTATGTAGACAGTAACCATGTTAACCAGGGCCACAACTAGGGGTGTGCGATCATCGCTGCCCCATGGCCCTTGCTTCTGGCAAGCAGGGTGCCTGGAATGGAACCCTGCAGCTGATAATGCTGTGATAGTGCCACCCATACCGTCCTTTGGATACCACAGGCAGGTACCTTACCGTGTATACAGATCAGTGACGTGTGGTAAGGTAAATGGCTGGGGAGGCACTGGCTAGTATCAGAGCCAGATTTACAGAAACACATATGAACCTGAGGCAATGGCGGATCTAGGGTGCTAGGTGGAGGAAGGTTAAGGGGTGGGGTGCTGACTGTGGAGAGATGTGTTAATGGGTGCATGAGGGTGAATTGATTAATGGGTTTGAGAGGAACAGGTTAAAGAGTGCTGAGTGGGTGAATTGATTAATGGATTCTTGGGGGGAATGGGTTAACAGGTGCTGGGAAAATAGAAAAACGGGTTCTGGTGGTGAATGGATAAATGGGTTCCTGGTGGACAGGACGTAATGGATTCTTGACATTGTGGATTAATGGGTAAATAGTTGCTGGGAGGATGAATGGATAAATGGATTCTTGGAGAGGAATGGATTAAATGGTGCTGGATGGGGGAAGTTAATGGATGCCGAGTTGGGGATGATTTGGTAAATGGGGTTAATGAGGATGAAGGTGAATGGGCATCTTGTGTGCTCTGGTTCTGCAACAAAGCATAATACATTTACAGGCAGGTTGTGCATATTAAAAATGACTCACCCAGTTTTCATAGATTCTGGTAAAAACATTACTATGGTTTTATGTAAATAGATTGATGGAGTGTATTGAGGAATTAGGGTTGGTAATGTAAAACTTTGCTTAGGGAGCCAAGAAACCTTGCACGGGTCCTGCATAGCATAAATACCAAACAACAGCTAACAAGGGCAGGTTACTGAAGCTAGAGTTGTTGCAGGGGTATAATTTCTCTACCATCTTTGTGCTTACACTCTGTGTAACGCATGCAATGTATAAATATTTAGACATTATCGCAGTTGCGTGAACAAAGCTGTAAGTTTGCAAATCAGAAATTTACTAAAGGACAACATGCATGTCAAATATGACTTTGCACTCCAAATCACGGCATATCACCATCGGACCAAACATCGTATGACTAACATTGTCATTTATGCAAATCATTACTTATTAAGAATCATGTTAGTCAACATGACCGATCTCGCACCAAAATCACAACGTAATGCACAAAATGAATAGACTATGAAATCAGGGGCATGTTTGCATGTGCAAACCATTTAAATTAGGACAGTCTCAATCATGATGCTTATAGAAGGTGCCTTGCTCAGCTGTAGCACTGTCTGTAATTCCAAACATAGCTCAGGCAGGCTTTTCTGACATGTGGGCACAGACACTTTCATGTGGATTACACCAGCTGACTCAAAGAGCCCAGGAGCAGAAATAGAATAGAGGAACCAGCAGGTAGAGGTGCTGCATAGCCTACATAGGCCTACGTTTTTTTTGTGGGTAGTTGAATCTCAATGAAAGATCTGATGATGAAGTCATCCAGATGTTCCACCTCAACTGCAACAACTTAATGCACCTGTATGACCTCGTTAAAACTCAATATAAGCCAAACACTGCACAATCACGAGCCTACACAAACTGATAGCTTTCCTGCACTACTTTTGCTACTGGGATTTATCAGTCAGTGATAGGAAGGGTGGTTAGAATATCGTAAGCCACTTCTCCCGCTACCTGGCAAAAAGTTCTAGCCACACACAAGACCCTCTCCTACATCTATATCTGCTTTCTTTGTTAAGAGTCACAGTGGCATGATGTCATGTTGGCTTTTCATAGCATCTCAGGCATGCCAAATGTCCTGGGTGCTATAGACTGCATACATATTGGGCTGAGACCACCTATGACTATGGCCCACATTTACCTGATCAGACACCATGGGCTTTCTACCAACATGCAGGTGGTTTATGATGCAAAACAACAAATCAAGAGTGTTGTGTTAGGCTAAACTGGCTCATGTCATAATGTATTTATCCTCAGTCTGTCATCCTTCTATGCAAAGTTTGAGGTGGGACATGCCAGAAGGATTGCTGCTGGGTATATACACAGTGCTATGGTGACATTGTTACTATACACTTGTCAATTCTGTCATGGTAACCTTCTTCTGCATTTTTGTATTTGCCTTACAGGGGCTTCGGGCTATGGCTGTTTCTCCTGGCTACAGACTCCATTGTCGCTTCCTGATAGTCATGCTGAGCACAAGTATAATAATGCACATAAGACCACTAGATCTGTAATATAATGTACATTTGGGCTATTAACATCATGGTTCTGCTGTCACGGTAAGCCTCCAGGAATTTTGCTGTATTCTTTTGATAGACTATTCAACATTGTGCTGCTGTCTATTGCATAATCTGTGCTTTCATCAACCTACAACACCAGATTATGCAATAGACAGTGAGCAGGCACAGTTACATCTGGCAACTCTGTGAGCACAGAAAGTGGGAGGCTGGTTAGTGCTTCAGTGATTGCCAGCTATTTCACCTGTAAGTATATTACACAACCATGGTACTTGAACATTGACAAAAATGTGGTTTGTAAGGTTTTAAAAGTTACACAGCATCTGCTAATTAATACCCCTTTCAGACAGAAGAGCAAATTACTGGGTCAAACATTTCTACCCGGTAATTTGCTGATCAACACAGGTTTTTTATATGTCTGAAAGGGTCAAACCAGGTCGAAATTCCTGGGACTTTGACCCAGGAATTTGCCAGGGTCAGAGACCCAGGAACTTAGACCTGGGTTGACCGTTTCAGACAGAAGAAATACCTGTGTTAATCAGCAAATTACTGGGTAGAAATGTTTGACCAGGAAATTTGCTCTTCTGTCTGAAGGGGGGGTTCAGGCAGGGACCAGCAAAACAACCTGGCATGCAAATTGAGTGTAAAAGCAGGGGTTTTCACCTTTTTTTGTCTGAAAGTGGTATGAAACCCTAAAAAACCGGACCTGTTCCAGTATGGACTAAATTATCTGTTTCTTGACTTAACTCAGTGTCCCAAACTTTTTTGAATCATGGCACCCTAGTGTATCAGCATTGTTTTCATGGCACCCCTAAGCCAAATGTTTGTTATTGAGAAATTCAGAAAAAATGTTGTGAAGTAGTAAAGTGAAGTAAATTGTGCATACCTTTCATCCATAGATTGTTATGTGGTGGTGGACAGATTTGCGCTTCTATTTGTCCACATATTTACAGTACATTGACCATAAATAATTTGATTTGGTGCTGGACCAGCAACCTGAGGCACCCCTGCAAGTGTCCCAAGGCATCCCAGGGTGCTGTGGCACACAGTTTGGGAACCACTAACTTAACTGTTAAATAATGTATCACCTCACCTGGTGTGAACTACTTAACCAAGGTGTTTTACCACAGGTGATGTCCTGCAACAAATTAAGATGGAAGTCAAGGTGCAGAGCATTTGCCCCTCCTGGAATGTCTCCTGTTGAGAGGTGTTAAAAAAAATTTCAAAACAGAATCATTTATACTTCTAAACACCAAACTTTTCTCAAGTAACATCAATTTCTCTTTTTCTCAGTTAAACCCATCAGCCTAGAATGTTTTTGGATAAAAGATGGAAAACTCCCCTGACTTTTAGGTTGCTTCTCATTGTGCTGCATAGTATGTATGTTGCCATTTAAGCAGACCTTCAACATGTGTGGTCAAGTGTTGCATACCTATGTAACTGTATTTTGGACACACTATTTGACCAACATATCAGTGTTGTCAGGGGTGCAGAGGGCCCGAGGGAAGGGGGCATGGCCTAATCACAGGAGGTGTGGCCATGCCCCTTTCAGGGCAAAAATCTTTTTGCTGTGGCACTGTGAGCTGGGGAAGGGGGTGCTGTAATCATCTCAGCCCAGCAGAAATCCAGGGGGGGTGCAATAAGTGTGATTCCTCCCCCCCCCCCACAGGCAGAGGAGACTGCTGCAGTTTTCCACTACAGCCCAGCACAAAGCAGAGCTTGGCTGCTGTGAGGTAAGAGGGAGGGGAGGGTGATATCGGACCTGGGCCCCTCCTGCAAGCATGGGCCCGGGTAATTAGTATCCACTCCCCCCCCTCTCAGTGCCCCTAAGTGTTGTAACTAACTTTCTGCATATTAGTGTATTTACCTTAATCCTTAATGTAATGTTCATTATGTAATCAACTAAGTAATTGCATGCAAACAGATTGATAAAGTTTAGCGTAAAAAGATAATAAAATCAAACATGGTTGTATTATTTTATTGTTTCCACAACATCTTAGAATGTTTGGGGAGGAACAATTTCAATAGTGCTCATCCAATCATCCAGAAATGCCTTCAACAGGCCATGAACAATAATTCAGTATTAATATGTGTGACCAAAGTACAAACATTTTTTTTTAACAATCATGGCTCTAACGTTTAACATTTTTTTTAAAGGAGGGTATAGAGTGGCTTGGACCTGCAGCACCACCTCTGGTGTGGGCCCCATACATGGGTGGTGTTCGTACAGGTGAGGAATATAAACTTGTGCCGCTGGTAGTTTGTGGCTCTTGTAAATTATTTCTCTATCTAATGAAATATTGTTAACATTCATATCCCTAATTGGGTTTGTTTGATTTTGGTACATTCTTAAAAATCTCTTTGGAAATATAACATTTGGTTTGTGCCTCAAGCACATAGTGGTTAGATTCCATTATTCGGACAACATTTTCAAGATTAGCATTAATATTAGAATTATGTTTCCAAGAGTGTCAGTTAGCTGCATTATGCTGACATTAATTGCTGTGAGGCTGCTGTTACAGTTATGCAAATGGTGATTTATTTGTAACAACTGTCTCATTTGTGTGTCCATCAGTTCCACATAATAGTCATTGAAAGCAGCCATAGAGGTGAGGAAGGCAGAGGCAGCATCAGCATTTGGATTACTAGGTGACTCTTGTAAGTGTGGGCTGGGTGGGCATGGTGTTTCTGGCCTTATTGGTGTTGCTGGAGAAATCTCTAAGATGTGGTCTTCTTGTGTTTTCACAGGTCGAGCAAGTGGGTCTAATGTTGACGAATGTGGCTCGTCACTCTGTGGAAGTAAAGCAGAACATGAGGTAAGTATGTGTGAAAGTATGAAATGCAACAGTACGTAACAGTGAGGCAAAATTTAGATTTCCACAATTATGACACAACACAAAACAGTTATGCAGGCCAATATGCAGGTGTTTGGATTTTTGTTAGAAATGTTAAGAGGTTAATGTATGAAGCTTTGAAAATAGTGTTAAAGTGCCCCATTTCTTACGTTTTCCATATCAACCATATAGATTGACATAAGCATTTGGCAAGGACACTTTCATAACTAGTAGGTACAGTAGATGCAAATTCTTTGCTTTGTTTATGTTCTCCACTGAGCCACTTACCCAATAAATAAACTTCATACAACACACCCTATGTTAATATTGTGTGATGCAGTGGGGGGGGGGGGGCAATTATGTGATTCGCACTGAATCGTGTCTTCATGTCCCCACCCCCTGCTTCACAATGCAAGTCATCTCGGCATTGTGTAACAGGGCAGGGTTACAATAACGCAATCATGTGGTCACGCCCCTGCTCAGCCCCCAATTCTGTGTCAAGTCCCTCATACTGACCTGGCTTCCAGCCAGAATGTCTACAAGTATGATTAGAATACTGTAATCCAAAATATTTTTTTTTGTAAAATAAAACTTGTTGGCTGCCATGGACATGTCTAGAAATCTATCAGAGAGCTATCCTATGTAGACTGGGTTAACCATACAATAGAACAACTGTACTTTATATAGCCATAATGCATACCTTTTACAACATGGAAACACACCGTTTAAAATTCAATTACTACCTAAAGCAAAATACACGTACAGTGGATTTTGCACATATTTTTATAAGCAAAAAAAAATGTACTTTGTTGAGTTTGGCAAACAAGCAAAAAATATTATGGTTGTGTAAACACATCTATTTTATGATTCCTAATACTGGGCATACACGGCCAGATAAAATGCCTGTCAGCCTACAGATGTCGGTGGCCTACACTGTGAGATACCTTACAGTGTATTAGCCCCGACATCTGCGCTTCACCCCCGGGAGAGGAGACATTTCCTTCTTCCTTCCATGGGAAGAAACACAGGTAATGTATGTCTATCGGCCGCGGCTGGGCATACACTGCCCCATGCGGCCGGCATTTTAACTCGCAAGTATCGCATTGGACAGTCATGCTGGATGATTCGGCATGCCCGACTGAGCAATATTTAACCCTCGATCGCCCACACACACGCTGCAATTATCGGGGCGATCCGCGGATATTGGGTGGATCGCCCCAATAATTGTAGCGTATATGCCCAGCTTAAGTATGATTTCCATGTGTGCAAAAACACATTGTGGGAAGTGTCATTTTTCAGACACATGACAGTTAGGAGCTGATTTTCTGGTAGTTTATCACATTCCAATTTATCACTTTTGAGAGCTTAGTACATCCCCCATTATGTCAGTTTACAAATTAGTTATCTAACAATACAAAGGTTATCATGAAGACAGTACTCACTTTTTTTGGCGGAGCATCAGTCATGAACATGGACACCCTGCACCACTTCTGGCAGAATAATGCTGCTCCTCATATTCCAGCCATTCCTGCGGAAGTCGGGGTCCGTCCCAGTCTGCCTTTCCTGCAACGCCCGTATGAATTTGGACCAATCGGAAGGGTTTGCGAATGTGTTGCAATTTGCCTCTGATTAGATTGAGAGTTGTTTTGCGTGTTCAAGTGCATTTGCTTTTTGAGAATTGATGTGCGAGTTTCGGCAAAATCGGTATTTGGGAATTTATGTGCCATTTTGGGCATACACAAGTGAACTTGCACCATACTTGCCGACAATCAGCTCCCTCCTTCCGGGAGGGAGCTGATTGTCGGCTAACAGTGAGGGGCGTGCCCGGTCATTGATGTCACATCGGGGGCAGAGCCAGGGGCGGGGCCATGCGATCGGGTAATCGTGGCCCCGCCCCCTATTCACAATGCTGTTTTTTGGCATTGTGCAGCAGGGGGCGGGGCCAGATGACGCTATTCAGCGCAAATCGCGTCACCAGCCCCCCAGCTGCGGGGGTATCTAGTTTATTCTGGGGGGAGGTCGGGAGGGTTGCTGGCTGCCGGGAGGCTTGCCTGCCTTTCCGGGGGGCCGGGCTCGGCTCCCTATAATCGGGAGGCTCCCGGCCAAATCGGGAGGGTAGGCAAGCCTGATTGCACACGCCTTAACATTTGATGCCAATAGGCAGATTCACTTCTTAGTTAATGTATGATTTGGGGTGTAAAACATTCCGGCAAAGAGCTACTGTACGATTAGGGATCGTACACCATCACGATTCTTTGTAAATATCCCCCTTTAAATGCAATTGGTTTGCAGACAGTGCCCACTGCCTTGACAAAAACTAATAGGGCTGAAATGCAAAGACAATTATTGTTTAGATAATGATCATCTTCTCCATCTACTAACATCTGAAGCTGTACTTAAACACTGATAACCTATGGGAATACTACAGTACATCTTGACTGTTTGATTACTTGCTCCTTCGTTTTATATTGAGAACTTGCAGCACACTCATTGGGAACTTTTAATGTAGTTACTTAATACTTTGCTTCCTTTTTGTTTTGTAAATGTATCTTTTTTGGCTTCTTCAAATAAAATAAAGATAATGGGTTTGTGTTATTTCTCTATTGTTAGACCTTTCAAAGGAACAAAATAAGCTGCCTTTGAAAACCTGTCCACCACCACAGAAATATGGGTCCATGTTTGACTTGGCTTGGACAAGGTCCACTAACCTGAGGCTGAATTTTACGTTGAGCACAGATGGAACAAACTGCTATGAAATTCTTGCCATCCCTCCTAGCAGACTGCCACCATTACTGTTTACAAATCAAGAAGAAAGTTTTCTTGAACCATGCATGACCAATGAAACGAGATGCATGAGCCCACTTTGGAGTTCTGGAGTTATGAATGATTTTCCAGATGGAACCCTTACTGCTGGTCACAGCAAGGCTGGATCGAAAATGGGCTTGCTCTTGCTAGATAACTCCTCCTCAGAAGTACTGAATGCACGGGACAACATATCTGCCTTAATATTTTTGTCGCCTTTTCGATAGGTGATGACCATATTGAATCGATCTTAGAACAACGACCACCTGGCCTGATGGTAGTTTAGGCAGTGAGCCATCTTGACATACAGAAGGTTTTTATGATTGGTAAGGATTGTAACTGGAATTTGGCCCTATTCCAGCAGGTGACACCACTACTCCAAGGCCAACTTATTAGCTAATAGCTCCTTGTCCTCAACTGCATAGTTTCTTTTTGGAACAGAGAACTTGCGGGAAAAGAAGCCGCAGGAGTACCATTTCCCGGTAAAATCTTTTTGTGACAAAACTGCACTTACCCTGATGATAGACGCATCCACCTCTACAACAAAGGGTAAATTGGGGTTAGGTTGTCTCAGAATAGGTGCAGATATAAAACATTGCTTTAAGTCAAAAAATCCTCTTCAGCTTCAAGTGGCCAATTTTTGGTATCCTGGCCCTTCCTAGTAAGTGTCGTGATCGGAGCTACAGTTGATGAATAATTCGTAATAAACTGTATGTAGAAATTGCAGAATCCCAGGAAGCACTGAATCACCTTTAACCCAGATGGTCGAGGCCAATTAACGATGGAAGCAAGCTTCTCTGGATCCATACGAAGACTGAACCCTGACACGATATATCCCAGTAATGGTATCTCTTCCTGCTAAAACGAACACTTCTCCAGTTTGCAGAACAGTTGGTTTTCTCGGAACTGAGACAGGACCTCACAAACATGTTTTCAATGAGTTGTCAAATCTTTAGAAAATATCAAGAAGGTCAAACCCGGAATATCAAGCACAGTACCTGGGGCGAGATGGAATCAGGTCACGCACAAAGCTAAGGTCAGGAACCAGCAATAAGGATCAGTAGGAACGCTGGAGGAGGTTGGGAGCCTATACTTTGGCACTGGATTATGCTCAGGAAACCCATTATATAGCATGTATATTCCAAATACTTGCCAAATGTGACAACACATGTGGCGCATCTGCAGCTTTACATCTTACACAAGATGGCACGTGCGTCCCTATGCAAACCGTGGTCACCTGTGTTCTGGACCCACCATGCGGGGAGAAAGGGTAGGGTCAGGATCAGAGGCTGTCAGAAGCGGGCACCAGGGACTGCACAACCACTGCCCACCGACGGCCAGGTCCCCAGTGGCGCCAAACCCAGTTAGTAACAGCTGGTGTCTGGCACGCTGCGACAGATGGATAGTCACACCGCCAAGCTGAATCACAAAATAGGCCACCAGGAAATCAATCTGCCTCTACAGCATGTCAATGACAACAGAAATGCAAATGCAGATATTGCACTAGGACTATCTGTCTGGTATTTTGTCCTCTTCCCTGTAGATTCGAGGCTAACCAACAAAAATATGACAAAATACTGAGCAAGACTATGTCACTGTAAAGGTTGGAAGGAATATACCCAGTGTGGCTAATGGACTGGGTTAGTCTAGACTATAGAACTAAGCTGGAATTAAACAAGCGAGAGCATAGGCCCACATTCACATCTGCAACAAGGGGCTGACAAGGAAAACACTTGTGCAATAAGTACCCCTCAATACCACTGGCCATGCAGATTGGCTGTAAACCATCCAAACTCAGCATTCTGCCTGGCAATGATAAAAGGATTCTAACCAATATTCATGGCAGTCTAGAGGCTTTCTGCGCATGTGTAGTGGCACTGGAAGCCATGACCTGGACTTCCAGTTCCTTTTTTATAGAAAATAAATTAATAGAATATAAAAATAGTACAAAAATGTAAAAATATATAAAATGCATCATTTTTTAATGCTCTATTTAAATAAAAATGCATTTGTTCCTGCAAGGGTCTTCCACTATCACCATTTATCCTTTTTTGCTTTCTTAAATGATGAGATAACTTTAGGAGCAAAAACAGTCTACAGTGCCTTGGACAGAATAAAGATGTCACAAGGATCTCAGAACCAGGAAGGGAGTGGAACGGTTCCTGACCCCATTGCTAGACCTGCTGTCGCAGCTTTGATACCCAAATGCCAGCTGCACAGGTGCATAATTCTTGCATCTGCATTATATTGTGAATCATTAATGTGGCAGCATTGCCTTCCTTGCTTTGACATCCTTTATTGTATGCTGAACAGAAAATATCAGTTGCGGGGAAAGCAGTGGTAATCAGAGTGCAGATGCCGTAAGAATTATTCATTATGGTTCTCACTGGTTGTATCTATCTATAAGCATGCAAATGTGAGTCAATTGTCTTTACCTGTTCTTTGTACAATTTTTATGTACATGTATCAGGAAACCACATACTGTGAGAGATCCCCTGCTTGATAACACACCCACATGCACAAACCACATCTGCTGTTACTCTTATAATTATTGTTACTGCCTCACATTTTTATGACATTTTCTTTGTGTAGAATTGTAATCTAGGTTAAATAAAAATAAGGAGCAAAATATAGAGAGATTAATTTCAAATCAGCTATATATGATTTTTCTGGCTAAAATAACAATGATAACATAAATATATTAAAGCAAAAACTAGTAATTAAAGTTACCAGAGCATCTAACAATCAAATAATATTATAATATATAGAGAATATAAAAAAGTTACATCTTCAATAATGTCTCTCAAGGTGCCTACACACTTAGCGATATTTTACCCGATGTGGCCGATTCCAATGCATCGGAACGACAGATCGTGTAAAATATGCCCAAGTTGTGAGTCCCCACTCACGATCACGATGCGATGCGCGTCCCCGCTGGTCGCACATCGCATCTTCAGATCTGCCGTGCTGTAGGACAGATCTGCCAATCTGGGACACAATGCACTGGAAAAAGGCTGGTTGCACGATAGATTGTTTGTAAATTGGACACTTGAAACACCAAATCATGTGCAGAGCTGCTGGGGAGGAGTTTCAAGGGACATCGTACACATCGTGGGATCGTGTTCAGATCGTCAAGTGTGTAGGCACCTTTAGATATAATTACCTATCTCGATCACAATTAATTATCTAAGTAGAATTTGTTGATTTGGATTAAATGTCTCAGCCCCTTGATTCTAGCATTTCATGTCAGCTCATTTATGCAATAGTGTTACTGCCAAGAGTGTGAGTACCTAATAAATAAGATCTCTATTCTGCCATTTGCTCTCCCCACACATTTACTCTATAAATAGTTAATATTATGAAACACACCATTACTAGGATAGAAAGACAGCCTATCCAAGATATAGATGAAACTAGCAGAATATGCAATAGAACGCTGGGTGGAACGCTCTAGGGCACAAGTCCAATAACAAACTAATACTAAGGGCAAAATTTACTAAGCAGTAGGTTCTAAACCCCGGTGATTTGATGGTGGTTTGACGGCGGGTTCTAAACCCCGGGGGTTTGGTGGGGGTTTCTAAATGACAGAACTGTTCCAGTCTATTCTAATTTGTTTTGACTGTGGTTTTGCAGCGGTTTTGGCCATAGTAAATCTGTGAATAGCAAAACCGCCGCCAAACCACCAGCAAACCGCCGGGGTTTAGAACCCGCTGCTTAGTAAATTTTGCCCTAAGATTTGGAGAGACATAAAGTGGACGGACCAAAACTGTCATTTTCAAACACAGCCTGTAAAGTGACAGGAGCTGATTGGTTGGTACTTTATAACCATCCACTGTATCTCTCTCCAAGGCTTAGTACATAGATCCCTAAACATCTTAATGGCTGATGCCAGTTGCGAGATAGCAGTCAGACCCCAACACCTTTAACCCTTTTGCTGCAGACAAGAAAGTGGACTCACCCTCCTCAGTTTTAAGGTTAAAACTGTCAAGGATGAGTCATGCTTGTCCTCCACAACAAGGGGCTTAGAAAAAAGTTTTTACCTTACCCCATCGGTCTTGACAACCGGTGGGTACTCAGATTTTGCAGCTATGCAGATGAGTAAATGATGCCAGTGTATGCATGGGCGCTGATGAGATATTTGAAAGAAAAATATGGAGGAAGGGACTATCAGTCCCTCAATCTCCCCAACCACATTACCTAGAGAGATGGGAGCACCCTTCTTTGAAAGAAAGGTGTCCACTCTTTCAAATTAGGTATGCCCCATATAAGCTACTGTGTCATGAATTGGGATCTTAGCATCCCTTATAGACTTTTACATTCATTCATTGCAGTTTCCAAAACATCACAGGGACGCCTTCCTGTGATTAACTGATGCACTTGTGTGTTTACCTGGTTAGCTAGTCCAATGGCTAGTGACTACCTCCTATTTAAACCAGTTCCTGTGTGCAACCCATTGCCTGAACAATGTTTTCCTACCCCGGATAGTTCAAGGCTCCAGACTTACTTTGTATCCTGTGTTCATGTCCTCTATGACTTCGTTGCTACTTTGTGGATTCTGGCAATTCACCATCTACGCTCAGTTTCGTACACCGAGGTGTGCAGTATTACCTATTGTGACCCTCATTACTGAGTTCCTCTCTGGTTCCAGATCTTACTTCAGAGCTGTACCAAGGTCGCAAACTTCTCAAATTGCATTCTGAATACAGAAGACTGTGATTCCTGGTTTGAGCTCTGAGTTCCTTTCTACCAGTACTATGCTATTCTGAGTTCTGGGGGTCTTGCTGGCCTTCATAGGTCACTAGACAAGGGGTTGCCCAGTAGGCCTGGGCTGTTCACCTTTGGTCCAGTATAGTATCCTTGCATATCACAAGTCTGTGGTTCCTACACTGGCACTAGAGTTCCTAACTCCTGTTCATACCCATGAGTCAGAATTGTATCAAGCCACCTTGTTTTCTATGTACGTCGGTCAGACCCAAGGGTCCTGAGCCAGATCTACAAATAATCAGACTGCATTAGCTTAAGGAAGTAAGTAGGCTTTCATTGCTAAATAGAAAAGTGACTGCATATGTGTCCGACTCAGAATCAGGGCCTTTATAGTAATTTATAAATCTATACAAATTGTCCATGAGAGTGTTGTGATATAAGAACAAAATCTAACCGGCGGTAACAGTGGTGTATAAGGATAAAGTGTCAAAATTTGATGCACACCTATACAAGAGACTTTGCTAAGCTTCTCACAAAGAAAGATACAGCCAAAAATGTATAAGGTGGCGCTAAACGACACAACACATTCAGATAATAAATGTCCTATTTTAATCACAATATCACAATAAATAAAATACAATCTAAAAATGATATAGGACATAAACATATAAAAGAGGAAAGAAAGTACTCTCTATGACTCAAATAATGTGTTAAATTGGCACAAAATTGGACACTAAGGTGTCCACATTCTAATAAATGTGTACAAGATAATAAACCAGCAATATGCAACATAAAGAACTACAATACAATGTTGCAGTAGTGCAAATGCACAGATATTTGAAGTTCCAATAAAATGGATTTAAAAATGCATATACATTTTTTACACATTTTTGGTTGTATCTTTGTTGTGACATAAGGTCTGTCTCTATGATGTGTCATATCCAGGGCCGCCATCAGAGGGGGACTGCCGGTGGTGTCCCAGGCCCGGACACTCTGGGGGCCCACCCAGTGCCGGCTACTTACTGCCCGCCCACTGCTAACCCCCTGGCCAAAAGTGGCAGACTGTGACAGGCCCGGCTGCGTCCACTACTATACCCCCGGCCCCACCACCGCACATTAGATACAATCTCACCCAGCCGGGCCCGGTAGCCATCCTCCCAACTTACTGCATTGGCCAATCGAATGACAGAGGAGCTGCGGCGGGCGAGTGGACTGAGGAGCCCTCCGGAGCATGGAGAGTGAGACAATGACAGAAGAAGGATGGAGCGAGCAAGGTAAGGTACGTTATAGTGTGTGTGGACCTCTAGAAAACCATGCCTTAGACAATGGGCCTCCTGCTGCCTGTCTTAACTAAAACATGCACAATATATATATATATATATATATATTTTCTTTTCTTTTCTTTTCTTTTTTGGGTTGTGGGAAGTAGGAGGGTTTGTGAAGGTTGAGGCGGGGGGGGCCTGCCTATTTTGACAGTCCCCGGCACCACAATTTCTGATGGCAGCCCTGGTCATATCTATGTGATAGTTTAAGTATCACCTAGAACTGTACTCTCGCAAAAGTGCAAGTGGAAGGTGCAAATTGCACCAAATTCAAGATACCAAGATGAGATTGGGTTTACAAATGTCCATCACATGGAAAATTCAAGTAAGTGTAGTGTGCCTATCGAAGATCACCAGTTCATTTAAATAATCTTGAACCACAGAAAAAAATCTTGTTAGTGCAATAATAGATGCTCCCATGCATCTAATCTAGCAAATTGCATTTCGCAAAAAATACCCTGATTTATCCAATTCCTTGATCTTCGTGGAGTCTACCCTGCTGCTGAATCCTCTGCATTCTGCAGAGGTTTTCTGACACCTGACTGTTTTCAGTCCCCTGGGGGTGGCACACTGATGCTTCTACCTGGTCTGGAGTTCATTGATCTTGCTCAGTACTGCTGTCTGGAGTCAATAGTCACACTGTAGCCATCTAGGACTGCTAATAACAGTTACTCAATAGCAGCCTGAATGGCCTCACATCTCCAATAAACCCAGACCAGCCATTCCTCTATCTCTAACTCTGTCAGATGTACAGTAGAGATAGTGACACTGATTCATATTGGCAGAACCTATGGTATTGATAGTTGTCAGTTGTGTGCGATGGAGGTCAGTCCACATGGCAGATTAATTTAACAGTCTTATGAGTTTATTACTTGGCACAAAAAGTTTTCAGGATAACACTAAGTAATTTACCATCTACTCTTTTATAAAATGGTGTCTTATGGCAATGTGCTTAGACCGGCCATGATGTGTCATGGCTCCCGTTAGAGACCCCAAAATCAGACTCAGCTGCTTATCTGTGCTGGCACTGTTGGGTCTTCTCCGCAGCACATCGGGGGTCCGTGGGCCTCTGGTCTCTATCGCCGCTGTGAACGCTCCTTCGCCCAATCCAGCAACGGCCACTGCAGTTCTTCCTCCGGCTCCTGCTTCCCACTGATGCTGGCATCCCAAGTGGAGGTCTTCCCACCAGCCAGTCTGTGTGGGTGCAGCCATCTTCGGCATGGTCACCAGATGCAGGAACTACCAATAAGAAGGTGGTTTCTGATTCTTCCCCGCTGGCAACCAATCATCATCATCTTTCAGCTATTAAAGAACTTCCTGGGTGGCGTGCTGGTTGCCAATGCGATTTTTCTCACAGTGTTCTGCATGAGTTCTGTCTCTGTGCTCCTCAGTGCTCTCACACGAGACTACCTTGCCTCTTATGATTAACAGATCCCAGACTAGTCTCTCCGGTACCAGCTGGGAACCCTACCTCTCCGGTATCATCCCAGAGCTCTACCTCTACAGTACAGCCCAAAACCTTACCTCTCCGGTACCAGTCCAGAATCTAGTCTCTCTGATACCAGCCTGGAAACCCTGCCTCTCCGGTACCAGCCCGGAACCCTGCCTCTCTGGTACCAGCCCCGGAATCCAGTCTTTCTGGTACCAGCCCAGAAACAGTTACTTCAATACATAGCCCAGTTTCAGGCCATTCCTCAGCCTGCTCAGAACTCTAACTACCCTCTGAGGAGCAACCTAGACTCCAGTCCCCCAATTCTTCTCCAGAGTCTCGACGCAGGTCCTCACAAACTTGTCTACATCCTGCATAGCCTTCTCTTGTGTTGATACATCTCAGCCTAGTCTTTTCCAAGAACATGCTCAGGAACTACATCAGACCCTCTAGTTTCCAGCGCAAAGCTGGATCGACCCCTCCAGTCCTTGATTCCAGTTTGGGAACACAACCTGACCCCAGCCAGACATGATGTTTGGTGCTGGAAGGCCAATTGCAACCATCTTCCACTCATCTCCACTCCTAATCCAGATCAAGTTGTATGCTCCCCGGAGATCAGTCTTGGAAAAGATGTTGGCCTGACGTAGGTGATCAAAAAGCACCGAGATGAGAGGTAGTGGGTAGGAATTCTTAACGGTGTTGATGTTAAGGCATCTATAATCAATACAGGGATGGAGGGACCCGTCCTTCTTCTCTACAAAGAAAAAGCCAGCCCCAACCGGTGATTTAGAGAGGCAGATGAATCCCTTTACCAACACGTCCTTGATGTAATACCTCATTGCCTTGTCTTCTGGCACAGAAAGGGAATACAACTGGCCTTTAGGTAATTTGGCACCTGGTATTAAATTGATGGCACAGTCGTAAGATGGATGCGGAGGAAGGACATCTGCCAGCTGCTTGGAGAAGACATCAGCAAAGTCTCGGTACTGAAGTGGGATGGCCAGAGGAACTTCAGAAACCATAGTTCGAACAGGGACAGTCAGACAATGAGTATGACAGGCATGGCTCCATCTTATTATTTCTCCAGAAGACCAATCAATTATGGGATTATGGGCCTGATTCAGAGCCACTCGCTGCTGGCGAGTGCTTGCTCTGAATCAGGGCGTTTTTTTTTTTATTCATGCTGCTCACTAAATTGTGAGTGACCACCCACAGCTGTTGCGAGTGGCCTGGAGATGGTCACGATTATCGCGACCATCGTGCTTGCAAGGGGACCCTGTGGTAGGGTCTCAGTTAATCGCAAGCCCAAGTGTACTTCCTGCTCTAATAGAGCAGGAAGTCCACTATTGACATCACTAGTGATGTCAGTAGGGCTGCCCACAAATGCCAGGCATTCCTTTGGGAACGCTTGCATTTGCTCAACCACCCCCCCTACCAGCCTACAAAATGGGGCGAGCTATCAACATCTACAGCCACCCAGTCTTGTAGCGAGCCCCGGAGTGACTGAACTTCAGTCGCTCGCTGGGGCTCGCGCATGCGCACGCTGGACGTGGCACATATGCAGGGGGCAAACATCGACCCGTTTGCGAGCGCTATGCACCTGTGAGCGGGTCTGAATGATCCCTGAGCCATGGGAGACCAAGAATGACATGGGTTAATGGACAATAGAGGAGGTAAAAAGACCTGGTCTCTGAATGCAACACCCAGATAGGCATATGGAGAGGAGGTGTTTTAAGTTTGATGTGACCTGTAGAAATCAAGCCACCATCCAGTCCACAGATAGGAATTAACTGATCCAAAGGGATGGCTGGTATTCCCAGTGACTGAAAAAAAAAAGAAAATCCAAGAAAGTGGCAGCCTCCCCACTATCGAAAATAATGAAGTGGTCAGGGTGGAATTCGCAAGTTGGATGGCTGCTGGAACCAATACTGAGTTCTTGGGGGAAAAAAGAGCCAGGCCTAAATGCAATTCCTCCTCAACATTTAGGCCTTGCCCTTTACCAGTCTGATCAGACAGTTGTTCATGGTATGTCCCTTGTCTCCCTACAAACCATCTGCGGAAATTCAGAGGAGTAATCTTCTGCTGCTTTCTGAGCCTGCTTGAGGGAACGTGTTTTGGATTCAGACAAAGAAGGCCTATCAGGGTCATCGTACAATAAAGTAGTAAAAAAGGCATTGACTGACTGCAGCGCTGCATGGGTTGAGGGCAATCCAAAGGCCCAAGTTTGTGGATCCCCCTGAAGAAGGGAAATTACCAGTCCAACTAGCTGTGATTCCGTCCTTGAGGAGATGGGACGAAGCCTGAGGTATAGCTTACAGCTCTCGCAAAAGTTGAGAAACTGTCGACGATCCCCAGAAAACTGATCCAGCAAGTTCATCTTAGGCTCCTTGAGAGGAGCTAAAATAGCTGGAGACTGTCTCTCTTCAACAAGCAGGGAGAGTTCTTTGATGTGGCTTTGAGAGTGGATGGTTCGGCTTAGGTGCCGGTGATGTGGTTTGGGTACCGATGGTGTGGCAGGAGCCAATGGCAAAGGTTGCTACCCAAATGATGCTGCTTTGAGAGAAGATTGTGTGGCTAGTGAGCCAGTACACAAGTGGGTGTACTTTAGATGCAGCTTTTGGAGCCGATGGTGTGGCTTTGAGAGCCGGTACACAAGTTTGTGTACAAATTAGTATACTGCAGCTTTGAGAGCAAATACACAAGTCTGTGTACTAGTTTGTGTACCAATTAGTGTACTGCAGCTTTGAGAGCCGGTACACAAGTTTGTGTACCAATTAGTGGACTGCGGCTTTGAGAGCCGGTACACAAGTTTGTATACTAAATAGTGTACTGTAGCTTTGAGAGATGGTGGCAGCATGGAAGCTGCTGGTGTGGTTAGGGAGCCGTTGAAAAGGCAGGTGAGCTGGAGGCAGCACAGACGCTGCTGGTGCAGCTAGGGAGCCATTGGAGAGGCTGATGAACTGGTGGCAGCACGGCAGCTGCTGATGCGGCTAGGGAGCCGTTTGCACAGGCTGAGAGCCGGTGGCAGCATGGAAGCTGCAGGTGTGGCTAGGGAGCCATTAGAGAGGCTGAAAGCCGGTGGCAGCACGGAAGCTGCTGGTGCAGCTAAGGAGCCGTTGGAGAGGCTGATGAACTCGTGGCAGCACCAAAGCTGCTGATGCGGCTAGGGACCCTTTGGCGAGGCTGAGAGCTGGTGGCAGCAGGGAAGCTGCAGGTGTGGCTAGGGAGCCATTGGAGAGGCTGAGAGTCGGTTGCAGCACGGAAGCTGCTGGTGCGGCTAGGGAGCCATTGGAGAGGCTGAGAGCCGGTAGGTAATTCTGCTGGTGTACCAGAATACACTACCACAGGGTGATACAGAATGCTGACCATGCAGATGAGCCGAGAGAACCTACAGGAACGCTATAGTCGGCGAGGCGGCAAATGGCCAGCGTGCACAAATAGAAGGAAAAACCAATCACGCTGTGCTGTGGATAACACATGACCTCCTGAGGTGTGCATATCACCTAGCAGCTGAGGGAACCTGAATAACAGCATCATGAGAAGGTAAACTACCCAAGGGAGACAAGTCGTGACCTCGACTTGTAACACTTTGTTGGTCTATAGTAACAGTACCGGCATTCAAATTCTGTACAATCCTCAGACCCAGCAGTCAGTGCACCAGCCCAAGGTTTTTTAGTGAGAACCTGTCACTAAGCAACAATTTTACTTTGGTTAGCAATAGATCATCTACAGTACATACACCACCATGATGAACAAGCTTTTCTCTTTCCACTTGTAGTAACAACAGTGATCAGTATTTTAACAGTGGCATCACTAGGGTTGGTGACACCCAGTGCGCCAAATAAAAAGAGGGCATGACCTGATGTGGAAGTGGTATGGTCTCACAGCATACCTCCAAATTCATTACTCTCAGAAATGACAGGCTGCCTCCAGAGACTCTTCCCACACTGCCGGCTCCTACTCAATGACCAGGAGCTGGGTGCTGCACAATAACATTACAGTGTAGCTCCTGGTCACTGAGGAGGAGCCAGTATTTTTGTGTCACCCCCTTGGAGGTGCAGTCCGCGCCCACTAAACCCCCTTAGTGACACCACTGGTTTTAGAATGTACAAAGTTAAATTCTAGCAATACACTGTCTAGTTTGATGTACCAGCAGAGTCCACTTTATTTTTTACCTGATACAATTATTTTTTTTATTAGACATACTTTTCCTTCTGGAAATACATCAACTCCAAACTGTTGGCTCCTCCTCAGTGACTGGGAGCCAAGCGCCGCACTGTTTCAGTGGCTCTATGTAAATTTTTTTAAATAGATTACCATTCAAGAAGGCTGACAAAAGTCCAGCTGGTTTAGCAGCAAATCATACAAAGTAGATATAGCAATGACCATGCGCAATGCATTGGACCTTACAACAGGCGATAGGTTCCCTCGTATTCAATGTCTGGTTTCTGGTTTTAACCATTAGTAACAAGTCAGGCTTTGTAGTGAGCAAAACTTTTCTATTGCTATTCAGCTTCTTGCAGAAAACCCACTTGTTTTTGCATGGTCCATGTGCCATTGTCGTTCAAAGCTGTAAGCTCTTTATCTATGGCTAATTTCCATTCTTCTCAGTTGCTTATTGACTCTGCTTCTTGTATAGTTTGGGTTCACTGCAGACAAAGTTAGCAAATTATTTCCTGCATCTTTTTGGCAGTTTGCCTTTCCTGCTCTTCATAGAGCTCCTGTTCTGTGATTGATCACTTGTATTTGCAGTCTTAATTTCTGACACGCTTTCAGCTATTAGCATATCAAGTATCACAAGTTTTTGTTGTGTTGCAATACACAGCTTGCCTTTAGTTGAAGCTGTTTTATGAAGCTGTGCATCTCTGGAAATTATAAGCTTTTAGATGTCAGTGTCCCACAATCTGTATCCTTTGCTCTCTTGTCAATATCCAAACATGATACATTAGATGGATTTGAGATCTAACTTGCTCCTCTTTTCTTTAGGGATGTCGGCATATGCTTTACACCCAAGACTTGGAGATGACTGATCATTGGCTTTTTACTGGACCATGCTTCCAATGGTGTTTTACCTTTGACTGCCACTGTAGGTGCTCGATTCTTGAGGTATACTGCAGTTAGGACCGTCTCTGCCAAGAATCTTTTATCCAGACCTGCATCACTTAGCATAGTTATTCTTTCAGAATGTAAGCTCTTACAAGCAGAGCCCCCTACCCTCTTGTGCTTCTCCCTACTTTAGTTTCATCTACATCTTACTTACCACTAGGGCACCTAACACTTGGTAGCTTATGCTCTGTTGCTTTTCTGGGTGTTATGGTTGTTAATGTAGCAATATATATTATCCATGTCCTGGTCCTTTATTGTATTGTTCTGTAAGTCACTTGTCAACAATTTATGTACTTTGTAAGGCGCTGCGGAACACTTGTGGCGCTATAAAAATAAATGATAATAATAATAGTTTGTGCTTTCTCAACAATTGTTCTGTTTGCTCTTTCACTCATGCCATACTGTTCAGGTGTGTACGCAATTGTTAGTTGGTTTTGGATGCCACTCCTCTTTAGAAAAATAGCTATATCTCTGTTCTCAAATTCTCCACCTCAGCAGTTTTATTTTTAGGACTGTTTGAGTTTCCACTAGCCTCTTGTATTCTGCAATTTTGCTAGTTACTTCACTCTTGGTTTACAGGAAGTATACATGCATCATCCTAATAGCATCAACTATAAGCGCCATGAAGTCGTGGTTACCTTTCATTGACTCCACTTTCATAGGGCCACATCTGTTTACAAAAGATTCTTTGCTCTGGACACTGACTTTGGAAAGAGGCAACATGTTTGATTACCCATTTACGCAAACTTTCACATTACGTTCTCTCTGGGTTGTTCACTGCCTGTCCTGACTTATGTGGCATTTAGGACATTATTTGCTATTCCCCTAGACATATTTACAGGATAACATGACTTTAGCGACTTGAACCAGTTGAAGTCAGAAATTAGATCTATTCTGGGTGAATATAGGTCGGGACTTGCTGACTTAGGGCCTGATTCAGCAAGGATCGCAAGATTGCACACGCACGCACCCGGCCGCTGCAAAATGATGCAAATGAATGCGATCGCAGTTAAATTGCAGCACTATACCAAGACGCCCACCACTGTATAAAGCCACCCACTTCCCATAACTTACATCCGCAATACCTTTGCAAGTCTGTAAATAAATCGGTAACATTGAGTAACATCGGACCCATACACACAGTTGCGGTTGAGCTGACCTCACTCACAAACTGCTAAACTTCCTGTCAGTATCTAGAACTCAGACTGCGTATGCCATTGCAGGGGCTTATTTATGTACGCCCCTGTAATGGCGTTCAAACGCACTGGCACGCCTGCGTTTCTCCGATCACCCCCCACAAATGGCACTTCCTGTCAGTCACTCTGCGATCTGTCTGCAAAGCCACTGTGATCGCAGTCCTGATCGCAGTGGAGTGTTTGCGCATGTGTACTGTGACTTTGATGCATGCACAGTGCATAACAATCGGCCAACTGCGTACTTGATCGCATCTGCGATCCTTGCTGAATCAGGCCCCTAGGCCCACTCATGGACACCATCAAGCAAAAACTGGACAAGGTTTGTTCCTCCAAGGCTGGATAAAAGAAAGAAATTTCAACCTTGAGATCAGAATTTGAGGCCTTCAAAGAACATGTGGAGGATATAAAGAACAGGAACAGGAAATAACATTCATATAAAAAATGTTCCAGAATCGGTGCCTGATTCAGATGAGGATGCAATGCTGATAATATGCAGCTGGAGCAACTGTTAGTCATTGCGCATGCAAATAACCCACACTGCACACAAGCAGCGATTGCATTGTGATTACGCTCATATAGAGGATTCACTTGCAAAGTGAAGGACAGATAGTCAGAGTTTGGGGAAGGTAATGAGTGGCTAGAAAAATGGAGGCGTGTCGAGACCATTTAAACACTGTTTTCTGGGCGTCCATAAATTAGCCACTGCGTACTTGCTTGCAGCAGGAGGGCCCTCTGCGTGTTTGGAGACCCGCTAACTCTGCGATAGCTTAGACTTACCCAGAAGGCTGACGGCCACTTGATCTGCGTTCGGTGTTTCCAGTTTTGTGCATGGGCGGATGAGATATGCTTTCAGACGGCGTCTCTAAGCACTGAATGGCAAGTGCGTCATTTGGATATTTTCACAATTGCAATCCATGAGAGATCGCAACTGCGATGGCATTTGAGTCCACATCTGAATGAGGCCATGGGTTGGTCGATGGAAACGGGGGAGTGGTGGTGCGAACGCAGGCTTGTCTGAGCATCTTAACTCTGTTTCAGAGGCGTGCATAATTAAGACGCAGCGTCATAGTACACATCACATAGTTGAATTATACACTGATGCACTCACAGCACTTGCGGTAGGGTTTGGTCAGCCACAAGTGCTGCGTATGCTTCCGATGGTACTCGATGTTACCGATTGTTGCATTCCTGGAGATGACATATAACACTAAGGGAAAGTGGGCATCTTAAGACAGGCTGGTGGGCATCTAAATACACACCGCGATCGCATGCCAAGACATAGTGGGTGTGTTAATGCCTTGCTGTGTAATCGCAGGATTTGCATACTTTGGTTGCGTGCGAACACATCTAGCGAGCGGGTCTGAATCAGGCCATTAGCTCCATCTACTCTCTAAAAATTAAGAGACATAGGGCCTGATTCAGACCCACTCGCGAGCGGCTGTCCGCTCGCAAGTGGGTCGATGGTCTGCACTGAGCATGCGCACGACGGAGGGAGCTCCGTCGTGCGCATGCGCCAGACACGACGAGCGAAGGACTTTCCTTCGCTCGTTGTGTCCGATCAAAGGGGGCGTACTGTCAATGTTGATTGACAGCACGCCCCCTTTGGTGGGCGTGCCGGGGGGCGTGCCTCCCTGATGGGGGCGTTCCCACGGGAACGCCTCCCGTCAGAAGCCGGCCCACTGACATCACTAGTGATGTCAGTGGGAGTGATTTTGGCTCTGATAGAGCCAAAATCACTCTGGAGCTTGCGGTTGAAAACCTCAACTGCAGGCTCCGGCTCGCAATTTCGATGGTCGCGATGGTCACGACCATTGCGGCCATCAAAATGCACGCTCGTATAGCCTGTGGGTGGTGACCCACAGCTATACGAGCGTCCAGGAGGACGCTCCATGAAAATGGAGCCCGGCCCTCATGCAGAGCGTGCGCTCTGCTCAGAGCGTACGGCTCTGAATGAGGGCCATAATCAATATAACAAAACCCCTGTGAAACCACTGTATTAGGTACATATGGGGCTTACCCTTCAAACTCATTTTAACCAAAGTTGGCAAGACCCACTCTATTAAAACTCCAGAACAAGGATTTATTATTTTAAAGTCTCTTGGAATAATTGGTCAACTCTCGAAGCCTCCAGACTCTATTATTCAGCTAAGCTCCAGTGCACCCTCATGAAAGGCTTAGGGGTCAATTTACTAAGAAACATGTCTGATTCTCATTCCACTCAGGTATTCATGGCTCATGGTCTCTTATCAGATGCTTTGGTCCAGCGTATAGTCAAAACTGACATTCATAATATAATTATCTCTGATCGCGCCCCAATATCTTTGACCTTACGCAAACCACCTTTAATGGGAGGGTTCCACCAATGGAGGTTTCCAGATTACCTATATTCATCGGATGATTTCCGAAACTTTCTCATTCATAATTAGATGACTTATGCTGATGACAATGTAGATTACTGGGATAGACCTGCAATATTTTGGGGAGCGTCTAAAGGACGAGGTCAAATTATTCAATATGTAGCTCAGCAAAAGAAGAAGTCCTCAGCACAATATCAAGATCTTTATATATCATTAACTAGGTCAATGCAAGATTACATAAACACTCTGAATCTGGATCCCAGACAACATACTTTAGTGCCAGACCATCATTGGATGATTTCCTGCTAATACAATCAAAAAAAGATTTAACTTTCACAAAATTCAAGTATTTCTGTTGGGGCAATAAGACCGGTAGACTACTCGCTACTATGTCTAGGCCAGGAAAGTCGAAAAGGTTTGTCACTGCTATTAAGGATTCTAATTCTGATGCTATAGACACTTCTACACAACATATTCTACAACACTTTGAAAAACACTATGCCAACTTATATGACGCACGCCCTTTTGATGAGGAAATGCACAAACGTTTGATATCTGACTGTAATCTTCCGCTACTTCCTACTTCGAATGGGGAAATCCTGAGTCAGGAAATAACACTTCAGGAGATAAATCATGCAATTTCCTCTTTGAAACTACATAAATCCCCGGGTCCAGATGGGCTTACTAACGAATACTACAAGATATTGCAGGGTTATTTAGCTCCTGCCTTACTTGAATTATTTAATTACATTTTAAAAAATGTCATAGCTGTACCGTAATTTAATAATGCTTATATGGTCTTAATCCCAAAACCCGATAGAGATTCCCAATTGGTGGATTCATACAGACCAATAACCTTATTAAATACAGACATCAAAATACTGGCTAAAATAATGGCTGAGAGACTGCAGTCGTTGATGCTTCAAATAATGACGGACCATCAATTGGGATTTATCAGAGGCAAACAAATAGTGAAGGGAATTAGGACTGCAGTGGCGGCAGTTGTGGCTTCTTACGGCGCAGATAAAACTGACAATGTCAGCTTAGATACCAAGAAAGCATTTGATACGGTATTATGGCCACATTTGTTTAAAGTGCTAAAAGGCCACAGTTTCCAGCTCTATTTATAAACTTAGTAAAATTTCTTTATACTGACCTGCACACTTCTTTATTGATTAACGGCTGCTGTAGTTCTCCCATCACCATGCATAGGGGTACCAGACAGGGGTGTCCCCTCTCTCCACTACTATTCAATATCACTGTAGACCCATTGCTCCGAATGCTACAATCCAGTAACTCCTTTCAGGGTATTTGAATAGATAGGAAGGAGATCAAACTTACGGCTTTTGTGGATGATGTATTATTGTTTGTGTCAAATCCCTCACAGTCTTTGAATTATATTTTTGATGTTCTATATGATTTCGGTGAAATATCAGGATTTAAAGTAAATATTAGTAAATCAGTGGAGTTATGCCTGGGTCGCCCGTCGACCTTTACTCCGTTTATAACATATATCCCAATGAATTGGGTGAACAGTCAGATCACTTTTTTAGGGGTACAGGTGTCTAACAACCCACATCTAATTTACAATTTAAATTTTTCTGCTGCTATTAGGTCCATTTCTTTGGAATTGGAGGGGTAGAAGAAGTTATTGCTCTCATATACAAGAAGGGCAAATCTAATCTAATTAAGATGGTTTCTTTTCCAAAAATTATGTATCCCATACAAGTTCTGCCATTCTTAATTTCCAACGAAGATGCCCAACAACTTAATTATGTTTTCAGAAAATTTGTGTGGAATGGAAGAATGGCCTCGTATTGGCCTACATAAACTACAGCAGCTTAGAAGTCAGGGAGGTATCAACTTTCCTAATGTGCAAGTTTATTCCTATGCAGCACATCTCAGGTCTCAGGTATATTAAAGACTGGTTGTTTAAACGTGATTTGTATGCCAACACACCTCTTGCAGAAGAATTTTTGGAAATAGGCAGTTTTATTAGTTTCTTACATGCCCATGATCAGGAAATCCCGCAGGAGATCAAAGAGAATCCCTTGCTTTGGTTTACAAGAAAAACCTGGCACATTGCCAGACATAAATTCACTTTGATCGCTCATAAGACATTGTATCTTCCTTTTCTTGCAAATCCAGAGTTTCAGCAGGGAGATGCTTCATACCCATTCACATTATGGCGAACACTAGAAATTGACAATATTGACAAATTGACACAAAGAGAAGATGGCAGGCCCCTCACGTTCCAGGAGGCTAGAGACAAATATCCAGTATTGACAAGACATCTACTTGCTTTTTGGCAAGTGAAACATTATGCTGAGATAACAGTGCAGAGTTTCTCGGATCTAGACTGGGATAACTCTATAGACGATATTTTGGGTGTTTGGTGAGGGGGGGGATATGGGTAGCCCATCTTTTTTCTTTTTATCAAAATATTTGAACTATGTGATACAAAGTTCGGAACAAAAGAATTAAATTTATTTCATTGTATTTGTTTTTATTATGCAAATGTATTGTCTGTTTTTCAATATGTTGGTTACTGATTGGTTAATTCCATTTGATCTAACATGATCACATTTTATTAAATTCCATGTGATCTTCTGCGACTATATTATACTAAATGATAGTATACTGTTTTGAGAGATCCATATAATTTTTTTTTTTCGTACATGTGCAATTTATAATTCTCAAACAATTCTGTAAATCCATGTTCACTCATGATTATACTTTTGATGTTCAATGCTTTGAATGACAATAAAAAACATTTCTGGAAAAAAAAAGAAACATGTCTGGCCGAAATTGCATTCTTGTGCAAGTTTGGCCTGTTTTTGCAACTCTGAGATTTACTAAAGCCAAACACGTGCATAAAAACATGATTTGAACCAAAATAGAAGGCCAAACACACAAATAGAAATTAATAGACCATCAAACCAACTTGCAAGTACTTTCCATTGTTTGGAATACAACTCATGGATTTACCAAGAATCGTGTTTCCAAACACAATCAAACATGGAGCAAACTTGGGCCAAAATAGAAGAATCAAATAGACGATCTCCTCAGCAGTGTGTCCACACTGTTTTTTTTTCTAAATTTTTAACCCTTTCTTTCACCAAAAACACACAGAAGCACTGCACAGATCACACTGTAAATAAAAAGCACAATAAAAAGCAGAACCAGATCTGTTCAGTGCTTCGGTAGAAAAGTTATAATTTTGGGTGGTCCATGCTTCTGGTAGTGGTGATGGTGTGGGGTCCTATGTGTTGGGGAAGGGGGTGGTGGGGAGATAGCTGGGGTGGGGTAGGGAGTGGGTAGGTGCTGCAATGTGAAGCAGGAGTACCAGAACCTGCTGGTATGATGTGGTTTAAGATATGGGTAACACGTGCGCTCCTGTGTAGTCTGTAAGATGGGGTGGGGTGATGGGTGGGAGGCTGGGAGGCTGGGGGGTAGGGAAGGTGGGAGGGGGTGGGGTGGGAGAATGATGTGGAGTCGTGCGCAGTGGGTGAATGAAAGAAGAGACTGACAAAATGTGTAGGATCCAATCCTGTTTATTGGGTAGACACAACTACTCCAAGCTCACCGAATCCTACGAACAAAGAGAAAGAATGAAACAACAGTTTATAGAAAAGAAATATGACAGTACAACATTACAGACTACACTTAGCAAGATAGGCACAGAAGAAAGAGCACCATTACTTCAATACAAGGATAAACAAGAGAACCACAGCGATAGCATGCCATTCATCACACAGTTTAATACCAGTGCCACCAGGATCAAACAAATAGTAAGAAAACATTGGAACCTGCTCCTAAAGGATGAGACATTAGCAACTGTACTACCCACACAACCCAAGGTGATCTACAGGAAGGCACCCAACATTAAAACCAAATTAGTCCTCAATCACATACCTCCAACCACATCAAGATAAACCACCATGGACAACCAACCCCTCAAAAAAGAATTTTACCACTGTGGTACGTGCAGCAACTGCCACACCCTAGGACATAGAAGCACAAGACCCACCACACATTCTCTTCTACGCACACAGGCCTTACCTACAACATCCAAGAGCGCATATCTTGTAACACCAGCCACATGATATACCTAATAGAATGCCCCTGCAAACAACAGTATATAGGATGCACTATCAGACCCCTTAAAACAAGAATAGCCGAACATATCAGGGGAATCAGAAATAAGGCAGATACCCACAATGTCCCCAGACACTTTCTAGAAAAACATAACAGCTGCACCATGGCCATGAAATTTATGGGCATAAAAACAGTAAGCAAAAACTGGAGGGGGGTGACATATCTAAGAAACTCAACAAAGAGGAACTTAAATGGATCTTCACAATGCAAACATTCAAACCACACGGCCTCAATATTGATAATGAAATCAAATTGGTCATTTCCAAGTAAGAACACTCTTCAATGCTAACTCAGGACTTCCCATCACCTGCCACCTCTAATGGTACCCACATCCAACACTGGCATTTAAACACTAAATTAATGGAGTAGCCTACACACTCGTAAAATCAGCTCAATATCCTACACACAGCACACTGACCACCACGAACCGCACACCTACCCCACGCGTACACCCACACCACCCAAAACACCCACATACCCACCTACTTAATAGACTCACACCCCACACTACCTACCCCCCCTCCCCCTAGACATGACCCCCTGGTTCCCCCATCTCAGCGTACAAGATATCATCCACCCCAAGTCCTAGGTACGAGCACACATCCCACATCCAATCAGCAATCACACACAACATCGACCACCAGACCGGTTCCCCTTACCCCCCCCACATCCCTAACAAGACATCAACCAATGCCCATCAGCACCAATAATCCCCCATCCGAATCCTTATACCATCCATCCACTGTGACCCCGAGCACCACACACAGACACGGAGCGGAGCACCACACACATGCGGCAAATATAGATACACACACTTCATTAATCCAATTAATGCAATCAATCACAACATACGCACCACGTATCTACACACCATTCCTCGTCCCCTCCCTTGGGGTCAAGAAGAAGATCCTAACACACCGCATACACAACACATCACTTCACGTTTCACAATACACCACATCGGAACTTACCCCTGGACACACACGCGTAACCATGGCAATGCTCACTAACACATACGCCCCACCTCATTGGACCACCACCATGTGACGCACTAAGACACACACCCCACTAGCTTTGGACATGCATAACCATAGCAACGCATATCACGGCACTATCCACATGCCCCTTAACCATTAACACCACCATCACGTGACGCATTACGTCACTCACCAATCCTAGTCTGACCCTATCAGATGCGCGTCTCCACAGCACGCAGTACACACATGGCAGCACAGCTGATCGCACTCTCTGGTTCCCCCCATGTGACATGATATGTCATGAGATACATCACTAATCACACCCACTTCAGCCACGTTAGGATCCAGGATCCACCCCCATACACATGCAGGATTGGCCAGGCAGATACACGTCCCTATAAGATACAGCTATCCAAGCACTGCAGTAACTCCTTGATAAAGGCCGGACAGCTGAAACGCGTTGGTTACCACCACAAGCTTTTCTAGCAACTAGCACCTAAGCCTTATCCACACCCGCCAATACTGCATCCCAGTCCAGAAGCAGACCACTGACCAACCATTGGCAGATCCTGCCTGTCCCACCTGGGACCCATACGCTGACCCCACGGGACCGTGGGGTTGAACCTACATGCGGTCCTTCGCATCACCCAATCACCAAGTAGTGACTGTCGCAGTTGAACATCTCGGGTGCCCATCTGCCAGACACCCTGCGGGACCAAGGAGGCAACTAACACCCCCAGGCCATTTATTGGGACTCTCAGAGCCAGATCTCACCACCGTGGACCGCAGTGCACCTACCGGTAGGTAAGCTTATCCCAGCAACAGTGCGGGACTCTGCCAACTGCAATAACCTCTGGTAACTACATCAGCGCTACACCCCGGTTGCCACAAGTCTGTCGACCAAAGGTCCAGCAGGGGAATGTGCAGGAGTCAGGACCGCACGAAAAAGGAGCCCCCTCAAAGGGTCAACATACCTCCCAACCATGGGCTGTACAGAGGTAATACCCCCACCCACACAAACTGAGCCCACTAACGGAACCACCTAGGGAAGCCTTGTGTCTACCCAATAAACAGGATTGGATCCTACTATGTGTGTCCCAGATTCCTGTCCTATGTGTTTTGAAACCCCCAGGAGAAGTCTGTTTGAAAAAACAGACTAGAAATGTCGGCTTTGGTGAAAAGCCGGAATGGGTCCTGGGGGGGTGGATGTGAGGAGAGGGAGGGCTCCATCCACAGGCCACTCCAGGTGTTGGGCCTTTCAGCCTGGTAGCAGGCTCATTAGGGCTTGCACCTGGAAATGGCTGATAAAAGCTGGGTTTAGTTGTGTCTCACACCTGGGAGAGAAGGCCCGCAGGCTAGCTTGCTCTGAGACACTGGGCCTGATTCAGACCCGGTTTTGCGTTCGCTCACTGACTAAAAGGGGATGAATATTTCAATCATGCGCTCGCACTGAGTCACGTAAAGCTGCCCACTAAGTATTAGCAAGCGGCAGCACTATGCGCTCGCACCTGCATAAAGATGCCCCTTTGCCACTCGCAACACATGTCATCTCCGGCAGTTGGAGGATTAATCGGGAACAGAGCTGTCGGAGCTGCTCACAGCACTTGTGGTAGCCTTTTCCCACCACAACATTGCGAGCAGTTCAGGCTAAAATACAACCCGGTTACGTGTGTAATTATGCTGCTTTGCTAATTATGCATACCCACTAAGCACCGTTCTGATGGTCGGGCATGCCTGCGTTGGCACATCCACACCCCCGTTCACAAGCACCTTCCCCTGTTACCGCCCACAAACGGCACAATCTGTCACTCAAAATAGCGGCCCGACTACGGGCTATGGGTGAGTACATTCCCATCGTACTGACTGGTTCGTGCATGTGCATTGCGCATTATATGCATGCGCAGTTTGCGAAAAATCGCTCAATGCGAGCGAGCGCAGCATAGCGTCCGGGTCTGAATCAGGCCCACTGTTTGATACAAACCTGTAAGTACTGAGGACGTGAACTTGTGTTCTGATAGTGAGGGAACCTACTGTCTAGTTAGAGCCCAGATGGGCTAGGATTTTGTTTATGTTTTATTTTATTTATGTGTCTGGTACAATAAAGACTGGCTCCGACCAGCTTGCACGAGAACCCCAGAACTGTGTCCTGTTTCTCCGGCTGCTGTGTGTGAAAAGAGGGAGCCCATCTACCCCAGGAGAGGGACCCCTATCCCGACTGTGTCACAATTAGGGGTGAGCGGGATTGGATTTCTGAAATCCGAACCCCCCCGAGCCCCCCCGATCCGAGGCAGATCCGAGTCAGGCTCGACTTTTCTCGCCTGACTCGGATCTGAAATTGAGGCAAAACGTCATCATCCCGCCTTCCGAGTCTCACGGGTTTTGGAACCTATATAAGGTACCCACGTCAGCGCCATTTTCTCACTCGCCTGTGGACAGTGAAGAGGGAGGGTGGGAGTTAGGGCTGGCTGGGCTGTGTAGTGTAGTGCAGAGTAGTGTTGTGCTGTGCTGCGCTGTGCTGCTGTTGTCCACTACTTCAAAGTCCATAGGGGCTGCCTGTGTTGTGCTGTGCTGCTGTTGTTAATAGGGGCTGTGTCCACTACTTCAAAGTCCATAGGGGCTGGCTGGACTGTGTTGTGCAGTCAGTTCTCCATAGGGGCTGTGTCCACTCCAAAGTCCTGTGCAGTGTCCCAGTCCTAAAGGGGTGCTGTAGTGTTGTCCAGGGGGTGCTCTGTCCATCAGGGGTGCTCCCCCCAAGTGCTAAAAAAATAATATATTTTCTGTGTTTGTGAATTGTGTGCGCAGTAGCCGCACGTGCATCAACAAAGTAGTGCCAAGCGTGCGCCTGTGTCATAAGTAAAGAACCGGCTGGCTTGACCGTTAAAGGGTGCTGTAACCCCCAAAGTACACTCCAGTCCAAACCAAAAAAAAAAATATTTTCTGTGTTTGTGACTTGTGTACACTGTGGCTGCACGTGCATCAACAAAGGAGCAGCGCCAAGCGTGCGCCTGTGTCCCATAAGTAAAGAGCCGGCTGGCTCATTTCTTAAAGGGTGGTGTAACCCACAAAGTGCACTACTCTCCAGCAAAAATAAAAAAATATTTTCTGTGTTTGTGTGCGCTTTAGCCGCACGTATATATCAATATAACATAAATGGAGGACCAAACTTTCTCCGATAAAAATAAAATAGGGAAAGATCAAAAACCACTTCCTCCTAGTGCTGTTGCTGCTGTTGGGAGTTGTTCATCATCCCAGAGAGGAAGTAGGAACATCACTACTTTTACTAAACAATTGACCCTCTAACAGTCCCTAGCGATGAGGATGAAGTACGACAGCAGTCATCCTGAAGCAAAACGTATAACTGAGGCCTTGACTGCTATGTTGGTGTTAGACGTGCGTCCGGTATCCGCCAATAGTGCAGTGGGATTTAGACAATTGATGGAGGTAGTGTGTCCCCGGTTCCAAATCCCGTCTAGATTCCACCTGCATCCTCAAAGCAGCAGCGACAAGCGTGCATCTGTCTGTTAAAGGATGGTGTAACCCTCAAAGTGTGCTACACAAACAATAAAAATATTGTTCTTTTTTTTTCGGTCTTTGTGAAATGTGTGGGCTGTAGCCGCACCTGCATCCTTAAAGCAGCAGCGACAAGCGTGCGTCTGTCTGTTAAAGGGTGGTGACACCCTCAAAGTGTGCTACACAAACAATAAAAATATTGTTCTTTTTTTTTCTGTCTTTGTGAAATGTGTGGGCTGTAGCCGCACCTGCATCCTTAAAGCAGCAGTGACAAGCGTGCGTCTGTCTGTTAAAGGGTGGTGACACCCTCAAAGTGTGCTACACAAACAATAAAAATATTGTTCTTTTTTTTTCTGTCTTTGTGAAATGTGTGGGGTGTAGCCGCACCTGCATCATTAAAGCAGCAGCGACAAGCGTGCGTCTGTCTGTTAAAGGGTGGTGACACCCTCAAAGTGTGCTACACAAACAATAAAAATATTGTTCTTTTTTTTTCTGTCTTTGTGAATTGTGTGGGCTGTAGCCGCACTTGCATCCTCAAAGCAGCAGCGACAAGCGTGCGTCTGTCTGTTAAAGGTTGGTGACACCCTCAAAGTGTGCTACACAAACAATAAAAATATTCTTCTTTTTTCTGTCTTTGTGAATTGTGTGGGCTGTAGCCGCACTTGCATCCTCAAAGCAGCAGCGACAAGCGTGCGTCTGTCTGTTAAAGGGTGGTGTAACCCTCAAAGTGCTCCAAAAAATAAAAAACAATTTTTTTAATGTGTTTGTGACTTGTGTGTGATGTAGCCGCACGTGCATCAACATAGTAGCAGCGCCAAGCGTGCGCCTGTGTCATAAGTCAAGGGCTGGTTTGGACATCTGGTCCGGACTGAAGGACGTGCCAACAATTTCTGACAAGTCTACTGTCACTGCATATGGTACTGTCCTCAAAGCAGCAGCGACAAGCGTGCGTCTGTCTGTTAAAGGGTGGTGACACCCTCAAAGTGTGCTACACAAACAATAAAAATATTCTTCTTTTTTTTTCTGTCTTTGTGAATTGTGTGGCTGTAGCCGCACTTGCATCCTCAAAGCAGCAGCGACAAGCGTGCGTCTGTCTGTTAAAGGGTGGTGACACCCTCAAAGTGTGCTACACAAACAATAAAAATATTCTTCTTTTTTCTGTCTTTGTGAATTGTGTGGGCTGTAGCCGCACTTGCATCCTCAAAGCAGCAGCGACGAGCGTGCGTCTGTCTGTTAAAAAGTGGTGTAACTCTCAAAGTGCTCCAAAAAATAAAAACTATTTTTTTAATGTGTTTGTGACTTGTGTGCGATGTAGCCACACTTGCATCCTCAAAGCAGCAGCGACAAGCGTGCGTCTGTCTGTTAAAGGGTGGTGACACCCTCAAAGTGTGCTACACAAACAATAAAAATATTCTTCTTCTTTTTTCTGTCTTTGTGAATTGTGTGGGCTGTAGCCGCACTTGCATCCTCAAAGCAGCAGCGACAAGCGTGCGTCTGTCTGTTAAAGGGTGGTGACACCCTCAAAGTGTGCTACACAAACAATAAAAATATTCTTTTTTTTTCTGTCTTTGTGAATTGTGTGGGCTGTAGCTGCACTTGCATCCTCAAAGCAGCAGCGACAACCGTGCGTCTGTCTGTTAAAGGGTGGTGACACCCTCAAAGTGTGCTACACAAACAATAAAAATATTCTTCTTCTTTTTTCTGTCTTTGTGAATTGTGTGGGCTGTAGCCGCACTTGCATCCTCAAAGCAGCAGCGACAAGCGTGCGTCTGTCTGTTAAAGGGTGGTGTAACCCTCAAAGTGCGCTCCACAAACAATAAAAATATTCTTCTTTTTTTTTCTGTCTTTGTGAATTGTGTGGGCTGTAGCCGCACTTGCATCCTCAAAGCAGCAGCGACAAGCGTGCGTCTGTCTGTTAAAGGATTACATCGGTGACAGCATCCAAGTAGGCATGTCAGACAGTCCGTACCTGTACTGGCAGGAAAAAGAAGCAATTTGGAGATCCCTGTACAAACTTGCTCTATTTTACCTGAGTTGCCCCCCCTCCAGTGTGTACTCCAAAAGAGTGTTTAGTGCAGCCGGGAACCTTGTCAGCGAAAGGCGTAGGAGGTTGCTTCCACAAAATGTGGAGAAGATGATGTTCATAAAATGAATTATCAACTCTTCCAGGGAGACCAGCCTCCAGAACGTACAGAGGGACCTGTGGTTGTGGATTCCAGCGGGGACGAATTAATACTCTGTGAGGATGAGGATGTACACACTGAAGAGGGTGAGGAATCGGTGGATGAGGAGGATGAGGATGACATCTTGCCTCCGTAGAGCCAGTTTGTGCAGGGACGGATTAATTGCCAGCTTGTTTTGTGGGGGCCCAAACGAACCAATCATTTCAGCCACAGTTGTGTGTCAGACCCTGGCGCTGAAATGATTGGTTTGTTAAAGTGTGCATGTCCTGTTTATACAACATATGGGTGGGTGGGAGGGCCCAAGGACAATTCCATCTTGCACCTCTTTTTTTTCTTTGCATTATGCACAGTTTGGGGCCTAGTTTTTCAAACTGCCATCCTGTCTGCCACTGCAGTTTCACGCCTAGATGGGTCACGTGTTTGTGCCGCCCACTCGTGTCACTTAGCATAGTCATCCAGCTACCTCGGTGCAACCTTTTGGACATAAAAACACTATTGTGAGGTGTGAGGTGTTCAGAATAGACTGGAAATGAGTGGAAATTAAGGTTATTGAGGTTAATAATAGCATAGGAGCAGAAAAACCTACAAATTCTGTGATTTTAGCTGTTTTTATGCTTTTTAAAAAAAAAATACAGATCCAAAACACAAAACCCAGAACCCAAAACACGGAAGGGTGGTTTTGGCAAAACCAATCCAGATCCAAAACACGAAGAAAGATCCAGATCCAAAACCAAAACACAAAACACGAAAAGTGGCCGGTGCACACCCCTAGTCACAATATATATATATATATATATATATATATATATATATATATATTCACTTAGGTCCACGGCACTCAAACTGGTGGTATGTGACCACATCATTTTATTTAAAAAATCATACAAACTCAGCACTCACCATGATATTCCAAATTTTACTTAATTTAATTCCAGGGAATGTTAGTTCCAAAGTATTGCAATAATTTGTCAAGCTGGCCAACCACATCACGGTCTTCCCTTTCTGGTCAGTCCCTACACTGACTCTCAAAAATATGAGCAATGGAGCAGAGGTTCTCAATGAGGTTAAGAGCTGGCCAGTCCATCCGGGTTACCGAATTTTCTGTTTACCAGTCCAGTGTCATCCTGGAAACATGACAGGTGCCATTGTTGTACTGATAAAAACATTGATTGTTTCCATAGAACTGCAAGTGGATGGGCCTCCCTACAAAGTGTTCTTGTCGAAACCACAACATAAGTGGCCATTTGGAACTTGTACAATGGTATGCATGGTATGATTCTATTGACTTTAGATCCAGGCTTTTTTCATTTAGATTAATTAAGGTGCATAGCACAGGTATATCACGTTTAGGAGCAGCTTTTTTTTTAGACATAATTGGTTTTTTAAGTAAAGATATAAAATTCCATGTGCGCCTGAATAGTATATGTGAACATATATATATATTTTTTGGTATGCATTTCGCCTACGTGGGGGTAACCAATCACTTTTGTCTACATAGTGTATATGTCACTCGGAGAGCTTCAGAATGTTGTAATTTTGTGACAATTTCCTGGCTGTTATGTGCAGAGTTTTCTAAAACAATAATGTGACATTAGCCATATATTGATATATTATCATCATTTGAGATGTTGATAACAAACAATGTATTGCAGCATTTCAAGTACCATCACATTCATGATAATACTGACAGCTGTGTTATCAGCAGCACAAAACCCTTTCATGCACGGGGCAAAGTGAAAAAACACCATATATCTGGAGTTCTTGTGTGGTGCCCAAGCCATGAGGCCCCCTTCATTATATTTTCATCACTGATAACCCACTGGATCAATCGTCATACTTTAATTTCACTTGCTATATTACTCAGAAAGCCTCACTAAAAAAATGGAAATACACCAAGTAGATCACTCTACGATCATTTTTATAAACAGGAAACACCTCACAAACAGCTCAAAGTATCTTTTGAGAAGGTCAAACTTTCGTCACGGAGTTTCCATAAGGAAGGTCTGGGCCCACTTACTGTATTGTACTTATAGGTTATCTCCCAAAATGATTTTCATATGAGCCACCATTACATATAACTATTTACTTTTCAAGCTAGTTGCAGAAAATTTGTTTATTATAATACGCTGCTTTATTGCAAACTTGCTTACTTTTGAAAAAGCTTTTCAGTGAGATTGCGAAAGCAGCACCTATGAGCGCGGGGGTAAAGTGGGCATGTACTGCATGCATGTACTGCTACATCAGAGAGGTGTGTCCTAAAATTGACTTACATCCAAATGTAAATGAGTCTTAAATATGTTAGTAAGGTCTGTTTGTTGATGAAAACACACTGATACTTTTCAGAAAATGCATGTAGCCATAGGGACATAGGGATCATTGTGCCTTATACCCAATGAAGGGAAATGGCACTGATTATACCATTTGAATGTAAATAGCTCTGTTATTTTATATATATATTTATATATATATATATATATAATTTTATATATATATATATATATATATAAAGGTTTAATAATGGGGGAAAGGTGCAATCAGGGAGACTCTTCAGGGAGTCAGGGAGATTGTTTCAGGGAGTCTCCCTGACAATCAGGGACAGTTGACAAGTATGCTTTATTGTATTAGTTTTAAAATTCTGTTGTTTCACAAAGGTTCAGCAGATTTGATCCCTATGGGGTAAATTTACTAAGATTTGAGATAGGTAGAGATGACCAACTCGGGTGATTTATTAATTTTTTTCCTGCTTGCAAATTTACAAAAGGCAAAGTCGAGTGAGTTAGAGAGAGATTTCTCTCATCTCACTCGTAAAACTCGGGTGAGATAGCAATCTCAAATCAAATCACCATCAGGCCAAATCGGAAGTACTTTTCACCTAAAACATACATCAAATTTACCAAGAATCGGGATGACAAGCTCGGGTGAGATAGCAGCAAACTCTCTGTCAAAATCACTTTTAAAACTCTCAACCCCCTGAGCTGCGAGATGGTCAGAAACATACACAAATCATTGTGATTTGTGTATGTTTATTTCTGTAAATGGTTAAAATTGGGTTAATTTACTTAAAAAAATTATGTGAGGTCCCCCCCCAAAAGACTAACCAGCCTCGGGCTTGCCAGCCTGTCCTGGTTCTTAAGTTATGTTTTATTTACCTAGCCCCCCGCTAGAAAGGGTCCAGGGCTGGTTTTAAAGATACGGGGAACCTCACGCCATTTTTCTTCTCCGTATATTTAAAACCAGCTCTGTCCCTGCTGCCTGTTGCTGGTTCAGAAATTTACAGTGGAACCCTACACATTTTTCCCTGTAAATTTGAGAACCAGGATAGGCTAGCAAGCCTGGGGCTGGTTAGTCTCTTGGGGGGGGCTCACGTAATATAAAAAAAAAAAAACATTTAACCCTTTTTAACAAGTCTTAAAACACAATTAGCCAACACATATCTCACTGATATTAGCAGGCTGAAATCTCAGGTGAGTAATCTCCTGCAAAACGAGATACTCAGGAGAGATATCTCATTCTGCTTCACCATCAGCCAACTCGTTTAGCCTTAAATCGCCTGTTGGTAAATTTGGAAAAAAACAAGGGATTAAATCACCTGAATTTTGGCGAGTTCCAGCGAGATTAATCTCCTTGAAAATTGGGACCATCTCATATCTTAGTAAATTTACCCTTTACTGTCATACAGGCTTTCTCTCTGGTTGGGCTACATTCATATGTCACAAATGATTCACTTTAGGCAACGATAAACTTTCAGCATTATGTAACTTTAACCTTACTGTAATAACCACGCGCAAGAGACCTCAGAATCAGACCCTGCTACTTACCCGGTGCATCGGCAGTCCGTGGGCTTCCGTGGAGGCTCTATCTTCCGGGTCTGCGATGGCCACTGCTGATTTCCTCCAGTTACATCAGCTCCTGCTCCCTGTCTGCTCTGGTCATCTCAGCGTCCCGCATGGTGTTCTCCCCACCATCCGGCATGTGTGGGTGTGGTCATTTTCTGTGAGGTAATTTGATGTTGGAGCTGCCAATGAGTGTGTACTTCCCGGTTCTCCTTCAGCAAATTGCCAGTGCGGCTATTCTCATAGCTTATTGCTGAGTCCTGTCTCTGTGCTCTCCAGTGTTCCCACACTGAATCTTCTGGATCTGCTATATATACCAGCCCGGAGTTCAACCTCTCCGGTACCAGCCCCTTTAGTACCAGTCCTAAATTCAGCCTCTCCAGGATCAGCCCGGAATTCATCCTCTCCGTTTCCAGCAAAGTATTCATCCTCTCCAGTACCAGCCTGGAATTCATGTATAAACTTCAGCATTGCTACTAGAATTTCAGTACCTCTAAACTTGTTCCTAAATATATGCACAGGAAGTACATCAAGCCTTCCAGTTTCCAGCATATCACTGACTCATCTGTTCCACTCCCTGATTCCAGTCTGGGAACACAAATTAGCCAATCCTTGACACTTACAATTATACTGTACTATCCTATTGTATTTTAAATATTTTCCACGTATAAACCTTGAACAACGAATGCAGATGTTGAAAATTTCCCAAAAACAAGAGTAGTACGGTGTCTCTATATCAATAGAGCAAAAAAATATTCCAGAATATAGAACAATAGGAATAAAGCTGTGAAGTTGGTCAAAAACTATAGATTTGAATGAATGTAGATATATGGCTATAGGACAGGTAATTGCAAAATCTGTAAATAATGTGTTAGGTTAGGTTATGCCTGCATCATGTATGTAACAACCAGTGCTGCATGGTATGTGACCACTGCCAGACCCAACATCTCTAATTGTGGATAAAATGATTTAGCCAAAGTGGGCACATGTGATATAGCATTGGAATTTACCCTCATTCTTCCACTTCTTACTGATTTTCATAAAACTAGGAGTACAGAATATTGTATGGTAACTTTTCTTTACAACCTAGAATATTTTTGCACCTGGCCCAACCACTCTCAAGTACCGTCACTGACACACCTGTTAGGAAACGTCGCCTATTGATTTTATCTTAGCTAATTCCCTGCAATTCTGTAACTGTCTGTGATTATATATCAATGTATACTGTAACTCAAGAGTGAAACAACCTGGTGGCGGTCAGACTGCACACCCAATGTGCATGCCTATGATTTTAATTACATCCACACTTAAGACTGTAGAACTGCAATACAGCTGTATTGGGGAGTTCTCATTTTGGCAGAGGTCAGTTAAAGGGAGTAAGATGGAACTGTGAACTATTTAGAGTTATTCTCAGCCATATCTTCTTCCCCTACTGAGGCAAGTACACACTGATGATGATGATGAGCGTACACATAGTGGATGAGCACACTGCAAACTACTCTCTGCAGCTGCAGTGGTGGTGGTGGGGGGAGGGGTGATCAAAGCAACCAGCAGCCAATGGCACACACTGGGGGCGGATCCGTGGGTGCAGGGGGTCGTGAGGTCCCTCTGAGATTGGCAGCTGCTGGAAGATTATCTTCTGTCAGCCACCCAGTGTGCATTTCTGACTGATCGCATTGGATATGGCCATGTCATGGTAAGTCCAGGCTGGTGTGATTGCATATGATGCGACCACATCAGGCAAGTGGTTATTGTGCCTATGTGCACTTGGAACTTAGATTTTTTTAGTTAACTGGGCTCAACCACAAAACTGTATAAAGTAAGTTACACGTGTTTCATGTTTAATATTCTTGTGCTATTACCTACTATTGATTTCTAAATGTCTATTCTTAGCTTTACAGTATCTTCTGGATAACAAATTACACTAATTAACGAACTTGGGTCTCCCCATATATGTACCAGACACCCGCAGTTGCCTTAGCAAGAAGGTCTGATCTGTCAAATATGTTGCATCTTTATTAGAGGAACAGTTTGGTAAACTTTAACCATTCCTTTACTCTTTTTATGTATTTTTATTTAACAGAAATCTGAAAGCAAACAACAGCGTTTACAGTTGAAGGCGTAACTAACATTCAGAAGCTACATTATAAAAATGTACAGGCATATATAAAAATTAAGAAAAACAAAAGGTACAGTGTAGGGTGAAAAGGAAAGGGAGGAGGTAAGGGGGAAGGAGGTGACCACCAATTTGGGAGTGGAAGTAGGGAGTTTATAAAAAAATGAACCCCATGAAGCTGAGTAAGGATATCTATAGGAAGTGGGACAAAGTAGACAGATATAGCAATAGTAGGATATGGGTGGGGTGGGGTCCGGGGTTAGAATATAGGGCCTGATTTAGTGATGTACGAAATGCCTGATTTAGAGATGTACGCCCATTGTCTGGGACCCACGTGTAACCAGTCAATGAGCGGCCTATAGATGTAAAACGGCCGCTGATTGGCTAGCGGCCCTTAGGAAATAAGAGATGATCACAGTCATCTGTCATTTCATGAAGTGCAAGTATCATGTCACAACATATACTTGCATCTGTCCGCATGGATCGCGTAACTCGTTTTCTTATTTTGCCAAGAACGTGGATGCTACAGAGAGAGGTGCCAGGATAGAGGTGAGTATGGGATCTTTTTCCAGGTACATCCGTGGAATCTACATGGGACAAGGGGACAAAACAGCTGACACAGGTAAGTATGTAATAAAGTTTTACTGTGTACTGTCTTTTTTTAACTATTTATTTTACAGTGGGGACACGGGTGCCGGCCGCCTGCTGGCACTTGTAGTTCCACAAGTGCAAAAGGGCAAGCATGCTGGCACCTGTAGTTCCACTGTAAAATACAATAGTTTTCATCTTTTTTACTCATTATTGTCCCTGTACCCAAAGCCAAGGGGTGCGGGGAAGAGCCCCAGGCTTCAGACCAATCCAGGAGTTTTGGGAAAGGGGAGACCCCTTCTTGTGGGGGTCCCCACCTCCCCTGAGATCCCTAGCTTGGCCTGACCAGCTTGGGCTGATAATGCTTTGGCCATGGAGACCCGTTAATAGGGTCTCCTGGCTGTGGCATTACACCATTGTCGGTTTGGGTCCGGTGCTGGTTTTAAATATAGGGGGACCCCTACGCAATTCTTTCCCCATATATTTAAAACTAGCACTGGCCCTGGTTCCTAAAGTATTGTGGAATCCTACTCGTTTTGTTCCCCATAATTTTTGGAACCCTTACTGGCTGACCAGTCCGGGGCTGGTTATGGCTTTGGGGGGGAGGGGGTGGACCATACGTAAACTTTAAATATTTAACCCTTCTTTAACAGGTAGACCACACAAGCAGCCTTCACATATTTCACTATGTGCAGGCTGCTTGCTTGGGAGAGCTTTGCAGAGAGAAAACACTGCAATCTCGCTAACCGGGGGTGAAATCTCGATCTGCTTCACCATTGGAAAACTTCCTTTCAGCTAAACTCACTTCTTAGTAAATTTGTGAGTTTAAAAACGGGAAAATCACCCGAGATTCGGCGATGCAAATAGAGTTTAAAAAATGAAAAACTTGATCAGACTCGAATCTTAGTAAATTTACCCCCTACTCTTCCTTTTTGTCAGTTGTCTATTTATTTCTAATTTTTTACTTTTGGCATACTGAATATGTAATATAGCTCATGCTTGTTTTTTATATAAAAAAAATAGTGTAAGATCATTTAAGTGTGTTTGCTTTGAAATAGAGTTTTTTTCAACATCTTGGAGTTTTATCAATAGCTGATAGTCTCACATCACCGTCTGATAGACACCAGTGTAAATAGAGTCCAAAGTAGAGATGAGCGGGTCCGGTTCTCTGAGAACTGGACCCACCTGAACTTCCAGATCCGAGGCGACAACCGAGCTAGGCTCGGGTTTTCCCACGTGACTTGGGTCTCAAAACAAGGCAAAACATCATCCTTCCGCTATCGGATTCTCACAGGTTTTGGATTATATAAAGGTCCCCACGAACGGCGCCATTTTCACTCCGGCTGTAGAGGGAGAAGCTAGCAGATGTAGTCAGTCACTCACTGTGTGTGTCCAGTTGGGGTCTTGGCCTTAAGGATGCTGCTGTGTTGTCCATAAAGGGGCTTAGGCTGCAATATATAAAGGGGGGCTTCCTTCAGTGGGTGCTACAGCTGCTGTGTCACTTGTCCTGTCAATTAACTGTGGCTGCTGCTGTGTTTTGGTCCTGTCCATCAGGCTAGGGTTGCAGTCCATAAAGGGGTGCTGTGTTGTCCAGGGGGGGTGCTCTGTCAATTAGGGGTGCTCTTCTCCAGTATAAAAAAAAGTAATTTTTCTTGTGTGTGTGAGTTAGCAACTTAGCTGCGCTATTATTGTACGGTGACACTGCCGCAGTTTATCATCCATGTATTTGTGCAGGTGGTCTGTCCACACTCGGCAGGGGTGCTTTGTTGTCTATCAAAAAGGGGTGCTGTCTATGTTGTTCATCAAGGGGATGCTGCCTCATTCAGGGGCGCTCTTCCCCAGTGTTAAAAAAATTAAAATGAAATTAAAATTAATATAAATATATCAATCCACAACAAAAAAATAAGATTTTATTTTGTGTGTGCACGTTAGTACCTTAGCTGCGCTATTACTGTACGGTGACACGTCTGGCCAGACCACAGTTTATTGTCCTCGTATTGTGACACTATAAGTCGTTGTGCGATGTGTTATTCTTATTCAGAAATAATTAATCTTGTGACACTAAGTGGTAGCGCAGTCTAATGCTGCCCATCCATTACACGATGCGGGGGATGACGGCACGATTACGATGCCGTCGTCTCCCGCGGGGTGAACAGCATACACTGAACGTTCAGACGTTCAGTGTATGCAGATCAATCATCCCCGAACATGGCAACCTGACGGCGGTCGTCAGGTTGACCGTCATGTTCGATGTTAAAAACGACCAGCAGGCGCGCGCATCGCTGGTCGTTTTTAACCATTTACTGCCCGATTTGCGGGTGATTACAAAGCGATGGAGCGATAACGACCGTCATTATTGCTCCATCGCTGGGTATAATCGCCTAGTGAATGGGCAGCTTAATATTCAAGTTTTCACTTCTTTCCTCAATTGTAAATAAATGATTACTCTACACGTCAACTACAAGACCACTATAAAGTGGTAAATAACATGCATTATATAAAAAACATAATGACATCACTGTAAGTGGTAACGCAGTGTGTTATTTTTATTCATAAATAATTAATCTTGTGACACTAAGGGGTAGTGCAGTTGTTATTCTTATTCATAATTAATCTTGTCACATGGACGTCATTGATACCGCGGTGTAATATTTAAAATTGGTACAAATTGACGTATGTGCTGTACCCCACTTCATTCGTGTTTGTTGATATGGAGAATGATCAGTTGAGACATGAGAGGAGAGCAGGAACCACATTCTAGTGCTGGAGCTGCTGCCAGTGCCACCAGTCATGATGATACTATTCCATCTACATCATTTAGTAAAGCCGATGCCCAAGGGTATACAGGGCTTATGTTAGGGCATCTAAAATCAAGAACCCATCTTTTACAGTGGTAAAGTAGAAAACATCAAAGGGAAAGATAGCTGCAAACAGACATAAAATTGGCAATATGCCAGTTTCACCAAATGAAGTCTCAAGGAAGGCTACGACTGGTTGTATAGCCTCTTATGATGATGTAAGCACAAGTGAACATGCAGACATAGCAATAGAAATCAAGGATACTTATGTGGAAGTGCACTAGGATGAGCAGGATATTTGTGTAGCTGTTGATGATGAGGATGTTGACTGTGTAAATTAGGCACCAGTGGATGAAACAGTTTTTGCCCATGAAAAGGGAAAGCCCATTGTCATGCCTGGGCACAAGACAAAATTTAGTTGGGTTGACTCATTTGCATCACCAGTGGGTTTTTTTTGGGAAAGTTTAGTTTTTACATGGCAGATGCACTTGCTGGAGAAACTGAAGGAGAAGCCACTACTGCATCATGTGCCACTTGAGCTGACAATTTGCTTACCAACAGCTCTTTGCATCACTTCAGATCTGTGTCTGTTGGGAAGAAAGACACAATGTCTTTATCCCTTCGGGGATGAAAATCCACTCCCAGCAGCAGTAGCAGGCATAGTGCTCAAGGATTCTCAAGAAAGACACAATGTAAGACTTAAACCTTACAACTTGCATTTGCTTTGTTCAGCTTGTCAACATATCTGTGGTTAAGTGGACAGTGGGTACAATGGCATTTTGGAGGCCTCTAAATACGTTTCTTTTAATGTCCCTGTACAGGTTGGGAAATGCTCTTCTAGTGAAGTGGAATCTTTGCAAAGGATTGTTTAACAGTCAATTGTTTTGAAAGCACTATTAGTAGTCTTCCTGGTCCCCTTCTGGGATGAAAATCCACTCCCAGCAGCTGCACTCGAGGATTCTTCTGGGGCAAGGACTGATGTGAAAGAGTAAAATATTTTTTGTAAATATCCTCCTCCTCTCTCATAATTTTGCTTCAGAGTCAAAAAATTAAATACAATTTAGTTACAATCAACCCTTCCTGTCCCTGCCTTCAACTACATATAATACTCCAACTCCCTCAGGCCTCTTGAATAATAAAAACATTTGTTTCCTGATGTGCCATGTTGGAAGTTGAACTGCCACGTGTTTGTGCCGCCCACTGCTGCCGCTTGGCTTTGTCAGCCAGCTAGGTGCAAATTTTGAGCCTTAACCAGATTAAAACAATATTGTGAGCTGTGAGGTGGTCAAAATTGACTGGAAACGAGTGGAAATTAATGTTATTGAGGTTAATACTGTAGGAACAAATAAAATTGTGATTTTAGCAGATTTTATAAATTTTTGAAAAAAAATAAAGATCCAAAACTAAAACACGCAATGGGCAGTTTTGGCAAAACCAAATCCACATCCAAAACACAAGGAGATACAGATAAAAAAAAAAAAAACACGGGGGACGGCACACATCTCTAGTCCAAAGTGATATTTACTCTAATTTCATGTGAGAGCATTACATAAACTACCTGGCAATACTGGCTTTCTCTGCATACTGTTACTGTGCATTATATTTTCTTCACAATTGTTTTTTCTTGAGTCATAAGAATAATATCACTGAGAATTCAGTGATCAATTGGGTAAACTAACTCTGAACAACATTCCTTATCAAATATTTAAGGAAGAAAGCATATTATGATGTGTGTACTTTTCTAGAAGTCACAGATTAGTGTCCACAGTAAATAAATTTTTTGTATTTTATAGGCGAGTACAATAACATACCCATATCCACAATAATCTGACCTAAAATGGCATACACTAATTTTTACACTTTTTTGGGCGTGCGTTCACATCCAATATAAATGAGTCTTGTAGCCTACTGATCATATCCCAAAATCATATCACAACAAGTTCCCTAAAACACTTCTGCAACTATCACACGTATAGTTCTAGAGTAAAACAAATTGGTAGTTTCCAGACTGTTTAAAAAATATAGAAACAATTTTACTTAGTTTGATATGTTTTCGTCTTAATATGAACCATTCTAAGACTAAGTCTATGATTTGAATAATTGGAAACGTACAGTACATATGGCAAATTACTTGATGTAATTTAGTTGATGCTTATTTCATTTTATTGAACACAAAACAAAATGGTGATTTTTACTTTACAGACAAATTATTTACACCTGCTTGTGTACTTGTTAGGATCTAGCAATATACTACATACATGAAGCTAAGCACAGAGAAATTTCGAAAACAGTTTAATATGCATGGCAGCCATGTTGGAAGACAAGCTAGTAAAAAGACTATACATATGCAAACGCACATTTTTATGTTAGAATTTGGTCAAACTTTGGAATTTGACTACTTCTGAAACAAGGAGCCCATGTCCTAACTGTCTTCCCTAAACTACAGCTGATAACTGGAGTCACAGTAAAACTGCAATTTCAGAACAACTTATTTTACTGATGGGTTACATTTACATTACATCATACTTGCCAACCCTCCCTCATTGACAGGGAGACTCCCTGAAATAGTAGCAATCTCCCTGTCTCCCTGAAGAGTCTGCCAATCTCCCTGATTCTACCTTACCCACGTTATGTAGATGTTATATATAAAAAAAAAAAAAAAAAAAAGAACAGAGATATATACATTCAAGTGTGATCATTAGTAAAATTTCCCTGCATTGGTTATAAGGCACAATGATTCCTATGGCTACATGCATTTTTGAAAAGTATCAGTGTGTTTACTTAAAAAAATAGATTTTACTAACTGCTTTTAAGCACATTTACATTTGGATGTAAGTCAGTGTTATGACACGTTTCTCAGATGTAGCAGTACACGTCCACTTTCCCGCCACGCTCATAGGTGTTTCTATCACAATCTCCCTGAAATGGTTTTTCAAAGTAGGCAAGTATGCATTACATGCTTTTGTTATACCTATTTTGCGATAGAATTTGTTACCTAATGGGGTAAACTGTGTGTTATACACAGTTTACCCCATATGTAACAGCAAAATAGGTATAACAAAAGCATGTAATGTAACCCATTCTATCAGTAAAATAAGTACAGCAAAAGCTAAATGACAAAACATGAGAAAAACAGACATACCTTGTAACTCAAAGCTGATGGCTTGCATGTTGCTTTCCACTATTAAAGTACACTCCAACTCTAAAAGTTACTAGTCTAAAGCGAAGGCTAAATGAACACAGGAAAGACAATGTTAGCTCTAGAAAGTCTCCACCCATTCAAAGCAAGTGTGACATGCACCAAGGAAGCCACATGAATAGTAATCGCTGTCACATATTGTATATGTACAGTGTAGTGCAATGTATAGCCCTAGGAGAACACAATTCAGATGCAGCAGATATTATTGTAATCATTTTTTGTTTGTGCTACTTTCCACATAAATCATATTAGAAAAAATATATGCCAACTTTCTGGCTTCCCCCTTCGAGAGGGCAGCCAGTTTGATGCTGCAGGGGGCATGGCAGCAGCAATGGTGGGCGGTGCAGGGGCATGGTGGCGCAATTACATTATCGCTGCCCCGCCCCCACCATACAATGCCGAGATTTCTGATATTGTAAAGCAGGGACGTGACTACAATGACGCGATTCAGCGTGAATCGCGTCATCGGCCCCCTTTGTACTGCCCACGTTTGCCTGGTAAGTGTGGGGGGGTTACGGGAGGAAGTGAGGTTGCGGGAAGATGGTGGGCAGTCCTGGAGACTTGACCTTTAGCAAGAGGCCAGGAACGCCATCAGATTTTTGGGAGACTCCCAGCTATTGCAGGACTGTCAGCAACTACGATTAAAGCATTACAGAATGAGTTGGAGGGTGACGCTTCATTATCATACAATTGTTTACAGCATTTGTTTTTCCACAATGACATTGCTTACACAATATGAAACAATAAAAATAGAAGTATTTTTATTTTAGTATTGATCTTTAAACCATTCAATCAGCTTTTATTAATGCCCCTTTTACAATACTGACCCGATATTTTGAACAATGGAAAAAGCCGGGTGAGACCCAGGTCAGACCCCTTTCACACTGCACCCCCAACCCAGGTTATTCTCGGGTAGGCTCCATTTACACTAAATCCGGATCAGCCCTGCAAAACCTATGGATGTCATAAGAAATGGCCATTTTCAAGCTCACAAAGATGAGGTCACAAAAGGGAGGGATGGGGACTGTTCATAGCATTAAATATATTACCTAATGTGATTGCTGCCTGCTGTATTTTGCATAATATATGTGAAATACAGAAGGAACAATTCCTCCTCGAATGGAACATCCAGGACCCTGCCCACACGTCTACTGTAGCCTATTGGGGGAATATCGCTCGTTTGCAAACCACATCCGGTCCACCCTTACAGCTAACCTCCCCTCTATGTTATAAACAAGGACACAAATGTTTTCATTGTTAAAATAAAGTTTTTTTATTATTCCAAAACTATAATAATGTGGAAATTTGTATAGTTTGACACACATTAACATCATGTGTTTTATACAGTAATTATAGTCATACTTGCCTACTTTTAAAAAAGCATTTCAGGGAGATTGTGAAAGCAGCACCTATGAGTGCGTGTTACAGTGGGCGTGTACTGATAAATCTGAGAGGTGTGTCCTAAACCTGACTAAAGGTACCCACACATACCGATCTGCACACGATCCCACGATGTGTGCGATTTCCCCTGAACCCTCCCCCTGGCAGCTCCCCGGCAGCTCCTACACACGATTTGGAGTAAAAAGCATTAAGATCTATCGTGCATCTTAATTTTTTTCCCAGTGCATTTCGTCCCAGATTGTCAGATCTGCCCTACTGCTCGGCAGATCTGACGATGCGATGTGCGACCAGCGGGGACACGCATCGCATCGTGATCGTGAGTTTGGACTCACGATTTCCTCACGATTTGGCCATATTTTACACGATCTGTCGTCACGATTCGTCGGAATCGGCCAGATCGTGTAAAATATCGCTATGTGTGTGGGTACTTTTACATCCAAATGTAAACCAGCCCAAAAGCAGTTAGTAAGATTTGTTTGTTGATGAAAACACACTAATACTTTGCAGAAATTCATAGGGATCATTGTGCCTTATAATAAAAAATGCAGGGAAATGACACTAATGATCCCATTTGAATGTATATATCTCTGTATTTTAATATAACAGCTTCATAATGGGGGTAAGGATGAAATGAGGGAGATTGCTAGACTCTTCAGGGAGACAGGGAGATTGCTACTATTTCAGGGTGTCTCCCTGACAATGAGGGAGAGTTGGCAAGTATGATTATAGTAGAGATGTGCGCCGACCGGATTTTGGATCCAAATTCATCTTCGTGTTTTGGTTTTGGATCTGTATTTTTTTAAATAAAATTTTTTAAAAACCGCTAAAATTACATCATTTTGACCTGTTGGAATGCAATCCAAAACCTGAGCTCGGTTTTTAAATCCGAGTTCCGAACAGCAGGAAAACAGCAGGTAAAAACCGGACCGGGACTCTGTTCGACTCGGTACCCCAAAGTGATTTCTAACTCGGACCCTGTTCGACTCGGCACCCCTGAATTCGGTTGTTGTCAGTTCTTGGACCTGCACATAGTATTCTAGAGGGTCTATGTACTAAGCAGTGATAAGTGACAGAGTGAAAAGTGATAAGTCTGTGATAAGTGCCAGCCAATCAGCTCCCAACTGTCATTTTTCAAACACAGCCTGTGAGATGGCAGTTGGAAGCTGATTGGCTGGCACTTATCACAGACTTATCACTTTTCACTCTGGCACTTATCACTGCTTAGTACATAGACCCCTAAATGTTAAATAACCTGACAAAAAATTTCCAATAGTAACCAGTGCCTACAGATATATTCTCTTGCATCTTTGCTGCGTACACGGCAAATCTCACCATGCATGGCGCAAGGCGTGCTCCTGCGAGCGGATACACGCTCTGCATTTGCACCCTCGACTCCATAGTATTGCATGGTGCGATCGCAGTGTGCACCATAGTATACGGTAGTGTATGCTGCTGCAGCAAATCGCATGGTGCGATGCATGCACGCGTTTGTAGTACGATTGGCAAGGATGTAAGAGGACACATCTGTACTTGTGTAAAATGCAGCATAGCCCTATGCAGATGTATGGTACATAATGTAATTGTGTGCAGTTTTAGAAAGAATGGAGTACTAGCATATAGGGTGAGATGTAACAGGGTCCGAGTTTTTTGTGTGAGACAAACTCAGACTTTTTCGCACATTGTACAAACTTGTCTCAAAACTTGCCATACAGTATGTAATAGCCTGCGAATACCCGAAACCAGCTCGGACAGGAGGAAGGGTATGTGTGAACACATTCCCTTTCTCCACGTGAATGACAGGGACCCGCGTGACTTCTGTCATTGCAGGAGCTGCCAGCCAATCAGCAGACGCTTCCATAGGAGCTGCCCGCTGATTGTCTCTAAGCGGTCAGGCTGCCTGCCAGACTTTCCCCTATAGACTTCAATGGTGGGAAAGCTCTTTTGAAGTCTATGGTGGGAACCGTTACATTGTAGCCTATGATGGTACCCGAAAGGTTCATTGAGTTGACCGCTTAGAACCAAACAGTAGGTAACTCATACGGAGGCGCCCGCTGATTGGCTGGCGGCTCCTGCGATGAAAGGACTCACGTGGGTCCTGGTAATTCTCTCGGAGGAAGGGCATGTGTAAACACATACCCTTCCTCCTGTCCGAGCTGGTTTCGGGTATTCCTTTTTTTAACCCTGTGGATGCCTACATTGACCAAAGAGGACGTGATCTATGCTAGGAATAGACGAGTATGGAACTTGTTTTTACTTGTGCTGTGGATTTTGCTGGACAATATTTGTTTTGCAAGTGAAATACAGGTATAAGCAGGCCCTTAAAACTAGAGATGTGCGGTTTCGGTTCTCCAGAAATCCGAATCCACCCTAATTTCATGAATCCGGGTAAATCCGAGTCGTTGTTCTAATCTCCTAAGAAGATCCGTGTAAATCTGGGTCGCGGTTCTGATCTTTTTTGCAGTTCGGAATGTGGATTTTAATTCCGATTTTCGGGTTTTGGATTGCATAAATTACATGATTTTAGCGGTTTTTAAAACTTTATCTATTTTTAATTTACAAATCCAGATCCAAAACCTTGAAGACGTTACAGATCCAAAACCAAAACACGGGGGTCAGCGCACATCCCTACTTAATACCCCGCATGCTGGTACTTGTGGGTCTCCAAGTACCAGCATGCGGGGAAGGCTTGCTGGGAACTGTAGTTTGCCAGCAAAAGACAATATTATTACATCTATTTTTACACTACACTTTAGCACAATCAACCCAGAACCCACCGGGCAGGGGTGCCAGAGATAGCCATGGGCTATCAGCCCAGGCCTGGGGTTCCCTGGAGAGAAGGAACCCTTTATTGGGGGTCCCCACCTCCTCAGGGATCCCCAGCCGGGGCTGACTATCAGTCAGGTGTAATGCTTTGGCTAGGGGACCCGGTGCAAGGGTTCCCCAGCTGTGGCATTACACCCCTGCTAGAATGAGTCCGATGCTGGTTATGGAAAATATAGGCAGGGCTGGCGCTACCACTAGGCAAGCTTAGGCAGCTACCTAGGGGCGCCAGCCACTAGAGGGCACTCCTGAGTCTGCCTAACTATGGAGGGTGCAGTTGCTATGGGACCCGATGGCTTAAGGTGCCTGCCAGCCCAGCGACCGCACCCCCTGCACCCTCCATTTGCCGGGTGCCCGCTGAGATTGTGTTACCAGTGGGCACCCGGCTCCTTCTCCCTCTCCCCCCCCGGTGCCAGCTCCAGCTTCTGGGTCCCGCACTGCATTATGGAAGTGACATCATGATGTCGCTCCCGTAGTTCTGAGGAGCGGGCACCGGCACTGGAGCAGGGTTTAAGGTAAGTTTTTTGTGTCTGTGTGTGTATGTGTGTGTGCCGGCGGGTGCACTATTGGGAGCAATACAACTGGGGGCACTACAGGGGCCCTTATGAATGGGTATGGCCATGCGGCCGGCGGTTCGATTCCCGTCAGCGGCAGCCCGACAGGAGCAGAGTGCGACGCAGCGGAAGCCCGACAGCGCTGGAAATCCCGATCGTGGATAGGTAAGTATCCACTAACCTAACCTAACCCCCCTAACCCTAATCCTCCTTAGGGGTGCCTAACCCTAACTTCCCCCCCAAGTGCCTAACCCTAATCCCCCCTCTAAGTGCCTAACCCTAACCACCCCCTTCCCCGCTGCCTAAACCTAAGTTCCCCGGGGGGGTGCCTAACCCTAAGTCCCCCCCGGGGGTGCCTAACCCTAACCCTCCCTCCCCCTAGCCTAACCATAACCCTCCCGGGGGGTGCCTAACCCTAAGTCCCCCCCGGGAGCACTAAACTTAACCCTCCCCCCCCGCGGCTGTCCGCTGGCGGCACCCGGCATCACTACGATTGTGATGCCAGGCGCCAGTCTCCCGGCGTCGGGGAAATGCGGGCGTCTACATCTAGACGCCCGGCATTTCACCCTTGCCGGGATAAGACAGTCGGGAAGCCGGCTGCCGGTATATACGCAGTCGGCTTCCCGATTGCTTCCCGCCCTTACTACTGGGGGCGCTTCAAAGGGCATTGCTACTGGGGCACTGCAGGGAGCATTACTATTGGGGGCACTACATGGACATTACTACTGGGGGCACTGCAGGGAGCATTACTACTGAGGGCACTGCAGGGAGCATTACTGCTGGGGGCACTGCAAGGGAATTACAACTGGGGGCACTACAAGGGCCCTTACTACTGGGGGCACTGCAGGGAGAATCATCGCTTTAATTTGGGTCATGTGAATATTATTAGCATAGCTCCCAACTGTCATGCATTCAGCGGGACAGTCCAGTTTTTCTGGGACTGTCCCGATGTCCCACATGCGAGCCACAGTGTCCCGTGGTGGGGGTAAAGTTGGGGAGAGCACACCCGCTGCTCTGCATAGCAGAGCAGCGGGTGTGCAGAAGGTGAACTAGCGTAGGGAGAGCCTGGGGGCTGCTGCAAGGCTCCGCCCCTTTTCAGAAGCCCCACCCCCTTTTCAGACTCGCGTGCACATATGGCGTGTGAAGGGTCCCGCATCCCTCTCTTCAAAAGTTTGGAGGTATGTATTAGGGCACTGTGTATGTGTCTGTTAGCAGGCCGGATGGTTTGGGGAGAAACGGGTGGCATTGTGAATCTATGCCTAGGGTGCCCTGAAACCTTGCACTGGCCCTGAATACAGGGGACCCCTTCTCATTTTATCCCATGTATTTCTACAACCAGGACCACCTCAGCAGAGCCTTGTGCTGGTTCATAAAATATAGGGGAACACTATGCATTTTCCCCCCTATATTTTAAGAACCAGAACAGACTCTACAGAGCCCGGGCTGGTTATGCTTGTGGGGGGTGGGGGATGCACGTCTTTATTTTACACACAGAAGCATGCACGGATCTCACTGATCTGTGCATATTTCTGTGTAAATGGGACCTGCTCAGGCTAGACTCGCTATCCTGAGGCAGATTTGTTTTTTCAACAACATTTTTAGGAGTAATAGTGTACGAGTGAAACACTCGCACTATATTACATTGCCCGAATTTTATGCTCACAATGGCAAAATATTTGGATGTTTTGCCATTGTGAGTTGTGGGGGCATGAGAAATATGCGAGTTTGCATGTTCTCACACCCTATTACATTGGGTGAGTTCTGAAACTGTGCGAGTATAGATCTATACTCACATTTTTTATTTTTTTTTAACTCACATGCTATTACAGCTCACCTATGGGGGTGTATTTACTAAAGTGTGGGATTTTAGAAGTGGAGATGTTGCCCATAGCAACCAATCAGATTCTACTTAACATTTATCTAGCACCTTATAGAATATAATAGCTAGAATCTGATTGGTTGTGTGATGTACTGACTGGTTTGTACAGTGCTGCACCACTAGCACCAGGTTCAGGTGTGTTCGGATTGCTTCGGTGTCCGATTTCCCCGTGTTCAGATAGGACACACCGTGACAGAGAGGCAAGCCTGAATTCCCCTTTTGCAGACACAATGACCAGTCAGGAGGGAAGTTGCAATGCAATTTTATTATTTGTTAATATTTAACAACAAATGAAGAGATACATTTACCATTTACAGATGGAATGAAATTAATGACACTATTCAATGACAAGGTATTTATTTATTACCTCCCCGTCATCTACCGGTGACCCCAGCTGGCAAGCAATGTGAAACCAACAAGAACCACAATTCCTGCAGAACTTTACTAAACCAAAAAAACAAATGAGATACCTAAATATGAAACCTGCTGGTCTAGCTTGAATCAATGGTGCTCCGGCAGTCTATAGCTGTGAAATACAGTCTGGGTTAACGCTCCCTTTTTGCTGAGAAAAACGTGGGAAAACACATGTAGGTTGGATAGGTTCTTGTAGTGCACCAGCTGTAACAACAAATAGTCTATGCAAAATAATTAGCTCCAAGCAGGGTTATGCACATGTAGGTAGGATAGGTTCTTGTAGTGCACCAGCTGTAACAACAAATAGTCTATGCAAAATAATTAGCTCCAAGCAGGGTTATGCACATGTAGGTTGGATAGGTTCTTGTAGTGCACCAGCTGTACCAACAAATAGTCTATGCAAAATAATTAGCTCCAAGCAGGGTTATGCACATGTAGGTTGGATAGGTTCTTGTAGTGCACCAGCTGTAACAACAAATAGTCTATGCAAAATAATTAGCTCCAAGTAGGGTTATGGACATGTAGGTTGGATAGGTTCTTGTAGTGCACCAGCTGTAACAACAAATAATATATGCAAAATAATTAGCTGCAAGCAGGGTTATGCACCTGCCGGTTGGATAGGTTCTTGTAGTGCACCAGCTGTAACAACAAATAGTCTATGCAAAATAATTAGCTGCAAGCAGGGTTATGCACGTGCAGGTTAGATAGGTTCTTGTAGTGCACCAGCTGTAACAACAAATAGTCTATGCAAAATAATTAGCTCCAAGCAGGGTTATGCACATGTAGGTTGGATAGGTTCTTGTAGTGCACCAGCTGTAACAACAAATAGTCTATGCAAAATAATTAGCTCCAAGCAGGGTTATGCACGTGCAGGTTGGATAGGTTTTTGTAGTGCACCAGCTGTAACAACAAATAGTCTATGCAAAATAATCAGCTCCAAGCAGGATTATGCACCTGCCGGTTGGATAGGTTCTTGTAGTGCACCAGCTGTACCAACAAATAGTTTAAAAATATAGGCCCTCATTCAGAGCCGCTCGTTAGCGGCAGTACGCTCGTTCCGAGCGATGTTTGCACATCTGCGCATGCGTACGCTTTTTAGTACGCATGCGCGAACCAGTCAGTGCGGCCGAAAATCGTTTGTTCGCTATATAGCGAGTGCCTGCTACTTTGAGTGACAGAATGAGGCATATGTGGGTGGTAACAGGGGAAGGTGCTTGAAAATGGGGAGTGGAGATCCGAACGCAGGCGTGCTTAAAGGTCAAAGCGGGCGTTTTATGGGTGTGTATATTTAAAACAGCAGCGTCATTGACCACGTCACTGGGTTATTTTATAGCCAGAACTGCACGCAAATTTGTGGTAGCAAACACCAACCACAAGAATAGCGAGCAGTTCATACGCTGGTCGATGTACTCGATTAATCTAATAAATAGCGGACATGACGTAGGATGCGTGCGGCCAGGGGGCGTTTTTAACAAATAAACGAGCGTATGTTTTGCTCGTTCGTTCAGACTTAGAGGTGTGAACAGACTGCAATGTGCGTACGGATCATTTGAATAGCCACCCCTTGTTTTTAAACGAACGACCGCAAATAGCGTACGGCTCTGAATGAGGGCCATAGTTCATCAGCTTAAAACAGCTAACAGTTTATGCAGATAGCAGTAGTTTACCGGCAACTTGCAGTAACTTACACAGTCTTTGGGCCTTGAGAAAATAAGGACAACTGAGCTAAGCTGGTAGCAGTAGTTCACCAGCCACTTGCAATAATGTAACACAGTCCTTGAGCCTTGAGAAAATAGGGACAACAGTCTTCCTAATTGCCTATGCCACAAATTACTATCACCAGAATTGCAAGCCGGGGTTACACAGGGCTAAATAAACAAGCAATATACATTACATCAGCATGAATGGTCTTTGAAATGGTTACCGGGCCAAATAGTGTGTAAGAAACAATTTACATCAACACCAATACGGGTAAATACTCAAACATTTCATGCAAGCAAAATATTAATCAGCATTGACAATAATAACACAGCGAGCAGTGAACAGCTTTACAGAGTATTATAACAGATAAAGGGCCACGGAGGGCCACTATCAACCCTTTAGCTAACACACGAGTCAAACAGTAAACAGAGCCAAATACATATCACATGGCATTACATTTACTTTAAAGCTAGACATAAAATACTTTATACATCACCTACAGTGGCATCGGACAGGAGCCGACACCTATAAGGCACGTCCCCTCCTGGACATGAGCCAGAGGTTCACAGGAAAGAAAATGACCACCAATACAATATTTGGGGAAAAGAGGGGGTGACCTGTCTTTTACTTCCCCCCTATTTCATCACTACACACACACTTTACCTAATTTAAGATACGATGACCCCTTTCTACACCCAGTTGTGTGGGATTCTAAACCCCTGGTCCCAGCTTTTACACAAAACCTAGTCTCCCAGCCTAATCATGGTTAGCAAAGTATTTCAGTGCGCTGTCACTATTGCAGCCAGACAGAGGTAGTCAGCCTCTATACCAATATATAGAAAAAATTAAATGACTGGCGCTATAATATTGTTGTATATTAAATTAGAAAAAATGGAGTAAGCAGCGGAAGTCTATTAAAACATAATAAATAACATTTAATGACAGTAAAACATATACATATCATATCACAATATATAAAATAAAAAATAAAAATTACACCTAAAAATGATGATGTATCGAATAAAAAATAATTGATAATGAAGCATCGATGGTGAGTCAAACGATATACTCTATCTATGGATGTCCTGGATATAAATGTAAAATAAAGGTCCAGATGATGGAGTCAGGAGACAATGTTATTAAGAGTTCAATAACCACAGATAGTTACCAGTTAATGGTCCTTCGGGCTAGCAGTCCAATTAGCAGATAACTGCAAGATAGATATCGATGGTGATAAGGTGAGACTGGTATGTATTCTTCAGTCCACAAGGAAGGTCCCTCAGGATTGTATCCACTATGCAGATCACTGCAATGCTGGTGGTAGGTTATGGTGTCTCAACGATAGTCTCCTTATGCATAAAGATGGAACCTGGTAATATCAAAAGGTTCCCTGGATCCACAATGGGATAAGGTCAAAAAGTCCATAGAGAGCATATATGGTGGCTTAACGCGTTTCGCTGGATGACAAGACTCCAGCTTCATCAGAAGCATAACCAATCATGGTTAGCCACAAGGTAAAGGATAATGCAATAGACCCAGAGGACCCAGATAGGATAGGTGTATAGAGGGGCAGGGCCTTAATGGAGGGAAGATAGGAGCTGTGGAGGGACAGAGTATAGGGAGGTTCTGGTATGATCTCACCCCTGGCAGTGGCCTCTCACGATGTCCAGGGAAACTCTGGGATGCACAGCACCGCACCGGAGTTCCCAGCTGCAGACCTCCGGCACGTATTTTACAAGGAGCAAAAGGTGCAAATTCCCTTTCCACAGGGGCTCTGTCCAGCAAACACACACAGCTGCAGGAGGGGTCCTGAAGCACTCTTCCTCTGGGGCTGTCTTTTCTTCTGCCCGTGCGGGTGCCAGCTGGGTTTTCGTCACTGGCGGGACCTTTTCCTCAGCTGGGGCTTCATCTGCGATGATGGAGCAATGAGACCTCCTTTCCAGGCAGCTCCTCTTCTCCCCCAGCATGCGCAGATTTACAAATGTGGCTCCTCCTGATAACAAGCACTTAGGAAGGCAGTCCTTTATTCAGAGGGGGCTTCTTCCAAAGCAGGGAGCTCTATGCAAATCCCCAGGCAAGCTTCCTCCAGGGACTCACATCCAGCATCAAAGCACCTCTCCTGGCAGATTGGAAAGGTAGCCTTCCGGGCTAATGTGAAGTCTGGTAATTGTATTCCAGGGCAAAAAAGTATAAAAGTTAGAGCATCCTTATTTTTACAGCTCCAAGGGCACTCCAATGAAAGTCCTTACAGACAGCACCAGGTGCAGTAATTGTAATCCTGGGTAAATGAGAGCGGTTACTGCACCCCTATTTGTACAGATCCAGGGACACTCCACAGAAGCACCTCACAGACAATCCTTTTTCAGAAATTCCTCCCAGACTCCTTTTTCAGAAATTCCTCCCAGACTCTTTTTACAGAAATTCTCTCCAGACTCTTTCTAAAGAAATTCTTCCCAGACTCTTTCTACAGAAATTCCTCCCAGACTCAGCACTGACAGCACTGAGGAAGGTATTATATAAGCTCTCCCTCACTCTCCTCCCTGTCGGTCCGGCATCTATGAGTGGACAGAGGAGACCCAGCAACAGGCCGCCTACATGGATCTCTGCCTGGACACCCAGGCTACCAATCAACGGGGCAGGATTTTCCCTCCTAAAATGGGTTGCTGACCAAGGGGCACTTTCTACCTCCCTGTTTGCACATGCTCAGTGGGGTTCAGGGAGAGCAGGTCAGTCAAAGTTCACTATATCTGCCTATTATATGGAATGGGGCTGCAGTATATCTATGTGTACTTACATAAAAAAAATATTGTGGGACCCCTATTTGGGAACAGACTTGGGGGGTACCACAGTTGCTATGAGCAACATCTCCACTTTTAAAAACCTGCACTTTAGTAAATATACTCCATAGTGTTCACTGCGCAGGGTGTTGATCCGTAAGGAGGACATATTTTAATTTCAAAGGTGCAAAAAAACATCAACATGTACAGCTACATTACATGTCGCCATTTATCACATGTAGACCCACTGAGATTAAAACTGTTTACCTTAAAAATCAGCACCCTGTATCTAGATTGAGCACTACCATGAACTCTTGTTTTGTAATCCACAACACTAAATTGCTATAGGCAATTATACAATGGTACACATCATAAATACTTTGTACAATGAAGTGTGTAATATGAAATGGATGCCTGTAGTCAGGTTTAAATCATCATACAATTAAGATGGGCATACAGTATACAATTTTCTGTCAGACATCTGTCCAATCTTGCTGGTTGGAATGAAAACCTGGTAATGTATGGGAGCAAATAACAGTCGATCATATGGTTTTAAACACTGAAAAAAGGACAAAAAAATTGATCAAATTGGTTATGTTTGTGTGTTTTAACCAATTTGTCTGAACAACCATATTTGGCTATTTTCCAGTGTTTGTGAGCAAATGGACGATTATCATTTGCTCCCATACATTACCAGGTTTTCATTCCAACCGGCCAGATTGGAAAGATATCTAAATGAAAATTGTAAAGTGTATGCTCAGCTTAAGAATAGCAAAAGCTACCTAAAAGCCAAACATATTAAACTTTACAACAAGTAACAGTAGAAAAATTTGTTTTCAAAAACCGAACAACCTAAAAATAGAGTTAGGGTTAGGGTTAGGGTTAGGGTTTAGGGTTAGGGCTAGGGCTAGGGTTAGGGTTTAGGGTTAGGGTTAGGGATAGGGTTAGGGTTAGGGTTTAGGGTTAAGGTTAGGGGTAGGGAAATCATTAGGGTTAGGGTTAGGGGTAGGGATAGGGTTATGGTTAGGCTTAGGGTTTAGGGTTGGGTAAGGGTTAGGGTTAGGGTTTGGGCTAGGGTTAGGGTTAGGGATAGAGTTCGGGTTAGGGTTTAGGGTTAGGGTTTAGGGTTTGGGGTAGGGTTAGGGTTAGGGTTTAGGGTTAGGGTTAGGGTTAGGGTTTAGGGTTAGGTTTAGGGTTAGGGTTTAGGGTTATGTTTAGGGTTAGGGTTAGGGCTAGGGTTAGGGTTAGGGCTAGGGTTAGGGATAGGGTTAGGTTTAGGGTTAGGGTTTAGAGTTAGGGTTAGGGCTAGGGTTAGGGCTAGGGCTAAGGGTTAGGGCAAGGATTAGGGTTAGAGTTAGGGTTTAGCATTACGGTTAGGGTTTAGGGTTAGGGTTAGGGTTAGGGTTTAGGGTTAGGGTTAAGGTTAGGGTTTAGGGTTAGGGTTAGGGCTAG